>LR991041.1:22289551-22825993 GCA_905163495.3 Cosmia trapezina | reverse complement strand
GTTCATAGCATTAGTAGTTCTTGAGATATCCAGTTCTCACAAACAGACAGACAGACATACTGAGTCGCACCATAAGGGTTCCTTTTTTACCATTTTGGTACGGAACCCTAAAAACCACGCCAAAGTCGATCAAAAGTCAAAGTCATGTTTACCGTTTTCTTTGACTACCGCGGTGTTGTGGTCAAACAGTAAATAAAGAATATTATTGGAGCGTTACGCGGCGTTTTTAGAGAGCAAATTCGACGAAAAAGGCCAGATTTGTGGAAAGAAAATACTTAGATTTTGCACCACGATAATGCGCCTGCGCTCAAGGCCATCATAGTGAACGAATTATTGACCAAAAACTCAACAAATACCATCGAGCAGCCACCTTATTCACCAGACATGGCTCCAGGCGACTTCTTTCTTTTTCCTAAACTCAAAGTACCACTTCGTGGCACCCCTTTTCATTCGGTAGAAGACAAAAAGGAAAATTCGCGACGAGAACTGACCTCAATTACGTAAAAAGCGTTTAAAAAATGTTTTGATGATTGGATTATTCGTTGCCGTAAGTGCATCGTTTCTGAAGGAGCATACTTTGAAGGCGATAAAATAACTTTGGACGAATAACTAACATTTAGTGTAATAATGATCGTTTCCCAATACTTTCTTGACAGAGCAGTATGTCCGATATGAATGAATGAATCGGGAAGTCAGGTACATATTTAGTGCAGTCCTGTGCGCTCGTGTGACGTGCGCCTCGTGTGCAGCCGCTGCAGCTGCGCGAGTCGTTCCCGGAGCAGGCGCGCCCGCTGGCCGCGCTGGGCGTGTACGCGGAGGGGCTGCGCGCGCCGCTCGACGAGCTGCTGCGCGACGCCGCCGCGCTCGAGCTCGCCAGGTACCCTCCTCTCTGTGTATGAACACTCATTCAAGTTCTCTACTGAACAATAATAGTGAGGGTCGGTCGGTGTGTGCTGAGGCGACTGGCGGAGCCTGCACTGCACACACTGAACAGCATTGACGGATACGACAAATATATCATCATTGTGCGCTGCAGGGGCGTGGCGCGCGACATCGGCGGCGCGGACCCCGAGCGCATGACGCCGCTGCGCACGGCGGCGTACCTGCGCGACGCGTTCGCGGGCTCGGCCGTGAGCGTGCGCGTGCTGGACGAGCGCGCCGCGCTGGAGCGCGAGTACCCGCTGCTGGCCGCCGTGGACCGCGCCGCCGCCTCCGTGGAGCGCCACCGCGGTGAGCTGCTCGCTAAACTGGGAACGGACCTCGCGAAGGGCTTGTTCACATGGCACAGTCACGAGCAATATCTGATTTCATGATTCATCATAAACGTCTGTTCTCAAGTAGACAGCACAAAATGTGATCATCACTTTGGCAGATAAAACCTGACCGTATGGTTCGAGTTTTTATCTTCTACAACGCAACCAGTGCTTAATTTTTTTTATTTTATTTATTTATTTATTCATTTAAATAATGCATATTTACAATATTAAGGCTTAAACTAAAATGGTAGGTATATAATAATGGGATTAACCTGAACTAGGATAAACCTGTATCTCAGGTATCATAAGTGCAAATTAGTTTAGATAAATATTTCCTAAGATTGATGATAATACATAAAAATGAATAACATAACAGACTAATGAAATGGAAACATTGAATTAAAAATAACATTTAACTTAAAACAAGCAGTAACTTTTCTGTGTCATCACTGGGCTAAAATATACGCAATCAGTGCCGTTCGTATTACTAAAATATACGCAATCAGTGCCGTTCGTATTACTAAAATATACGCAACCAGTGCCGTTCGTATTACTAAAATATACGCAGCCAGTGTCGTTCGTATTACTAAAATATGATTTTTGATAATATTCTATTTATAAACGTTATTTAAATATTCAAAAAATATTAACTCCGTAAAGACAACGGCTCGGGGGCCGATCCTGAGCCGTCGTCTTTACGGAGTTAATATTTTTGTTTTTGTTTCGAGTTTTAATCTTTGCCGAGATTAAAATAAAACATTCACCTCCGAATAGAGAGGACCGTCTCGAGCAAGTTTCATTTTGGCACCGGCAAGTGACAAAATGAATCTGGCGCGAAACGGTGTGAATAGAGGCATTGAACCAATTTGGACTAAGTATAGGTATAAGTTATCTGTGGCAGTACTTATTCCCGCACTCGTGTTGGAAAATGATAAATTGCGTGTGAAATACATTGCATTGTGAACCTAATCGTAGTGCGATATGAACCTGTTTTCGAGGAAGTGTATTGAAAAAACATGTTCTCTCATATTAATATACGTCACGGTCAATTCTCCAACTGCAAAGTTTGTAATTCTTTTTTTTTATGTGATAAAATTACAAATTAAAGATTTTCGGACTTTTTCCTTTACTTTGATTTACTTACGAGTATCAAAATGTGTGCGTTACCGCAGCCAGAAAATGTCGAAAATCGTCATTTGAATTTTATAGATAATTAGTTCCTCGGCTTCTGTAATTGTACCATCGATTTTTAAATTTGTACCTCTAATAGTTTTTTAGTTATTTGACAAAAACAGTTGTGGCTGGCGTAACGTTACCGTAGCCAGAAGTTTTGTTTATTAATGGGTATATTGAAATAAATTGTAGCCAAATATTTAGTGCCTCAGACGAGGTAAATGTACCAACTTAATTTGTATTTGTGTCTGTTATGGTTGCGAAGATATTCAAGATCCTGCTGCGGTAACGTTTACGTGTTTGCTGGATCTCTGAAGCGGATAAGCCCCCTTTCATAGTATTTTGCACACGACTTCTTATGAGTTAGCTTGAATTTGTTCCTCATTAATAAAATAAAAAAATTGCACCGTTAAGGAGTTATTTAGGTACCTAAATAGAAATATGCTTTAATCGATCCTAGCACTTCGAATAGAAGCTCTAAAGACTTACTTGCAACGTTATGTTATAGCAACTGCCTTCAAATGTACCTGAAGTTTAATTTATTATCCTGTAAGCAATTAATAAATTATGATGAAATTTAAATTTACTTCGGGACATGATGCGCAGCGGTTTTTTAAACCACCGTTTAACCGAGATTCTTGTAGATTTACGAAGTGAAAGTTATATCAATAATTAGTACTTTTATTCAATTTTATGCCTGTTCATTTTCAACGTAATCCACTCAATAATTAACGAGATAATCGAAAAATAGTCACTATGGTGTGTGTGACCGCGGTAACCCGGCCAAGTTCGATGGTTACAGAAAAGCGGCCGTTTAATACATTATGCTAACCTTCTGAAATTTACAGTATAATAGTCTTATAATTTTGGTACAGACGCGTACATTATGTTTTGAGTGAAAAATATAACCTTCTACCTAATAAATAATAATAAACTTTAAATTCAATAGTTTTATTTATTTATGTAGGTACCTACTTTTTGCCTCAAAAATAATCCTACGGGGGGTGACATAGGGGATGAAAGTTTGTATGGGAAACCCAGCATTATTTATTAGTGATACCTAAGTATGAAAATTGAAATTTATGCTTTTGGTAGGAAATAAAATTAGAAAAATAGGGGTTGATTTTAAAATACACAAAAATGCACGGATTTCGTTGCAAATTATTAATTTATTACCTACAAGAAATAACTTTTGAACAAGTGGATACTCGGTCTAAAGTTTTTTTTTTATTAGAACGTGACTGGCATAGTAAATATCTAAACAAAGTCCCCCCCACGCCGCGTTTGTCTGTCTGTTTGAATGAGATAAACTCAAAAACTATTGAACGTGTTTTTATACGGTTTTCACGTTTTCAGCAATGGATAGAGTGATTCAGTGTATTTTCATTAAGTTTTTGTCTAAATTGGCTGAAATATGACGATGATTGTTGAAGAGTCGTGAAAAATCATGCCGACTGGAAGCTTTAAGGCCACCATACACGGAAAAACGCACCGCAATGCGCGCTCGTACGGGCCCGCCCTAAGGGCGAGCGTTTTTCTACCGCATAATCTGTGAAGTATGGAATGTCTTTGAAGTGCGCGCACTGCGGTCATGCGTTCTGTTACTGTATGCCCCGCCCAGTGCGGCAGAACTACCGGAAACGCACCGCAGTGCGCGCTCGCTCTTAATACGGGTTTTTACCAGCGACAGTTCATATATTCTTTGCTTGCGCGACGTAATTTTACGCCAGTAGTCTGAAAATGGGTTTATATGTACCTAGGTACCTCACTACGGGTAAGATAAGAGGCTTATTGTAAGTACTAGCTTTTGCCCGCGGCTTCGCCCGCGTGGATGATGGAAAGTATTCCATGGGAACGTAGTACCTACGTTCGGACGGCCCTATGCTCTCTACATGTATACGTGTATACGTTCAGCGTACTTATATGTGGAGAACATAAAGCCGTCCGATATAACTGTGCAAACTCAAATCCTTACGATATATCGTTGCCGTGTATGGTGGCCTTAAAGCTTCCAGTCGGCATGATTTTTCACGACTCTTCAACAATCATCGTCATATTTCAGCCAATTTAGACAAAAACTTAATGAAAATACACTGAATCACTCTATCCATTGCTGAAAACGTGAAAACCGTATAAAAACACGTTCAATAGTTTTTGAGTTTATCTCATTCAAACAGACAGACAAACGCGGCGTGGGGGGGACTTTGTTTAGATATTTACTATGCCAGTCACGTTCTAATAAAAAAAAAACTTTAGACCGAGTATCCACTTGTTCAAAAGTTATTTCTTGTAGGTAATAAATTAATAATTTGCAACGAAATCCGTGCATTTTTGTGTATTTTAAAATCAACCCCTATTTTTCTAATTTTATTTCCTACCAAAAGCATAAATTTCAATTTTCATACTTAGGTATCACTAATAATGCTGGGTTTCCCATACAAACTTTCATCCCCTATGTCACCCCCCGTAGGATTATTTTTGAGGCAAAAAGTAGCCTTCGCCAGGATGCCATGTCAGCCTTGCCAATTTTTTTCAAGATCCGTTCAGTGGTTTAGGCGTGAAAAGGTAACAGACAGACAGACAGATAAGAGTTACTTTCGAATTTATAATATTATAGTATAGATTCGTAAAGACTAGTCTGTACTTACGTGCTTATATAGGTACCTACAATGTAGGTTAACTTTTAAATTCAATAGTTTTATTTACTTATGTCATAAGTAAATAAAACTATTGAATTTAAAAGTTCATTATTATTTATTAGGTAGAAGGTTATATTTTTCACTCAAAACATAATGTACGCGTCTGTACCAAAATTATAAGACTATTATACTGTAATTTTCAGAAGGTTAGCGTAATGTATTAAAGGTCCGCTTTTCTGTAACCATCTAAACTTGGCCGGGTTACCGCGGTCACACACATCATAGTGACTATTTTTCGATTATCTCGTTAATTATTGAGTGGATTACGTTGCAAATGTACAGGCATAAAATTAAATAAAAGCACTAATTATTGATATAACTTTAACTTCATAAATCCTAAAGAATCTCGGTTAAACGGTGGTTTAAAAAACCGCTGCGCATCATGTCCCGAAGTAAATTTAAATTTCATCATAATTTATTAATTGCTTACAGGATAATAAATTAAACTTCAGGTACATTTGAAGGCAGTTATAAGCTATAACATAACGTTGCAAGTAAGTCTTTAGAGCTTCTATTCGAAGTGTTAGGATCGATTAAAGCATATTTCTATTTACCTAAATAACTCCTTAACGGTGCAATTTTTTGTTTTATTAATGAGGAACAAATTCAAGCTAACTCATAAGAAGTCGTGTGCAAAATACTATAAAAGGGGGCTTATCCGTTTCAGAGATAATAAATAATAATAATAATAAAACGTTTATTGATCCAAGATACATAGACACATTTTGTATTCATGTTACATGCTAAGACTTAGTAAACTAACAGTGGACACAGGGGGTGAAAAATAATTGTCTATAATACAAAAATTAAATCCTATCTCCTAAACTAGGGATGCCCTGTATCTTAGGAGACAGTGATTCGACCAAGCTGAACTGCACTTAATGAAGGGCCTTAGGTTTCGAGAGATCCAGCAAACATGTAAACGTTACCGCAGCAGGATCTTGAATATCTTCGCAACCATAACAGACACAAATACAAATTAAGTTGGTACATTTACCTCGTCTGAGGCACTAAATATTTGGCTACAATTTATTTCAATATACCCATCAATAAACAAAACTTCTGGCTACGGTAACGTTACGCCAGCCAGAACTGTTTTTGTCAAATAACTAAAAAACTATTAGAGGTACAAATTTAAAAATCGATGGTACAATTACAGAAGCCGAGGAACTAATTATCTATAAAATTCAAATGACGATTTTCGACATTTTCTGGCTGCGGTAACGCACACTATCAAAATATGTCGCATAAATGGCCGAATTTTTAGAAGTCCAAGGGACCATAGACCTACGTATTTGACATTAATTTCAACTCGATACCTCCACGCGTTCCTGAGAAAAAGGGTCTTGACAGACTGACGGACAACGAGGTAATCCTGTAAGCATTCCGTTTTTCCTTTTGAGGTACGGAACACTAAAAACAAAATTGCAGTTTTATTTTCCTTAAGAATTGTGATCGCGGTGCCTGTGACCGCTTACTGAAGCGCCACCACTGCCACCGCAACGACCATGCTCAGTTACTTGGCTGACAGAAATATTCCCACTTCCATGCAGCTAACTATTTTTTTTTGGGTTCAATATGATCCTAAAAATCGTTGCATAAGGTTTTGGCGCGGTATAAAATTACTTTTTAAGGTTCCGTAGCCTAAGGGGGTGCCAACGGAACCAAAACAACGTGTTCTTGTCGCAGGTTGCGTGATCTTCCTGGAGTACGTGCCGCAGAGCTATGAGCGCACCGTGATGCTGGTCGGGAAGGTGAGTGCCGCCGAGGTGTCGGCCGAGGGGGAGGAGCGATGTGCGAGGCAGTGACGCGTGTGTGTCCGCAGGGCGTGACGTACGACACGGGCGGCTGCGACATCAAGGCGGGCGGCGTGATGGCCGGCATGTCGCGCGACAAGTGCGGCGCGGCCGCCGTGGCGGGCTTCCTCAAGGTGAGTCGCGCGCTGGTGGGCGGAGGCCAACGCGGCAGCAGTGACTCATGCTGTGTGTCCGCAGGCGTGCGACTTGCTGCGGCCGGCGCTGAAGGTGGTGGCGGCGCTGGGCATGGTGCGCAACTCGGTGGGCGAGGAGGCCTACGTGGCCGACGAGCTGCTGCGCAGCCGCCGCGGCCTGGCCGTGCGCGTGGGCAACACGGACGCCGAGGGCCGCATGGTCATGGGCGACCTGCTGGCCGAGATGTGCGAGCGCGCGGCCGGCGAGCGCAGCCCCATGCTGTACACCGTGGCCACGCTGACCGGCCACGCCGTGCGCGCCTACGGCCGCGGCTACACGGCGCTGCTGGACAACCACGCCGCGCGCGCGCACGGCCACGCAGCCGCCTTCCGCGCCGCCGCCGAGCGGCTGGGCGACATGGTGGAGGTGTCCACCATCCGGCGCGAAGACCTGGCCGCGCACCGCGGCAAGGCGCCGGGCGAGCACGTGCACCAGGCCGACAACGCGGCGTCGTCGGCGCTACCGCGCGGCCACCAGGCGCCGGCCGCCTTCCTGCTGCTGGTGTCGGGGCTGCACGAGGCCGACGTGCCGTACGCGCACCTGGACGTGGCCGCGTCGGCCGGCGACCTGCCCGAGCCGCCCACGGCCGCGCCGCTGCTGGGCCTGGCCGCGTACTACGGCCTCGTCGCCAAGCGCTAGGAGGCCGATGGACAGTGGCGACCACTTTCATAAAAAAATAAGGATATACCTACACTACATGTATAAATAAGACGAAGTACATAACTACATAATAATCATAATTCATTTATTTTTGGATGTTTATCTTTTCTTTTTTCTATCAAAGCATAATAGTGATAGAATAAATACCTTATATTATAGCGTGTAGTTTTTCTGTAGCCTCGCTACTCGTCGCCAACACCCTCTCGCGCGAGCGCGCGCGCGCAGTGTGTGTGTGTTTTATTGCCCCAAAAAAGTGACATCAGCTTTTTATTGAATATTTCTACTCAATAGTTTACTAAAAATGTACGAATAGAACTCCCGTGTGCCAATTTTGTACACTGTACTTTTTTTAAACCCTTAAAGTTTTCGTTACTTTGAAGGTGAAAATACTGAAAATAATTCGTACAAAAAAAACTATATAATTGAGTGTTGTTTGTATTGGATATTTATGAAGCAATTCTAGACGCATATTTTCCCATTTATATTTAACTAGCTTTTGCCCGCGGCTTCGCCCGCGTTTATTATACATAAAAACCTTCCTCTTGAATCACTCTATGTATTAAAAAAAACCGCATCAAAATCCGTTGCGTAGTTTTAAAGATCTAAGCATACATATGGACAGACATATAGCGGGAAGCGACTTTGTTTTATACTATGTAGTGATGACAATAGAACCCACAAAAAACAAATCATCATCTCCCTGCCCTTATCCCATGGTACGTGGGGTCGGCGCAACACGTTTTCTTCTTCCATTCTCCCCTGTCAACCGTCACGCTCTCATTCACTCCCTTCTCTTTCATATCTTCTCAAATTTGGAATCCTAATTACAATGTTTATATTAATCGCCTTGAAAGTATACAAAGGCGATTTTTAAGGTACACTCAATATCGTTCTAATACTTATCTTCCTAACTATACTAGTCGGTGTAAGAAATTTCACATTCTTCCATTACATGAACGAAGGAAAATTGCAGATCTTGCTTTCCTATTTAATATAATGAACGGGTCTTCTGATGTCCCTGAGCTGGTGGCCAAGATTGGACTTCGTGTACCGTCTGTGTTTCGTCGTAGACCTCATCTCCTTCATGTACCCATTACGAAAACTATTTACAGGCAAAATACATATATTTTAAGAGCATGTCGAATGTTCAATATTGTGTGCCAGGATGTTGAGCTTGATTTATTCTCAAATAGTGTTCACAAATTTAAAAAAAAATTAAGTAACTTTTTCTTTGAAATGTAAATTTGTTGTGTTTAACGTATTTTAATTTTTGTTTATTCTCTTCAGTTGTTTCTATGTTTAATTCTCACGCTGTTTGTACCGTTTTGTAAATTCTATACATAACTTTATATAAGTGGAAACTTGTAATTGGCCTTCTTCTACATATTTATTCTGATTGCTTGAATGTTTTAGCTGTAAGTTTTCTTAAAATTAATAAAATAAAATAAATAAAATAAAATATCATTCCTCACACAATCATCCATCTTTTCTTTGGCCTTCCTCTGCCTCTCCATCCATCAATATGTATATTCATCACTCTTTTAGTCACATGCGTTTCGTCTCTCCTCATCATATCATCATATGCCCATACCAACCCAAACGATTTCCTTTCAACTTTTCTGTCACTGGCGCCACTTTCAAACTTCCTCTTATGTACTCATTTCTTACTTTATCCATTCTCGTCACTCCACACATCCATCTCAACATTCTCATCTCCGCTGCATGCAATCTTTTTTCATCCGTCTTCTTCACTGCCCAGCATTCCGATCCATAAAGTACGACAGGCCTAATCACGGACTTGTAAATTTTTCCCTTTAACTTGAGGGGCATCCGTGGGTCGCAAGTTGTTCCTGTAACCTGTCGCCATTTCATCTATCCAGAGTTGATCCGGTGTGTTACGTCTCGGTCTACTTCGCCATCCCCTTGGACAAGCGACCCGAGGTACCGAAAATCGGAGCAGATCGGTAAGGGCGTTCCGGCAAGAGACATGGGCACCGGACCCGAGAGGCCGTCACAACACGCGTACTGCGCACGCGGACGTATTTGTTGACTGTCGCGGACGCCGTTGTTCACAGAAACAATCACAGACTAATGTAATGTATATAGTGTAGTAAACAATCACATTTATCACAATACATTTTATCTACACCCATGCTATAAATCCTCTATAAAAGTTTCTGAAACAGCTTATTGCCAACATTAAAACAGCCAGTGTCATAGTAACCATGGTAACCATAATAGCATCCAAAGGGGTGTTTTAATGTTGTACTGAATTTCATAATGCAACTCGCTTTCAAAAAAAAGAACATAGTAATGCACGCGCGTTTCACTACAACAGCGCCGTAATTTAAAAAAAGAACTTATTCGAATTCACGTCGTATGACGCCGGCCCCCATGTTCGATACGAGTATTACTATTGCAAAACTGTTTCAGAACCTTTTATAGAGGATTGATAACATGGATGTAGATAAAGTCTTGTATGCAATAGAATAGAATAGAATATTTGCTAGAAACATGGTATGTTTGCAAAGGTGTTAACATTTCATAGTACCGCGTGTCTCACCGTTTTAACGGTATGCAAATCAATTTACAATTATGTCTAATCAATTACAATAATTACATTAATATTCAATTTACATTATTTACATAATTAATACATTAATTTTAAAATTTTAATGTTAATTCAATTATTATAATATTACAATCAACAAATCAAATCATTATTATCAAATTAATATTATTTTACCATATTATTAAATAAACCAAATAAAACAATAAATTTAATATATTATAACTTAAATTATTATTTATGTCTATATTTTAATGCCAGATCAAGAGCATAAAATTTACAGGGACATTTTACAAAAAAATCGTGAATTGAGTAAAAACATTCCTGGAAAACCACTTCCGTAGTGCCGAACAAATTTTTTTTAAAGGTAGTTGTGTAATTGGCTTCGGCAAAGCATTATAAATTAGGGGAGCCATGTATATACAACTCTTTCGGAAGAGTTGCAACTTAGGAACAGGTATCTCGAAATCGAAATGTGCAGCTTTCCTCTTATTTGTATTATCCCTTCGATCAAATAATGCAAGATTGAATCTAAGAAACTTGGCAACTTCAAAAATATATATGCAGGGTACAGTTAAAAGGTTATGTGACTTAAAAATAGGCCTATACGAATCAGACCATTTCATATTAAAAATTGCGCCGATACACTTTTTCTGAGCAATGAAAATTCGATCTATTTCTGAGGAGTTTCCCCACACAACTATGCCGTAGCGAATAACTGAACATACATAGGCATGACCAAAGAGTAAAGTAAGTATAGAGAGAGCATGACACACCATTATGGAGGCTTCCCGCAACGTTACATTTTTGACCTTTCTTAGCGCAAATACAAATTGGTTGATTTTCTTGCAGAGTATCTCGATATGATTCATCCATGTTAAGTGCTCATCAAGTGTTACCCCTAGAAATCTTGTGTTATGTACCTGCTTTACGCTAATAATATTGTGTGCGACATGAATATGGACAGGTTTACTTTTCCATGTTTTAAAGTGAAGTACGTTAGTTTTAGCAATATTTAATTTTAGTTTGTTAATATCTAACCATTTTATAATATCATTCAATGTTTGATTAATTTCATTGTCATAGTCTCACGTAATAATAATTGTGGTGTCATCAGCAAACAGAACACACTGATGTTTTATTGATTTTGGTAAGTCGTTTATGTAGAGAATGAACAGTAACGGCCCCAGAATGCTTCCCTGAGGGACACCACAAAGGTTAATTCTTGGTTCGGAGTCGAAATTATCCATACTATTTGCCATATGGTTCAACTTAGCTATTCTTGTTATCTGCTTCCTGTCACGTAAATACGACTGGAACCATTTTAAAGCTGGACCCCTTATTCCGTATCTTTCCATTTTATCCAATAGCCTAACATGGTCAACGAGATCAAACGCCTTGCTTAAATCTAAAAATAATGCAACTGTACATAATTAGGTATTAAAACACTCATGTGATACTATTATCACAATTCGTGTTTTAATACCCCTTATTATACGTCAGTTGCATAAATAACATTACGACTGCTCTGCAGGGCTAGCACTACCACGTACATTTCACGGAATGCCTGAACTTTGTTTTTTGAACTGCGTGAAGCGGTGTGTTGCCTTCTATTGCAGTGCTTGACGAATTCCGGATTCAAATTAATTGCTTATCTCTTGAGTGGCTCTCGGGCTGGTACGCGCTGAGCTCGCCTAGGCCAGCGAGCAACACGATTGGTAGCCCTCGGGCTGGCACGCGCTGAGCTCGCCTAGCCCAGCGAGCAACACGAGTGGCCCTCGGGCTGGTACCCGCTGAGCTCGCCTAGCCCAGGAAGTAACACAATTGGTAGCCCTCGGGCTGGCACCCGCTGAGCTCGCCTAGCCCAGCGAGCAACACGAGTGGCCCTCAGAGTGGCACGCGCTGAGCTCGCCTAGCCCAGCGAGTAACACGAGTGGGCTTAGGGCTGGCACGCGCTGCGCTCGCCTAGCCCAGCGAGCAACACGAGTGGCCTTAGGGCTGGCACGTGCTGCGCTCGCCTAGCCCAGCGAGCAACACGAGTGGCCCTGAGGCTGGCACGCGCTGCGCTCGCCTAGCCCAGCGAGCAACACGAGTGGCCTTAGGGCTGGCACGCGCTGCGCTCGCCTAGCCCAGCGAGCAACACGAGTAGCCTTAGGGCTGGCACGCGCTGAGCTCGCCCAGGCCAGCAAGTAAGTAGTAAGTGTACCTAATAAATAATAAAACAGCGGCGTATTGTCCAACTTTTTATTTCCTTACTGTTTATTTTATAATATTCTTTTCAATTTGCAATTTTACAGCTCGGCGGGCGACGCGCGCTCGCCGCGTTATTTCTATACAAATACTTTATAACTCTCAATTTAAATCGAGTTTCCACTCACTTATACAACTCATAAATACAACAAATACAATTAATAATAATAGTAATTTACACAAACAACAACATAATTTGACGCTCCATCACAATATACATTATATTGACGCATCCCCTCGAGCCCTACGGCATCGGCAAGCCGTTCCCTCCATCACAATATACATTATATTGACGCATCCCCTCGAACCACGCGGCATCGGCAAGCCGTTCCCTCCATCACAATATACATTATATTGACGCATCCCCTCGAGCCCTACGGCATCGGCAAGCCGTTCCCTCCATCACAATATACATTATATTGACGCATCCCCTCGAGCCCTACGGCATCGGCAAGCCGTTCCCTCCATCACAATATACATTATATTGACGCATCCCCTCGAACCACGCGGCATCGGCAAGCCGTTCCCTCCATCACAATATACATTATATTGACGCCTCCCCTCGAGCCCTACGGCATCGGCAAGCCGCGACTCGCCGATGCCGCGCGGCCTGGCCGTTTCCTCCATCACAATATACATTATTAACGCATCCCCTTGAGCCGCGCGGCATCGGCAAGCCGTTCCCTCCATCACAATATACACTATACTTAGCACCTCCAACATATTTTTCATCCGTCAGGATGTTAACTCAACAGTGTTCATCGAAAGCCGAAAGTGTTTTACATAACAAGTACTAGCTGCAATCGTGGACTGCGATAACAAACAAATCATTTACAAAACAATGGAAAACAAAGTCGCCGCAGCGCACTGGTCGTGCTGCGCGCGTCGTGCTGCGCGCGTCGTGCCGCAGCACGCGTCGGCCGCGGCGGCGTGTGCGTATCAAACGTACATCAAACAATATACAGGACATGTACACACTAAACTAATCTCACTAGAATCGAACAGCACCTCACTGTGTGCGGCCAGCGAGCGTGCCAGCAAGTGTCCCGAGCGCGGCCCCGGCGCCCGCGCACTAGGAGGGCGCGGCCGGCACGTCGGCCGCCGCCAGCCGCAGCGCCGCGCACGCCAGCGGCGGCGCGCCCCCCGCGCGCTCCTCCTCGGCGCTGGCCAGCGCGTGCTTGAAGCTCTCGTAGGTGAGCCAGCAGATGGCGGCGGCCGGCATCTGGTACAGCACGCGCGCCTGCACGCCCTTGAGGAAGCCGCGCGGGCCCGACGCGCGCAGCACGTGCGCAGCCGCGTCGCACAGCCCCGTGGCGCGCGCGGCGCGCTCCTGCGTGTTCAGCACGGTCTTGCACACGTCCAGCGGCGTGGTGGCGAAGGCGGCCAGCGCGCCGCCCGCCGCGCCCGACAGCGCGTGCGCCAGCGGGTCATACGCGCGCGACGGGTTCAGCTTCTTCTGGCACGCCTCGTACGTCACGAAGTGCAGCGCCTGCGGGACACACTCGGTCAGGCAAAGGGTTTCACGTAACAATGTCGCGAGAGGTATGCACATGGGGTACACAGTGTAGCCCATCTGCATACCTCACGCGCTAACAATTGGACCTAGTTGCCAAAAATAAACAAATATTTAATTTCATTTATTCCGTCAGTCACAAATACGAATTTCAAAATACCGATTTTCATAATTCCAAATGGTTCCTATGTTTCTAATCCCAAAATTTGAATATTCCTAACGTTCATGGGCGTACCCAGCTTTTGGCCCAAAGGAGGGGGCAAATCAAAAATTTCTAAAACCGGGTACCCAGCACGTTTTTTTTCCGCCCCATCAGTCTGCTCAATGTCCTCGGCAAAATCTAAGAGAGACTTATTTATAAGCGCCTCAGAGATTATGCTAAGACAAAGTGCCTAATTTCTATATAACGAGCAGTTTGGTTTTCGAACCCAACACTCTTGCCTAAAACAGGTCCACCGCATCATCAAACACATAAGCGTTGGTTTCCAACGTGGTTCGATGACGGGTGCTGTTTCCTTCGATATAGCGAAAGCGTTTGACAAAGTCTGGCACTACGCCTTATATAAGCTTTACAAACTCGGTGTACCGGACCGTCTCGTGCTCATCTTACAAGACATTTTGTCCAACCGCACTTCTCGCTATCGTATCGAAGGAGCGCTATCCTCTCCCCACCCCATTTGCGCAAGTGTCGCTCAGGGCTGTGTGCTTTCTCCACTCATTTTCACGCTATTTACCAGCGAAAAGTAAAGAAAGCCTCATATTTTGACTAAGGTGTAGAGTTTGTGAAGTTAGGGCTTGGAGAGTTAGGGCGTGTAGAGTTAGAAGCTTGGCTCTACATGAGATCTGATAGCTTTTAGTCAGTGCGAGCTATATGTGGTCTCGTCTTGGCAACATTTTACATGAAAATGTTTTTGGTGGGATAAATACTATTCTCAAAATACCGAGTTTCAATAGAACGATTAACAAAAAGTCCAACTTAATGATAATTCGAAACATCAAAAATACATCAACAACAGTATCTATAATTTTATTAACCGACTTTTCAAAAACAAAAAGGAGGAGGTTATCAATTCGTCGCGTATACAGGGTGTCCGGTAAAGAATGGATAACCTTGGAATAGCATATTACAGAAATACAGACATGATGGCCGTTCTTAAAAAAATACAAAAAAAAATATCCCCAGTAGTAGGTACTGTGAGGGCTCGAACCGTGTGTGTGTGTTTGTATGTTTGTTACTTCTTTACGCTCAAACGGCTGGACCGATTTGGACCCCCCCGGTTCTGCTCTTGTTTCTGAAATAGAAGCATCTCTATATATCGCATCGCTAGCAAACAAATCTACGTCCGGGAAATCTCTCCTTCTACGCTGTCCCCCAAGTGACCTGCGATATCGACACCGATAAATACAGGGAAGCGGAACCCGACGCCGAGCTTACGAGGCCTGGCGCCTAACCTGGCCTGACGCACTTACTGTTTCCTTCTGCAAGCAAACCTCCGACTTCCTTACTACTGAGTGTGTGTTAGGTAGGTTAGGTGTTTTTTCTAAATCGGTACTGTATTTTTTATCTTTTCTAAAATTATATTGTTCAACTACACACATGACTGATATTAGAATAAATAGGTTTTATGTGTTTTGAGTGGTATATCAAACGATTTTATATTCAACTAGTTGTGCCACGCGGTTTCGCGGGATAAAAAGTAGCTTATGTGTTAATTCAGGGTATAAGCTGTCTACATACCAAATTACATCCAAATCGGTCCAGCCGTTTGAACGTGAAGAAGTAACAAACATACAAACACACACACACAAACTTTCGTCTTTATAATATTAGTGCGATAGTGTGATTGAAAATCAGGATGTCGTTTTTCGGACCGAGAACCCATCGAGCATTTATTTTGATTCTTCGAACGTATGAAAATCGGAAAACAAACAAATTTACGACTTTCGGTAAAATAAATCTCGTGATTTTTAATAATAGACATTATAATTGAATATTATGAAATTCGGACTTTTGAAAGTCGGAACATCGAAATTGGGAATAAAATATTTGGGAGTATTTGGGTGTGCCCATGCGCATGCTGTACAGACGGAGCTGACGTCACCAAGTGGTGATTCCCACCCTAATGTGATGAGTGAGTGTGATCGGAATACCTGGAATGGCACGTTCATGGCGATCTGCGTGCCGTAGGAGCGGTAGAAGGCGCGCGCGCCCTCGGAGCGGTACACGTGGCGCGCGCACTCCCACACGCCGCGGTACGGCGAGTTCAGCATCTGCATGCGCTGCTTCACCACTGCAACCACAACACGCCACTTACTGCACTTGTCACTCAGCCCCAGTGCTCCGGTATCGTAACGGGGTTTGGAGCATTGGTATAGCCAAGCGGCAACAGAACATATCAGATATGTTCTGTTGGTCATCTCTGGAGGAGGCCTTCACCTTCTAGTAAGAGGGGTTCTTGCTAGTCAAACTGAAATTGTTAAAATAACTAAAATAATAAAATGTAATAATAATAAATAATAATCATAATAATGTAATAAAGTAATACGTTTAAGTCTAATATTTAATGAGATTGCAAATTGAAATTAATTAATTATGAATTTTGAAATGTTTTTAAGATTGCATGCAGTATTATTTTCCTGTAATATTCAAACAGCAAGAAATAAAAGGCTATTTTATTTTTATTTATGTTATTTTATGTTCTGTTACATTAAAATAAACCCATAATCCCCTTATGTCTTGATGAACGTGTAGACGAAATTGCTTTAATTACAATCGAATAAAAAAATTTTATCTCATAAAAAATGCTTATTTTAGGGAAACTGCGATTTTTTCATCAAACCAAACAGGCAATTTGACAGTTTTTAGGAAACCGATTAAAAATGTGGCTCCACTGTACTTTATAACCCGTTCGTGAGAAGCTTCATATTTTTTTTGCGTGTAGCTTATCAACATGTAGAACACTTTTGTAGAATGACACACTCAGGAAACACATAGGAAACGCGTAGAAACATAGTTTTCGAGAAAAAAAAATAAAATTTCAATAAAATTGGCATTATACCTCCACAGACAAATAGTAGGTACTCAGAGAGTTTACCACAGATAATGAATCTTCTCGCTCTTTGTGTGTGTTATGTGTCATGCAAGTGTTTGTCTCCGAACAGACGTTTACGGATGGATTAGGTTCAAAAACTGTCACAGAACCGAGTTAGCCAACCCCGACTGCACGTGGTGCGTGCTTCGGGCTGGATCCATTATCAGTTAGCAGTTGCATGGGGTTAAAAGGGGTGAAAGCTGGTAGGGGTTGGCTCCCTGATTATAACGCTACCACTCTTATTACAAGGTAGGTAATGCATATTTACGAGAAATTAATAAAAATTGTTTCTAACCTCAAATCAGATAAATAGCGAAATGAAACGTTAAAATGGGCGATTCACGATTGACAACCAAATCTGTACCAGTAAGTCGGGGGTGTAACATATCGTGCAAAATCGTTGAAAATGAAACGAAACGTAAAAAAAGTTTTCTTCAGAACCATGTGTGGGGGTGTAACATATCGTGCAAAATCGTTGAAAATGAAACGAAACGTAAAAAAAGTTTTCTTCAGAACCATGTGTTTTTATGAAGAATCGTGCTGGAACTATGACCATTATAGTACTCTTTATGTCGATGACATAATCTTGTTTTCAACCAACAAACAGGAAAAATTGAAGATTAAAGAGAAGCTCATGACTCAATTCGAGAAAGAAGGTTGTCCAAATTCGAGACTAGTTCAATGTTGTTCCAAATATTGAACTAGTCTCGTGTTGGTGATGCGTTCCAAGAGCTTGGAGACCGCCGGCGCCGGGAGGATAGAAATGGGCCTATAATTGCTGACACGGTCTCTATCGCCAGATTTATGGATCTATGGATGGAGTACCACCGACTTCTTCAAAACTGTGGGAAGGTTCCTTCGTCCAAGCACATATTCAAAGAACAGGGACGAGCACGTGCCTGTTTTCTTTAAGGAGGGGTGTGGAGTCCCATCCAGTGCAGGTTTAGAACCAGGCGCTGTACGCTGTCTCATCCGTGTCTAGCATTACAAATTATTTCAAGGAGTTTGTAGACTGTTCATTACAAGTACGGGATTTTAAAGGATTTTGGCAGCTGATGGTGTTGCTGGGTGTTGGTAGGGTGATTTGTTTGTTTAGTTTATATCTAACTCATACGGGCTATACAAATAACTGCCTGTACACGTAAAAGTGTTCATTGACTGAAATTAAATTACGTTCCTGACCGTACTTTGTGCAAAGTTAGTTGCAAGTTCACAGGACGCGGCCACGCCGACTCTCACACCGGATGTGATCGGATGCACACTCGGAAAAAAAACCGGTCAAGAGCGAGTCGGACTCGCGCACCGAGGGTTCCGTTCCGATTTCTGAAGTGTGCAATTTAGAGACATCGTTTTATTTTTCCTGTAATCTTTTCACCGTTTTACGACCGAATTCGGTCGCAAAGTCCTTAGAGAGTCCCTAGACGGCCAAAATTGATAGACAAGCACGAAAAAATCACATGCTTGTCAAGCAGTTTTGACTGTTTAGGGAGCTCCTTTAGGACTGCGATCGCTATCTCTGAGTGCATTCCCTGCCCGCGCCGGTGCGACGGTCGCCGGGTGCGCTCGCGACGCGCGACCCGAGCACGGTATAGCCATCATCAACGTTGTTGTTTTGACTATAAATATCAATAGGTATTGCCGCCGCGCCGGCACAAACTTTAGCGCTGACCTTGAATTACTTTAAGCGATTTTGGACCTTACTCCTCAGACAATACGTATTCTCAAACAACCCCCACTACTCCACCGAGCGCTCAAGATTCGTGCCGCCAGTTATACTGTGCAGTGTACACTGTAGTACAAAATAAATGCACTTCGCGGGCACAGACTCAGCGCCGGGGAATTTTCTTGCACCGCAGAGCTTGACTCACGCGTCGCCTTCACCACATTTTCCTCATTCAGTGGAACGTGCCGATAAATAAAATGACATACCGCAGATTCAACATATGGAAACATGATCTGCAGTACACAAGACTCCGCCCCCCCAAACCCCCTCCAACCCGCGAAATAACTCTGAGCAGCGGGAAAAAAATATTAGAATGCTTGTCGCAAACCACATTACGGAAGTAATCAGTAATCGTTGGTCATTCTGAATGATCTCCCCGAATAGTATGTTGGTTCGTGCGTGACCGTTGACAATTGAGTTAGTGGATCGCTCATTCACAGCCACGACGCCTGAACTGAGTGCGACGCAGCGAGTGCAACCAACAGATCGCCACTTCCGAGAACATGCTCTCACAGGAAAACAATGCTCAAATTGAATTCTTGTTATCATTCATAGATTTAAAATCTATTAGAATGTCAGAGACAGATGTCTGATATAGAGCGTTACATACGATCTGTCAGGTGTTCGTATTTGTGTAGAGCCACGGTTTCTGTTCCATGGAGCCAGGTGACCCTTGCTCCGAGAAATACGCATCTACCAAGATGAGCGTAAGAAAATGTCGCTGAGGCTAATTCAATCGAAAGTTAGACGGCGGACTATTGGCTGACACAGTCACACCTGAACACATCAAATTAATAAATGATTAATATGAACAATTAATAACACCTGTGCAAACGGCAGGCTTCGCACAAATAACCTCCGTCAAAGTGACATGCAGAAAAAGTATTGATTCCAAAACATAGCCACCTGTGCAAATGGCAGGCTTCGCACAAATAACCTCCATGAAAGTGACACGCAGAAAGTATTGATTCCAAGGTCAACGGATTGATATCATATTCGTTAGCAGGTGAAGTCACCGTATCCAGTAGACTATCCGGTGCCCTGCACGCATGGCGACGAATCAAACATTCGATAGTGCCACATCTGGCTTCAAGTGTACACGTGGCCTGGCGCAGCAGCTCGTGCGGCAACCCGCGCCGGAGCCCGCCAGTTGCCGCGACCCCGAGCGCCCTGCTTTGTGGTCGTGGACCGCAATAACTAAACTATCTGCAATACCTACTTGTGTCATTTATATTGTTTTATAAATACTTATGCCAACGCTTAAATAACTTCGCGATGTATAATGTAATGTAACATGGATGCAGTTATGAGCGCTTTATGATGGCAGGGCGATCCGGTAAGTCGTGTTCGTGAACCCCTTCGTCATCGCCGGGGGTTACAGGAAGGGAGGTGTGAGGATCTGACACTAAACGCAAAGCTTCAGTGGTACATCTAGTGCACGTATGGTATCATGACTGGTTTTTCTGTTTAAGTAAGTAAGTAAGTAAAAATTTTATTTGTTTAAACATGGTGTACATGATACATTGCATGCAGGATAATAACAGATAGGTAAAGAAATAGTTCTAACATGTTCAGCCGCATATCGTGGCGTACAAATTGGTAGGAAGAGATGGTGCATAAACCGTGATAATATTCATCAAAATTAAGTACATTATAGAAATTATGTAGGTACAATTATTAAATCATCATTATTAGTTAAAGATTTAGTATCATTACAACTCAGCAAGCATATTTTTTAGATAAAATTAAATGTCAAAGTAGTCAAGGTAGTCAATAAAAATAAATAAATTACTGTCATTAAAATTTCAATTCCTAATTACAATTATTCCATAAAAATACAATAGAGTACAATAACATGTCAATAAAATACAATATCGTCATCTCAAACACGATGGAAAATTGTCTTCGTCCATAAACTCTGCTATACTGTAATATGCTCTTTGACATAATAAACTCTTCAGTTTACTTTTGAGAGCAGATATATTTAATGTTCTCCATGATTTGGGCAATTTATTATAGATGGTCGGACCCATGCAAAAGGTGCTCTTACGCATAAGAGCGGTTTTAGCGCCGTGAACACAGAGTTTGAAATTATCTCGTCTATTCCTAGGGACAGCATCAGACCAAAGCTGAAATAAATGAGTATTCGACTTAAACTCAAACTCAAACTCAAACTCAAAGCATTTATTTCAATTAAACCAATTACAGGCACTTTTGAATTGTCAAAGAGTCGGTCAGTAGGTAAGTCAGAAAGTTGAAGCTAGTTGCCCATTCCAAAACGTAGATCTATGGAGAAGAACGGGCAAGAAACTCCACGGACACTCTTTTAAATCAAAATATGGTTACAAAATATTGGTTACATCATTCATGTTGAAATTATACATGTGAGAACGATGAACGTTAAAAGCGTCCGTATTAAAAAAAATAAAAAAAAAAACAATTCAAAATTAAAATTAAAATAAGCCGTGGCAGCTAAGGTATGACCAGCCTCCACCAACAGCGCCCGTTGACGAACCTGACGTATGGATTCGTTAAATGATCCAACACACGCGCCACCATCAGCGAGGCATTAGAGTGAGCATGACACACTCAGCCGCCAGGGCACATCCAAGTCAAATAAAGACGTACCCAGTAAATGGTAGCTTTAGAGTAGGTACATAGTACTCACACATGTGCTAAGCAATTATACAATACAATGGTGATTGAGTCTAGTTTAATGAACATTACTGTTTCCAGGATATAAATAATGAGGGCAATGTCAATATCTTACGTTCTATAAAATAAGATTTACAGCTGTCCATTGTTTGCAGTCTAAACATTGATCTAATGCACCTTTTCTGTGCCCGAAACGCTATTTCATTGTCCGTGCTATTCCCCCAAAAGATGACTCCATATCTAAGAACTGATTCGACTAAACCATAGTAGGCAGTAATTAGCGCATCTGTGTTGAGAACTACAGCAAGTTTCAGAGCGTATGCTGCACTACTCAATTTTTTACTAAGTGCCTCTATTTGAGGTTTCCAATTCAATCTAGAATCTATAATTAGTCCCAGAAATTTTGTTGTGTCAGCTTCATTGATATTTATATTATCAAAATGAATATTAAGATTGTTGTTTGTTTGTGTACGTTGTCTAAAGTGCTTTACGTTAGTCTTTTTTAAATTAATTATTAAATTATTATCATTCAACCAATTTATAATAGATATTAGTGAATTATTAATGTCATGTTCATATGTGTTTATGTCATTACAAGCTATTGTTATAGTGCAATCGTCAGCAAAAAGCGTCATCGGTTGCTCAGTTACTTTAGGCAAGTCATTTATATACAAGGTGAACAACGGAGGCCCCAATACACTGCCTTGAGGTACTCCGTACATAACTTCGCGTTCCTCTGATCTTGAAGTTTCTTCACGTTTACTTTTTTTATTTATTGTACTGATTTCTGTAACATTTAGCATGAACATCGTCATTTAGTACTGGATCCCTCGACTGCGAGCCATGTCCTGCCACCGCCTGATGTTGCTCCAACACTTGCGGTCGTACAATGGCCGGGATGTCCGTACGCCGCGCGCCGCCAACATTGCTACTCACAACAGCGTGTCGTGAAGGTTACTGTCAATATTTACATTTGCACTTTCATAGGTTTCCCCCATGTGTGTTCAAGTCAGCTTCTAGTATTTTAGAAGGAACGCGCTCGAGGGAACCAACGATCGTTTGCGATAGATCAATCAAGTATAGAGTAATGAAACCGCTCAGCTGCGAATGACATGGAGCTAAGCATAGTGTGGTATAGAGGCCGCCGCCAGTCGGCCGAGTGGGTAATGCCGATTGTATAATTATTCATACTGATAAATTAGCCGGTAAAAGAGACGCATTAATTACATTTATATACTGTATTTATTTGCAATATATTCAAAGAATACTTGATGTAGATTAGCAGCTGAATACAGAACAGTCAAGTGGGTCGTACCTCGTACTCGTATCATTTCCGTTAAGTACGGTATGTACCTAATTTACAAGCAACAATTAATTATTAATGGTTTCAGCTGAATTTGAGGCCAATATTTGATTATTTCCACTATGACACCTTATAATAATTTTATTATTATTTATTATTTATTTATTTCCACTATCGGTAAGTTATGAAGAAGACTGGCATCAGCAGTGACAGTGCTCAGTTAGATAGAGCGCGTCACCCGCACGTGAGAGCATGACTTGGTAACTGACGATGCAGCCACAATGACTCACAGGGTACGTATCATAATCCCGAATTTTAAAAGACAATGATTGAAATACCGACGTCCAAAACACCGAAAGTTAAAATACCGAAAGTTTTAAATGCCGCTAGTCGTTATATCGATACACAAAATACCGATGTTCAAATGCCCGAAAGGACGTAATCCCGAATGGACGAAATACCGAAAATTGAAACGCCAAAAGTTTAAAATCCCGAAAGTTCATTTGCCCGAAAGTTTGGTTTTCGTCAGCTGATCGACGGACCCCGCTGCGCGGGGCTCCTATTTCTGTCTGCAGGGTTTAAAGGAACCTAACTAACCGAACTTCGGGTGCCCCTGATGTCGACCGTCTAAGGTTAGGGTTTTCGTCAGCAGGTCAGGGCTCAGGTATATAAAATATGTAATAAAATATGTAACATTAGACGGTCGACATCAGGGGCACCCCGAACTTCGGTTAGTTAAGTTCCTTTAAACCCTGCAGACAGTGTGCAGGGCTCCTTCGATCTGCTGACGAGAACCAAACTTTCGGGCATATGACAAATAATTTTTCTCGGAAACCGTGACAATTTCGAGACTTTAAACTTCGGGATTTTAAACTTTTGGGCAAATGCACTTTCGGTATTTTAAAGTTTTGACCAAACAAGCATTCGGCGTTTCAATTTTCGGGATTTCGTCCATCGGTATTTTAAAATTCGGTATTATGATACGTGCCCGACTCACATCGGCGTGGTACTACGCAGTACGCAATAAAGCGCAGCCTCGGGAAAATCCCTAGCAACGAACAACTATAGTAGATTGCAAAACATGGGATGTTAGTAATCAATTACAGCCGAGATATTTAGGCACACGAACGAGCGAAGCGAGCGAGGGTGCTTATACTTAGTTCGAGGGTGTAATTGATCGCTTACATACAACCAAGTTGATCACTCTACTTTTCATCACTAATGCGAGGAAATTAGAAAAAACCAACGAAAAAAGGAAGGGTGTCCCTCGTGAGTTCATGATATTCAGAAGTCGAGGAAGAATGAGTACTTTAAGACTAGACAATCCTTACACTTCCTTACGCTTATAACATGAATTGCATCTGTATAGCAAAATAGTATATTTATTTATTCGTAATTACATGATAGTAACAAGTGGCAAATAAAACTTGTTGTAGGGTAGGGGCACCGATAGCGGCGCAGACAATTGCGGTAAAGTGATAAGTGTGATAACGGCAGCTATTTGCATAATGATTACTTCGTGTTTCAGTAGAATCATTGAACTCCGCCACTGCTCCTGCGTCATCTACCGCCGCGCTTGACCCACACAGGTTCCTCAGGGAGCTCAATCCCGGAGATAAATCAATGTCCGTGTTTGGAACTCTATGAGTTCCACAGGGACGTAATGCATAAAAATAGACATAATTGATTAAATCGTTGTATGGCGTATCTTGTTACTATGTAGTTGAGCGGCTATTGTTCGCGCCAGTACTACGAGGAGCCTCCGCGACTCTGTAGCGACACGCTCAGCTCGCGACCACAGACAGCAGACATCTGATGAAGGTACCCGCTACTATAGGATGGCGCAGAGCAGTCGGCAAGCTGTCGAGACTACACGCCGTACTGCTCGCCATTATCCGCGCTGATAACACACTACAACACTGACCAACTTGTGTGCATTATATGTAGGTACATATTGTAAAGTTCACGGAACACTAGCATAACTCAACACTTGAACACTTAAATAACTTGAAATAATAATTGTTTGCAAAATTAGTTCAATTCGCGGAATTTAATTAGAACGTTATCAGTGTTCTGCGTGGCGCGCGCATCGCTTCATGCTGCATGACGCCATCTTGGAGTAATTGAATGAATGGTGGAGGGCGAGGGCAGGCGTTGCTGCTGTCATGTTATCAAGTATTGGACGCGAAGCATGTTCAGCGAACGAATATGTTTGATAGTCAACAGTCTCAATTGAATGAATGGTGGAGGGCGAGGGCAGGCGTTGCTGCTGTCATGTTATCAAGTATTGGACGCGAAGCATGTTCAGCGAACGAATATGTTTGATAGTCAACAGTCTCAATTGAATGAATGGTGGAGGGCGAGGGCAGGCGTTGCTGCTGTCATGTTATCAAGTATTGGACGCGAAGCATGTTCAGCGAACGAAT
The DNA here is from genome assembly GCA_905163495.3 of Cosmia trapezina. Lineage (NCBI taxonomy): Eukaryota > Metazoa > Arthropoda > Insecta > Lepidoptera > Noctuidae > Cosmia > Cosmia trapezina. Next base: position 22,800,683 of record LR991041.1, on the reverse strand, counting down.
ATGTTTGATAGTCAACAGTCTCAATTGAATGAATGGTGGAGGGCGAGGGCAGGCGTTGCTGCTGTCATGTTATCAAGTATTGGACGCGAAGCATGTTCAGCGAACGAATATGTTTGATAGTCAACAGTCTCAATTGAATGAATGGTGGAGGGCGAGGGCAGGCGTTGCTGCTGTCATGTTATCAAGTATTGGACGCGAAGCATGTTCAGCGAACGAATATGTTTGATAGTCAACAGTCTCAATTGAATGAATGGTGGAGGGCGAGGGCAGGCGTTGCTGCTGTCATGTTATCAAGTATTGGACGCGAAGCATGTTCAGCGAACGAATATGTTTGATAGTCAACAGTCTCAATTTCACGAGCCGAAGGGTGGAAAGCATATCATAAGCTCTTTTGCTACGTATGTGTAGTTCAGACGGCAAGGTCCGGTGTTTCGGGTTTGACAATGTGTTTAACTTAAAACTAAAGTAGAAGTGGCGGTACTCACCCTCGGCGGGGTTGGAGACAGCGTCGTGGATGAGCGACGCGATGCAGCCCGACAGCCCTGCAACAGTCAGCAGACCACGTCAGCACGTCACACAGTATACACAGAGGCGGAAGTGTGTGTGCCACAGGCAGAAAGGAAGACGTGGAGTGGACTCACCGTGTGTGATGTGGTCGTGCCGGTGCCTGGTGAGCTGCGACAGCGAGTGCTTGCAGTACTCGTAGGTGGCGAAGAAGCAGGCGTGCGCCGGGCCCGCGCCCAGCACCACCGCCGACATGCCGCGGATGGGCCTGCGCAATACAACACCAACATGAGCACCCGAGCTGCGACCACTGCCGTCTACAGGATGTCGGCAGGTGTCGCGGCTCGCTCATCCTAACTTAATATTAATGCGAAAGTGAGTTTGTTTGTTGCCCGCCAAAACGGCTGAACGGATTTGCATGAAATTTGGTACACGAATAGAATAGGATATAGGATACTTTTTGCCCCGGTAGTATGTTCCCGTGGTATAATCTCCGAAATGCACGCGGCCGAAGCCGCTGGCGAAAGCTGTTTTACAATAAAAAAACCGGCCAAGTGCGCGTCGGAGCACGCACAATGAAGGGTTCCGTAGTTGGGATGAATTTATCCCAAGAACAAACTTAACATTGTAGTTGAAAAACATGTTCTCTCATACAGTTACCGGCCATAAATATTGCACATGGATTTTTACAGTTGCCGGCCGTAAAATCACATGAAACAAGTAGGTATACGTAAAAGTACATAAATAACGTACTACAATAGTACTACATACATATATACACATTACTATACATACATACATACATATATACATCGTATATATGTAGTTACGTATTTAACGTACGTAAATCCCATGTGCAATATTTACGGCCGGTTACTTGTACATTCCAACTCAAACTCAAAGCATTTATTTAAAATAAACCAATTACAGCCACTTTTGAATCGTCAAGCGGTCGGTCAGTCAGAAGAACTGTGAATGTAAGTTGGTTGACTATTACTCGTAAATTGGCTGCGACAGTTGACATGTGAGGTGACCGTTCAGCGTATGTTTAACGTTGAATGTAACCTATGATACTAATCATAAGTCATAACGTCAGTACTTACTTATTGACAACTTTACTAGTGCCGTTGAAGGTAGTTTTCAATTCAAATTCTGATTTTGCCATTGCCAGAATAATAGATTACTATGTTATGTACTTGCATGCTTATTTATTTAATACAGTGACGTAACGCGCGTTTTTCTGCCCACATAATTTATGCAGTATCATCGTGGCTCAGCGTCATCAGTCATCACAGTCAGCGCTCGGTAGCCAATACTCGCATCGAGTTCCGCGTTGTACCCATTCACGCACGAATGGTACGATCCATTCGCAATGCTCTTGCATCGACAGCATCCGTGAGGTTGCACCTACTTGCTGAAAGTAATCATTATGAGGCAGTCTTTAATAAAGTACCCTTACTATCGTGACTTTATAATTCTTTGGATACCTATACTCGTATCTGTCGCTCAACAATAATTATAGAATACGTAGCGGAGACAGACGTAAAGTTATTACTATTAGTGATCAAACGTTATCCAAATCAACTGTATCACCAAACGTTCGTCTACTTATTATTAAAGTTCACAACCCTTTTTTTGCGTCGCGTCGGACAGAACTTGTTCGTTGGTTGAGCTTCGTAGACTAATCATTGCGTAACTGTGGGTACTTATTGCGTCGCGTCGGACAGAACTTGTTCGTTGGTTGAGCTTCGTAGACTGATCATTGCGTAACTGTGGGTACTTATTGCGTCGCGTCGGACAGAACTTGTTCGTTGGTTGAGCTTCGTAGACTGATCATTGCGTAACTGTGGGTACTTATTGCGTCGCGTCGGACAGAACTTGTTCGTTGGTTGAGCTTCGTAGACTGATCATTGCGTAACTGTGGCTACTTATTGCGTCGCGTCGGACAGAACTTGTTCATTGGTTGAGCTTCGTAGACTAATCATTGCGTAACTGTGGGTACTTATTGCGTCGCGTCGGACAGAACTTGTTCGTTGGTTGAGCTTCGTAGACTGATCATTGCGTAACTGTGGGTACTTATTGCGTCGCGTCGGACAGAACTTGTTCGTTGGTTGAGCTCCGTAGACTGATCATTGCGTAACTGTAGGTACTCACCCACCGTAGGATTATTTTTAAGAAAAAATGTAGCCTATGTCCGTCCCCGGGTTGTCTTGTCACCTACCTCCTTGCCAAATTTTATTCTGGCGGCATCTACATAGCCTTACGCGAACTACGCATCACACTGACGTCACGCAAAATCCTGCATTGCGCAATCAGTTTATCGCGCGACTATAGCATATATACAGGGTGTTTATTTTAAGGTGTCAAGCCAGTGCGAGCTGATAGGAGACTACCATACCTATCGATTTAACCCCCATGTATGTTCTACGATTTTTTGTAGTTTTCGAGTTATTTTGAATCCCTCATTTCATATCAACTGAGCTCTGCTTAAACCTAGAGGAATAGTAAATATCAGGATTGACAAAAATAAAATTATAAAATATGAAATCACAAGATCTCAGATACACCACTTTCAACGACCGATTTCAGAAAATAATGCATTATTTAGTACATTCTTGTTCAAAGGAGACCCAAAAATAACGTATAATTTTTTAGAGCTATCATGTCGTTGAATTAGGAAAAATATGAAAAAAAAATATAACTCGAAAACTACAAATAATCGTAGAACATACATGGGGGTTAAATCCATAGGTATGGTATTCTGCTATCAGCTCGCACTGGCTTGACACCTTACAAGAAACACCCTGTATATACAACTTGCCGACATATTCCGTGGTGCAGCAGCCCACCAGACACTACACCCGCCTGGTCGGAGGATCCTCCTTTCTCTATGTAGGATGAGTGAACTTTACACCCTGTTCCTCATGCCTCTATAATATCGAAATCCGTCCAGCGATTTAGGCGTGAAAAGGCAACATACAGACAGATAGTTACTTTCGAATTTATAATATTAGTATGGATGTAATGACAAGTGTTGCGAAGAGACTAATATTGTAACATTGTGTTCATTTTATTTTGGAATTTTGAGAATAATAACATTTTGTAAAATAAACATTCAATATCAGCGTCACCAACCGAGTTCATTTTCTAAGATAAGGTGCTGGTCTCAGGGTTAACAGTGTTAATTACTCTACGTGACTTATTGGTAGCTAAATTTTAAGGCAAACTATTGTTTAGATAAATGCTACAATAACAAGCGCATTACCTACTGCAAGAAAGACCAATAGAGCGCTGCACAGATCGTACAGCATTTCATTAGTATCGAGTTGCTAGCACACTTACGTGACGCCAACTTCGACCAACAGAGCGCTGCACAGATCGTACAGCATTTCATTAGTATCGAGTTGCTAGCACACTTACGTGACGCCAACTTCGACCAACAGAGCGCTGCACAGATCGTACAGCATTTCATTAGTATCGAGTTGTTAGCACACTTACGTGACGCCAACTTCGACCAACAGAGCGCTGCACAGATCGTACAGCATTTCATTAGTATCGAGTTGTTAGCACACTTACGTGACGCCAACTTCGACCAACAGAGCGCTGCACAGATCGTACAGCATTTCATTAGTATCGAGTTGCTAGCACACTTACGTGACGCCAACTTCGACCAACAGAGCGCTGCACAGATCGTACAGCATTTAATTAGTATCGAGTTGCTAGCACACTTACGTGACGCCAACTTCGACCAACAGAGCGCTGCACAGATCGTACAGCATTTCATTAGTATCGAGTTGTTAGCACACTTACGTGACGCCAACTTCGACCAACAGAGCGCTGCACAGATCGTACAGCATTTCATTAGTATCGAGTTGCTAGCACACTTACGTGACGCCAACTTCGACCAACAGAGCGCTGCACAGATCGTACAGCATTTCATTAGTACCGAGTTGCTAGCACACTTACGTGACGCCAACTTCGACCAACAGAGCGCTGCACAGATCGTACAGCATTTCATTAGTACCGAGTTGCTAGCACACTTACGTGACGCCAACTTCGACCAACAGAGCGCTGCACAGATCGTACAGCATTTCATTAGTACCGAGTTGCTAGCACACTTACGTGACGCCAACTTCGACCAACAGAGCGCTGCACAGATCGTACAGCATTTCATTAGTACCGAGTTGCTAGCACACTTACGTGACGCCAACTTCGACCAACAGAGCGCTGCACAGATCGTACAGCATTTCATTAGTACCGAGTTGCTAGCACACTTACGTGACGCCAACTTCGACCAACAGAGCGCTGCACAGATCGTACAGCATTTCATTAGTACCGAGTTGCTAGCACACTTACGTGACGCCAACTTCGACCAACAGAGCGCTGCACAGATCGTACAGCATTTCATTAGTACCGAGTTGCTAGCACACTTACGTGACGCCAACTTCGACCAACAGAGCGCTGCACAGATCGTACAGCATTTCATTAGTACCGAGTTGCTAGCACACTTACGTGACGCCAACTTCGACCAACAGAGCGCTGCACAGATCGTACAGCATTTCATTAGTACCGAGTTGCTAGCACACTTACGTGACGCCAACTTCGACCAACAGAGCGCTGCACAGATCGTACAGCATTTCATTAGTACCGAGTTGCTAGCACACTTACGTGACGCCAACTTCGACCAACAGAGCGCTGCACAGATCGTACAGCATTTCATTAGTACCGAGTTGCTAGCACACTTACGTGACGCCAACTTCGACCAACAGAGCGCTGCACAGATCGTACAGCATTTCATTAGTACCGAGTTGCTAGCACACTTACGTGACGCCAACTTCGACCAACAGAGCGCTGCACAGATCGTACAGCATTTCATTAGTACCGAGTTGCTAGCACACTTACGTGACGCCAACTTCGACCAACAGAGCGCTGCACAGATCGTACAGCATTTCATTAGTACCGAGTTGCTAGCACACTTACGTGACGCCAACTTCGACCAACAGAGCGCTGCACAGATCGTACAGCATTTCATTAGTACCGAGTTGCTAGCACACTTACGTGACGCCAACTTCGACCAACAGAGCGCTGCACAGATCGTACAGCATTTCATTAGTACCGAGTTGCTAGCACACTTACGTGACGCCAACTTCGACCAACAGAGCGCTGCACAGATCGTACAGCATTTCATTAGTACCGAGTTGCTAGCACACTTACGTGACGCCAACTTCGACCAACAGAGCGCTGCACAGATCGTACAGCATTTCATTAGTACCGAGTTGCTAGCACACTTACGTGACGCCAACTTCGACCAACAGAGCGCTGCACAGATCGTACAGCATTTCATTAGTACCGAGTTGCTAGCACACTTACGTGACGCCAACTTCGACCAACAGAGCGCTGCACAGATCGTACAGCATTTCATTAGTACCGAGTTGCTAGCACACTTACGTGACGCCAACTTCGACCAACAGAGCGCTGCACAGATCGTACAGCATTTCATTAGTACCGAGTTGCTAGCACACTTACGTGACGCCAACTTCGACCAACAGAGCGCTGCACAGATCGTACAGCATTTCATTAGTACCGAGTTGCTAGCACACTTACGTGACGCCAACTTCGACCAACAGAGCGCTGCACAGATCGTACAGCATTTCATTAGTACCGAGTTGCTAGCACACTTACGTGACGCCAACTTCGACCAACAGAGCGCTGCACAGATCGTACAGCATTTCATTAGTACCGAGTTGCTAGCACACTTACGTGACGCCAACTTCGACCAACAGAGCGCTGCACAGATCGTACAGCATTTCATTAGTACCGAGTTGCTAGCACACTTAAGTGACGCCAACCTCTCTAAGTCCTACAATTATATTTACATAACCCGATCTTCTTAAAGGTTGCAGTCGGCTCGTGGAACATCTTTTATGTTGTTTAACTCATTGTATAGCCCACGAATAACGTTTATAATATTTAGTCGAGTGGTTCGCTGCCGGACTGCCGCTCGCTTCGCGTGTAGCTGTAGTACAGTCTATTACACGTTACAGCGTTACGTCATCACAGTTCTTATTCGTTTAACCGAACAACAGGAAACTGCTCCTACAGCCGTGATTGCATTCACACTATCTAGTTTTTATAATTCATCGGATGATTCAAAGCCGTATCTAGTTAGAAACCTGAATAAATAATGTGCGCCAAGTTGGCACAGTGGCAACCAGCACAAGTTCGAGCCAATCTTCACGAGGAGGGCAGCTCTCCGGGTCTTGCTTTCTAGTCTCGCTATTTTACGTAATTCGTCTTTGTGAGATTGGGGGAGAAAAGTCTTAATAATTTTAATGAACATAGCACTATTATGTATTCCCGCGAAGTTGTCTAAATAGATAGATAGATAGATAAATAAAACATTTATTTGGTGCACACAACACACCACTAAACCACCACCACTCTATCGTCTACTTACGAACTATTTACTAAAATAATGTTTTGGGTTTTGATCGGTACACCCCTGGAGTGTACGCTGACGTCACGGGTATTGCGTAACTGACTAACAGCAGAGAAAGCGCGCGGAAGCGAGCGGCGCGTGGGGCGGCGCCGGGCGCGCGGCCGCGGCGGGCAGGCTCGCGGCGCCCGGCTGGCCTTGAGGCTCAAGGTCGCCGCGATTCGTCGGCGGCGACCTCTTCTTACCTACAGACGTACTTGAATCGATTTCGTCGCTCAAACTCCATAACTATTGTTTATTTAGAGACGTCTTTATTAGTTACATAACAAACAAATAGTTAACAATACTAAACTATGTAGTAAACAGAATATGTACGTATTTTGTTTTTTCTGTGGTTCATAACCATGCTTCCTTTGTAATATCTCAAGGGGCCCACACATTTACAGTCCGCCGCCGAATATCAGCCGTCAGTTAATCGTTACAGATCACAGACTCACAGTTCCTTTTAGTCTCTTACAGACAGAGGCGATATCGCGTCGGCGACGCGATATTGCGATATTATATCCGTAGAACAATATCACGTCGCGACGCGATATCGCCTCTGTCTGTAAGAGCCTTAAGGTTTTGGATTGACGAACAATGCCAGCCAATGCGAACAAGAGTGTGTGGCCTGTTGCAGACGCAGGCCTGCATCGACAGGTATCGGCCGGACATGCTCTGTGGGCCGGACAGTCCGTGATCTCAAGGCCCTAGTTGGCCGGCAGTGTTGCCAATTTAGCAAAATTTCTTTGGTTGTCATTTTAAAAACTTAATATAATTCACTAAGATGTTATCCAAACCAGTGAAAATATAAAATAGCACGTCGTTTTTATCAGTGTGAACTGACACTAAACCGCTATTCAGGCTACTGCCGGCGGGCGATATTGAGGTGTAAAACCGCCTGCTAGTGTGTGGAGTGTGGACCCAGAGCCGGCATCGACCGTTGCCGGCAGGCAATAATCGCTGCAGTGTGTGGTCTATCCAGGCGTTGGACGGCAATCCGCCTGTCGGGACCAGGGGGCCTACTCCCTAAGTACATCCGTTCATCCGTCCGTCTGACATTACGATCCATCAAAACAAGTGTAAAAGTTAAATTTTTCGGACGGGCAAAAACAAATCGGGAGGGACAACTGGCAAATCCTGTTGTCATTCATACTTCGTTCGGGCCCCGAACCAATCATCCATCCGTAGGTGATACGGAGTAGGAAACGCCCGCAACGAAGGCCGAAACTACGGGCTTCGTGCTTAGGGAGTAGGCCCCCCGAGACTGCAGGCGAACTGTGTAATATGTGGGGCCCTTTAGGTAAATCTCAGTCGGTACTGATGAAACGAGCGAGAGTTAAGGCTCTTACAGACAGAGGCGGTATCGCGAGCGATATTGCGATATTATCGCGTCGCAACACCGCTACGACACGTCGCGACGCGATATCGCCTCTGTCTGTAAGAGCCTTTAGACTTGATCTGCTTGCCGCGGGGGCCGGGCGGAACAACACGGGTATTTTAATTGAATGTCTGCCTCCACGTTGGGGTTGCTATTGCTACACGACACTAAGTTCTGCGCAACGATAAATCGATACATTGAAATTAGATTGAATACAGTAGTCTGACATAATGTGCACGGTACACCTACGTGGAACAATTGAGCAAGGTAAGGTCAAGGGGCATGACGTCCGCGTGGCGAGCGCTGGTGTTGACGTCACGAATCCATTAGAAGCACAAATGATTCCACGGCGTAACGCGTGCTAGTGAATGACACTTTACTGTGAATTATACGTCATTGGGTGAATGACAGTTTAGGAAAAAGTTGATCTCTGTCGGCCGATCGATCAGTCGGATCAATATTGCACAAACAGCGACCTGTGTCGGGCGGACTGCGCGTGCGCGAGGATCGCGTGCGCCGCTCCGACACCAGCGCGCAATTTGTAATAGCCGTTGTTGCACCAATCCGTTCATCCTTCACTATTAGCAGTTTCCTTTACGCGTTCCTTCAATGGTTTGTAATTTATCGACTTTCCGGTGGACGGTGATTTATTTTACTTAAGTTTAATTGTAAAAAGGGAGGCCTTTGCCCAGCAGTTGGACACCATGTAGGCTAACAAAAAAAAAAAAAAGATTAATTGTTATCGTCTTAAGTAGCAATAAAATCAGTGATACCTAATGAATAAGCAGTGGAATAAACAAGCCATGACTTGCTAAAGCCGAAGTACGGTAAAGATGGCAAGCGCGCGGTTCGGTGATCGGTAACGAGGCAGCGCCGGCACGAGCCAGCCGACGACGGCGCCTCCTCAGCACTCAGCACGACGCGACGTCGAAGCACACAACATGAGCGGTGTGTGTACACACGGCTACACATCAAGCTATACATTTCCAGTTTACTCTGACCTCTCATTGTTAGGAAATCCTATACAATGCGAGATCAGCTTATACTGAACTTGTTTAGCTTGATCTGTAGCCGTGCGTACAATATGGATGATGACTAAAAAATATCTTTTGTCCATCATGTAGATTATTAATAAATATTGGACACGTCATTTTTCATTTTTTACGTAATCAAAAGATTACTGCGTTACCATTGATATAAAAAGTAAGTCAATGTGCGTTACATTGATTTTAAATATGGCATGACGTCACGCCTATCTAGACTTTATAAGTAGAGGTGACGGAGCGAACCCCACTCCCTAAGTTTAATGCGTGTTATCTAAAGTCATTTTTAGGGTTCCGTACCTCAAAAGGATAAAACGGAACCCTTATAGGATCACTTCGTTGTCCGTCTGTCAGTCTGTCAAGGCCCCTTTTTCTCAGGAACGCGTGGAGGTAATAGTTGAAATTAATATCAAATACATAGGGTACGTCTATAGGGAGTTCTAAAAAAACGCAATCAAAAATACGGCCATTTTATAAACATATAAAATGGCGGCATATTTTGAAACTCGCAATAGGAATCATGTAATTTGGCAAGAAGCAAGGTCAAACAGCACAGGTAAAGGAAAAAGTTCAAAAATTGTTAATACATTTTTTTTTGAATTACAATTGTTAAGTTTGTTTATGGGATAAATTCTTTTTAACTACGGAACCCTTCATTGTGCGTGGACCAACACGCACTTGGCCGGTTTTTGAAACGAAGTTCCTTATCGGACCGGACGGTACGAACTTGGCGGATGGGGCTAGGCGAAAAAAATTTTAAGATTTTTCCGTCACGAAATTCCGTCACGCACGGCCCTTGTGTGTTTTGTTTTTATATTCTAATAGGTATTTAAAAATGTAACAAGTATAAAATGAAATAAAGGAAATAATAATAGGGTGTAATGTTCATGGTTTTTGAGTCCAAGATGGCGGATGCAAAAAATTTAAAATTTTTCGTCATGGGTGTCATTTTCATGGTTGAGTCCAAGATGGCGGATGCAAAAAATTTTAAATTTTTCGTCATGGGTATGACACCCATGACGAAAAATTTTAAATTTTTTGCATCCGCATTTTTCATGGTTTTTGAGATCGCTGAAAACGATAATGAGATCAAAATAAAAATCCAAGATGGCGGCTGCGAAAATTTTCGTATTTTTCGTCATTGGTGTCATTTTCATGGTTTTTGTCATGACTAGTACGAGTAGGTGGGGCAGCGGTTAGTAGCGAGTTAGCGACACCGCGCGTCTAGCACATTGACATAGTTTTATCTCGCATTTCTTCGAGATGCGCACGGCTCTACAAATATTGCATTAAAATATACTACCACATCGATATCAAGCTACGCAAATACTGTGATTGTACTCGTTGATAACGTATGAAATTGTATGAGATGTGTATGTACCTAATACAAAATCCAAAACTCTTAAACTCTTGACGGGGTTGTGGTACTAATTGTTAATAATCATAATTATGTCCCTGTATGCACAGCTTCCCTAATGTTAGTCGCTCGTGCACACACAAGCACAACACTGCAGGTCGCGGTGGCAGTCGAGGCAGTCCGCAGTTGCACGCTGTTGCACGCGTGGCGCTTCCATGTCACCTGCAGCTATTGCACCGATGCGAGACGACTGACTTCAAGGTTGGCATCACGCCTGCAGGGAGAGGAGCACCACGCCTAGGAGTGACTGTCAACACCGGTTACAGACAGGCTTTTTGGGGCCACGACTATGTTGAGTTGCAACTGCATGCGAGTGTCACACAGTATTACAGGGAAGAAGAAATCTCATATTCCAAGAGAAGTAAGAAACCAGTGGAGGATATTGACAAGCGGCGTGACGTCACACGTGTGGTGCGCGACTCAAACGGAGCCGAAACCATATCGCAGCTATTACAACATCACAGTATCGGTTATCAGCCGCGCCTGTGTATCAATCTGTCTTGCCGCGCGATATCGCGATATTATTCTTTATTTTTATAGTTTTTTCAACAAGTAGCTATTTCATATACATAGGTATTTATTTACCCATTGCAGGGTGATTGGTATTTATTGAGTGTAAGTATAACTGTTACTGTTTGTATGTTTGCAGAGTCACGTACCGCGACTGATAACCGGCTGCTAATATGTAATCAAGAGCGAGCGCAATGAATGTGCGCGAAGACGTTATGAATGCGTTGCATTGGTGTATCGGTGAACATGGCCCGCGCTCCCATGCGTCACGCCCCGCGCACGGCGCAGGCGCGGCCTACTAATTCTGTGATGTCAAACGTGTAATTGAATCGTTTACATATTTAGTTCAAATGACAACTAGTCTGTAATTTTCCTTCTACAAGGAGTCTCTTGAGACAACGCTCAATAATGTTGACCTGGAAACTCGATCGCTTGCTACGGAACCATAAGACGGCAGTGTGCCTATACTTTGCCAGACTATTTCCCATTATTGCAAATATATCACACGCACTCGCTGGTGTGAGCGACGTGGTTAACAAGTACATGACACGTACACTGGTAGGTCGCACAGTTCCTCACGACTCACGAGCGAGCGGTTCCACCAAGATAGCAGACGTCGTGGTAATGAGCAGATTTCTCTACAGTAACCGCCGCGCGTAGTAGCCGGCACACTTGGGAGATGCAGAGCTGGGAGCATGGTGTAGAGCTGTGGAGCGAACCTCAACCTCGTCAACTAAGCTCGTAACCAACATCATCGCGGGCATTGTACGAGGTCGTCTCGATCTTGTCTGCAAGTGATGACGCGAGCTCGTCCTCATGTCACTCTGCCACGCTGCCAGTGATGCGGTAACGTGTCTAAAGTCAACTTGTAACAGAACAGTATCTGTTCTGTGCTCAGAGCGATGGCCACAGCACGTTGCCGAGAACCAGCTACCAACCAACATTCCCACGGCTCTGATCGTTTCTTCTCGGCTCAAATGACGTCTTCTCTCCATAATAACGTTTTTTTTTTTGTATTGATTCCACTCAGAAGTATGGCGGAAATTGTACTGATTTGCCCTCAAACCCGTTGCAGGATTACAGCTTGACAGAAGATTTTCATCTTTTGACCGAAATTCAAAAACTATTCCCTTTTCAAATGACGAAATTTACCAAAAAACATAGGAGTTACAAAAAATATAATAAAAAAAAAACCAGATTTTTAGTAACTAGCAGAAACGTGCCTGATCCCTGGACACTTTTGATGTAACTAACTAACAAGCCAGATGCGAAGGAACGCGCGCAACGGCGCTTACATCACGCGCAGACGCAGACGCAGCGACGATCGATCATGGATCAGCGCGGCACTTTCACTGTCCGTATCGACGCACGCGACGTGATAATGTGTGATTATAAGATCAGCGAATATAGACGAGGGCGGCTGCGAATCACGCTTGAGATAACGCGTTACGTGTGTTGTGACCTAATAACCCGCCCGTTATCGCGCGCCCGCTCGCGGGGGGCGCCGCCAGCGTCACTGACCTCGCCGCTGCACGCTTGTTTCCAGAGCCTCGCTGGTCAAGGAACAATGAGAATCAGCACACGGTGCCATCCGCGCACTCACTCTCATAGTAACTGGTTTAACATGGACGACTCTACTCGGCAACGTCATTGATGTACTTTGTGAGGGACTAGGCTAGCATAGCACCAAGTCGGTGAAGCTACAGAAAGCGGCCGAGCAACACTCAGCTGGCAACCAGTCGCGCAAGCTGCGGTAGACCTCCGCACCTGCAGGGATGATTGATTCTCTGCGGTAGGTGCTTCCTCTCTCCTAACTCACTTATTTTGTTGTGCCCGAAAGGGTCCACGTGATCTGATAATAACTTGTACCACCTAAGAATACCTACATGTGGAATGCAATAAAAGTAGTGAGTATTGAGTATTGACCCGATTAGCTACAATTTCCCCTGGGTGACTAATTTACTTGATACGGGGTAAAATCCCTCAGGCTACATGTCACCTAACATCACTTGCCCATAATTCGTTTAAAAATACTGTCGTTTCTATTTTTTTATTTATTAGGCTTTCAACAATGAGCACACTATTACTTAACATTTTCTACTAGGAACTATTACAGTATTTTTAAACGAATTGTAGGCATAATAAGAAACATTTTAAAATTCCAATGACAACATTGTCGCATACTGAAAAGCCAACATTCTTTACGTTGAATATCAAGTTCGAATCGAATTTAACACAATTTTCATGATTAGATACTGTTTTTTATATTTCTATGGATAGGATTGTTATACCTCATTTGTTTGTAGAGGAAGCCGAGCGTGAGGATTTGTTCGGTTTCCGCCACTGGGCCTGACAGACTGAAGTTTAGCTGTCAGGCAGACGCTCAGTGGCAATCACCTCACGGGGGATCTTACTGACATCGGCAAATTGCTCGTTCTGCCCCCACAGGCAATACCTGTTGTTGAGCGCCAAGAGGGAACACTTAGTGACGCACCATGGACACGGTGAAGGACGCGGCACGAGCGAGGGGCGCACGGCAGCCGTCGCCGTCGCGCCGCGTGTTCGAGAGGGCATGGCTCAGTGGACGACTGACCGTCACCTCGTATCGTTGTAATTATAACGCGAGCGTAGCACCGCTCTGTCTTTGACCTCAACCTCACTGTAGCCGGCTCTTCGTTAACGGCCCGTCTTTACTTATGTAATGAAGTCATTGCTGTTCTTGCATCCGACATGTGAAGGCAACCAGTTTGCTGCTAAGTGTCGCTCTCTACTGACTACTGCTACTGTCAGCTATCCAAGTGGCCGCACACGTCACCCTCGTGTTATTCTACTTAGCTTGTGCCGGTCAACTGCTTGTTTCTCCCGACAAGAGACAAGAGTAGGGATACTCGGGATTACAGTTCGACTGTATTTATAACTTCCGACGACGTTAATGAAAATCTGATGAATAACTTAGGAGATAGAACTGGAAGGCATTATGAATGACATTCAACCTCCTGTCTATTGTGATAGTTCATGCCACTGCAATAACAAATAGAGCGGCCTGGCGGCGGCGGCCCCGTGCAGGCTGCGCCTTGTGGCTGGTGCACTCAGTGCGAGCTAGCGTGCGTGCGCAGGGCAGCAACTCGCTCAGTGTGGACGTATCATACGAGTTACTCGCACTTGCAAGTTGGTCAGTAGCTCGCATCCGAGTATTACGGGAACCAGCCATTACGAGTTGCAGGGCGTATGTTTGAACCAGGACAACTTTTTGTAAATTGTTTCATTACCACTGCTCTCAAAACGGTGAAGAAAAACATCGTGAGGAAACCTACATGTCTTAGAACCCATATCGCATGCTTAATGGAATACTGACTTAACTCAAAAAGACTTTTTGGGAAATCGCAAAAGAAGATCTTGTTATGAGGACTTATCGCATTTGTTGATGCATAAAAATAAAACTGATTTATTGATCATGAATGCTTGTATTTTGAACGTCTATGATTAACTATTGATGAGATCTGAATTTAAAAAAAACCGGTAATAAGATCTATTTATTTTTTCTGACCTAAGTATCTACTAATGGGTCAATGTTCCATTAAGCATGCGATACATTCAAAGATATGTGATATCCATCAACCCGCACGGGGTCCACGAACCCCACGTGGTGGATTGCCGCTCCCTCACCGAGAGGAGGCCTGTGTCCAGCAGTGGGAGCAGTATAGGTTGATTATGCTAAACATAAATAATATAAAGTAAAGTTTCTCACAGAACAGCAAGCTATTATCATGCCTTGCACAGTCGGTATTTATTGTTTGTACAGATAATTTGTGCGATATCAGCAGTCGGCCAGTCGGCCACTTAGAAACGGCTATCAATAACATATTTGTGGCACAAAACGCCAGAGATAGCGAGTACAATGCTAAGGACAGGCAGCAGATGGGTGCGCAGCCTCACGTACGCTGATAACAGATAACAGAACTGATAGCGAGTGCCGTGCGATAGTGCAGGCGCACGTCGAAGCAGGCGTGGCTGTGCTCGCGCTGCAGCCGACCCCGCAGCACCACCGGTGCGAGTAACACCACGAGATGCTGACAACGCGCGACGACCACACGGAACAGACACGCGACGCGACGCGTATGGCAAGTTGCTACTGCCAGCGGCGGGCTGGCCACAGTCGAGATGGTGTTTGCCAGCCAGGCCCCAGGCATGCGGATTGCGCGGGCTACCGAGGCCTGGCTTGCGGGGCTTAAAAAATAGTTGACCCTGAGCAAACGTCGTCCCTGAAACTTGTTTCGGAAATTTCTGAACGGCAGTAACTTTTGAACGAATCAACAGATTGACTTGTATCACAATACACGACACTTGACATAGTCAAGGCTCTAGAAGATATAAAAAAAAACATTTTTTTGGAGATTTTCTTAATATTTACTCGATCGATTCGGCTCAAATTTTCAAAGAGTGCGAAAGAGATGCATGTTATCGTTTCTAAGAGAGATGCCAATAACGCAACTCGAACACGCAACGCCAACGCCGGGGTCGCGGGTTGTTCGAAAGAGATACCGTGGCCCGTGGTCAGCAAAAGTCTGACACGCCCTTCCGCTCCGCCCTGAGCGGGAGAAGTCATTTGATAATTTCCCATCCACAAAAAAAAAACAAGTGACGTAAAACACGTCACTTGTTTTTTTTTTGTGGATGCAATTTTCATAGCAGGATGCAGATAGAATCCCATCTACCACTATCGCATCCCGGGCTCCGGGCTTGTGGGAGCTTGTGGGAGAGCTAGTGGGGAGCCAGCCGGGCCCTTCCGACCCAGTCCGACCCTGGCAACTGCAACTCCGGCACATGTAGATACAGACATATTTATCGCAGTTCGCATGAGATGCAAAGGTTTCATAATATTCCTTTTTTTGATTGCCTAGATTGGCTCCTACTAGTGTAGAGTCATGTTATCTTATTATTATATCTTATCTTATATCATACAAGTGTACATTCATAGTTAATTTGCTAAATAATTTGGCAAACAGGAAAACCTGTGGTGCCGATAGGCCGGGTCGTGGCGGTACGAGGCAGCGTTGACCCAAATGTGCGGGTAATGTGGACGAGATAAGATACAGAAGACCTTATCAAACACAATTATAAGTGTGCGCGCGGCTCCTCGACACACAATGAGAGACAATTAGCTGTCACCTGTGTGATCAGTACCTTCACTAGGGCCCCACGACTCCCTGCTCGCGACAGGAGACGAGAATGGTTCAGCAGCTCAATACGGTACAGTACTTATGCAAATAGTCAAATATTTAACAAGATTAAAGTGTAGTCAACATTGAGTAATGGTCGTGAGTTGGTTTGTCGAAGCCATTAGGAGCCGTCGGCTGAGAATTAGAGAAGCAAGGCCGGGCGTGGCGGTCGCTGGCGCGCAGTCGCTCTCCATCATGCACCATTCTGACAATGATGCTACCTACGATCAAGAAGGTGCAATTTACTGGTACCTACAGCTGCTATGTGTGATTGTAAACATGTATCAAATTATAAAGAAAATGTTGCAGAACTCTGGTTATGATGACTCGGAACAACTAATATAAATACCCTGACCTGACACTGAATCAAACGTCAAACGACGCACAGTGGGAACGAATACGCACGCACACACACACATCACATTTACACAAACATTTA
Organism: Cosmia trapezina; assembly: GCA_905163495.3. Taxonomy (NCBI): domain Eukaryota; kingdom Metazoa; phylum Arthropoda; class Insecta; order Lepidoptera; family Noctuidae; genus Cosmia; species Cosmia trapezina. The sequence continues at coordinate 22,783,695 of LR991041.1, read as the reverse complement.
CATAACAACACACAACAACTGAAATCACCTCGCTAGTCTCCACTCTGGAATCCGTACCCCGAGCTCCAAGATACAGACTAACTGTCTAGTTTGGGGCTCACTAGCAAATCATATTTCGTAACCTAGATATAAGTAATATTTTAAGCTACTCATGTCGTCTCAACTTGTTGTTACACAGGGTGATTTTTTAATGACCAGCCAAATTTTCACAGGGTGTTCTACCCATGAATATGAACAACTTTCACTATGGGACCAACCTTGAAATCGCAAAAAAAATATCAGCTGTTTCATACATTTTGATCGAGTAGGTATTGAACTTTTGTAGGAAACCGCTGGTTTTTTTTCGTGATTTCAAAGTTGGTCCCATATTATAGTGAAAGTTGTTCATATTCATGGGTAGAACACCCTGTGAAAATTTGGCTGGTCATTAAAAAATCACCCTGTATAAACCTGCTTACTGTATTACCTGGACAATAAATTATTTTTCACACCACCTGCTCGAAAATGTCAAATTATATGTCAAGCAACCTTAACCTAAAGTGAGTCATTAGTGGCCGGGGGCACAGCCGGTCAATAATGTTGTACTGGATTTCATTATGACCCGCTGGTCAATAATGTGATTTGAATTTGGAATCTCACATGCTCAGCTAAATTGGCAGTATAGTACTAACAAACACCCTTTGGTGCCAGAAAGAGGAAAGCTATTCTCGAAACCCTTACTACGCGTGGATGATATTCTCGATTTCCTACAAAATCATAACGACTGCTTCTTCATATCGTTGCCATGTTTTCGAAGACATAATATTGTAAGAATAATTAGATAACTACGAACCATTTTTTAATTTTTTTTTAATTCCACATCAACATCTATAAACGTACCAAATAAAAACTTAACTTTATCTTTGCACAACTGGACTAATGTCTCAAATGTTGCCGTTAACTTCAATTAATATGTAAGTGCATATAACTAACTAGTTCTAAATATGTCATTCTTACTGTTTGTTTATTTAATAAATACTTTGTTTTTCGTACTATGGCTATTATTTTCTCACAGTAGGTGTAAAAAGTAGAGTATCCTCCTCTGGGCTAAAGGTGTCTTTGCCTTGGGCTAGCTTGAATCCCTCGCTGCATTCAGGATTCTTGTATTAACTCCCTCGCTTCGCTCGTGAGTTAAACTCTTAACTCCCTCACTACGCTCGGGAGTTAAATCCCGAATCCTTCATTGCGCTCGAGATTCAATATGACGCCCGTGACATAAGACACAACTTTAGCCCCTCGGTGCATAATCTACTATTCTATCTCTGCTCCAATTGATGATCTCATACCCGTCCAAGCCACACGGAGGATCCTATCCCAACGTTCCTCTAGCTAGTGTTGGAGCGCCGCAACAAATCCTCATACTGAACTGAACATGAGGACGCCACAACAAACGAGTATCAACTTTTTTATACTAACTTACTGTTTTTAGAAGCTTTTGGCTTTCACCAAAGATACGATTTTGAGGGACGACGTACAGGAGTATAGATTGTTCGCGTCTGTTCACGGATGCTAAATGTTACAAACCTGAACGAAAGCCGCCGCTGTGTTGCCACCAATGATGTATGAAATCGGTAAAGTCGTTCTCACGTTATGGCGTGACCAAGGGAAACTGGGATTCAGTTTTTGAGGGTTCCGGACCCAAAGGGTAACACGGGACCCTATTACTAAGACTCCGCTGTCCGTCCGTTTGTCGCCAGGGGGTCTACTCCCTAAATCAAAATCAAAATCAAAAGTCATTTATTCAAATTAGGCTGAGAATCAGCACTTTTTGAACGTGTAAATTACAGTAAGACAGTCCCCACAAAACGCCCGCCCTTCACCACTTCCTAGTGCTTTAGCTGGGAAGAAGAAGTAGCGGAACAAACTCCCCAGCAGCACAGCTGTCTGTTCAGTTAGAAGAACTAGATTCTATACAATAGAACCTATGCTAAATAATTTACGCAACACAATACATTAAATTATATTTCTGTCAAATAAAATAAACACGTTTAGTACTTAAGGCCCTGGTTCCATGCTTGGTTTAGCTCGGTGTGAGAAGAGGTAAGAGAAATGGCTTTATGGCTGTCTAGTTTGACGCACGAGATAGAAGATTCCCACGCGCACCGGAATTATGTCGTAAAAGTGCAAATAAAATCGTATAAAATTAGAAATTAACTATTTAATAAAAAGTAATCCATCACTGGATGCAGTTTGGAATTTGACATTTCATGGTATATTTTTAATTATAATTATAATTGCTAATGAAGGGATAAACAGCTTTTAAAGATTATTAGGAGGTATGTTTAAAGATTTTTTTGGTGCATTAAAATATGTTTAATTATGTTTTGGCTTCCATCACTGTATGCGAAAAGGACTTGAAAATATCATATTTTTTTTACATGTCAAAATTATTTACGGTTTATGAGATACACAGCTTTAAAAAACCACCTTTTTGATCATTTCAGGAAATCTGCGCCTTGACTAAGCACGAAGCCCGTAGTTTCGGCCTTCGTTACGGGCGTTTCCTACTCCGTATCACCTACGGACAGAAGATTGGTTCGGGCCCCGAACGAAGTATGAATGACAACACTATTTGACAGTTGTCCCTACTCCCGATATGTGTTATTGCCCGTCCGAAAAATTTAACTTTGTCACTTGTTTTGATGGATCTTTATGGCAGACGGACGGATGAACGGACGGACTTAGGGAGTAGGCCCCCCGGCTGTATCTCATGAACCGTGGTAGTTAGACAGTTGACATTTTCACAGATGATGTATTTCTGTTGCCGCTATAACAACAAATACAAAAAAAACAGAATAAAATAAATATCTAAGGGGCCCCCATACAACAAACGTGATTTTTTATGCTCATTTTTGCGACATTTTTTGCTCATTTTTGATATTGATAACGGCAACAGGTAGACGCTTCAAATATTCACAGAATACTTAGATATAATAATATTCACTTTAAAAATAAATAATTAAATTCAAATAAAACAAACATTTAAGGGGGGCTCCCAAACAACAAACGTGATGTTTTTGCCGTCTTTATAGATAATGGTACGTTCACCCTTCATGCGCGAGTCCGGCTCGCACTTGGCCGGTTTTCTATATATGTACATAGATACTGGAGTATCGCCTAAATACATACGTTTCCCTTACTATGCTATAAATTATACTTAATATATTATTTGTTCGGTTCCAAACGGCCAACTGGAACCACGGAGTAGAGAAAGTTCTCCACGAGTGGAACCAACAGGACTATTGTTTGAGTGAAGTGAGCACACTATTACCCAGTGTCATACTGGGTAGTGTGCGACTTAGGAGTTTCTACTATTCTTTAAACTTTTAAGCATCCTCCAATCACGAGGCCGAGGCGCGAGGGCATAAAGACCTTAGTGCAACTTGCCCAATCTTCGGATTACAGCCATACCGCGGCAGGTCATGACACGCAGCTCCGGATGCAAACTGTGTCTATTACCGTACACTAAGTTTCCATGGCATGTGCCTATTCTCTGGAGATAACGAGATCACTCTATCCTATGTAAATGTATTTGTGTTGTGTGCGTCGCTAGCAATGCAATACTTCGGTACGGCGACATCATGTATTCATGTCGGTGTAGGTGTGGCGTGTTACCTGAGCAGCCCCTCCTTCGTCACCATGTGCCGGAACGTCTCGGAGATGGAGCTGTTGTTGGCACTCCGTAGAGACTGCATCCGAGTCTGCAACAACGAACCAACAGTTAGTCAACGAATGGTACGAGAACCGGGACGTGCTGCCGACTAGCGGTCACAAATGTGAACGAATGTTGCGTTGGTACGCTTCAGGCACCAGGCCTCAGGCCTCACGGCCGGCTATTTATTTGTTTATTTAAACCTCATGATTATATAGCAGGAGTGAGACTGAATGCCACAAGGCATCCTCCATCAGTCACTATACACACAGTCCACTATTATTATGTGTTTAACACAAGTGACACCTCAAAATTCTGTTTTACTGACAAACCTACAATTGTTAGATTCACTATAAAAAAATAAACCATTCAGCCTGTAATTCTCTCTTTAGCGAATCTGTAATTTTTTCCGATGATTCTACACATCGATGAAAAATGTCAGTTTCCTCTACAGCAGTACACTTAACAAACAAACAATTTTTGTTTAATCACAGGATATTAACGAGGAGCGTGTAATTTAGGCATCACTCGCTCCATGTGACCACAGATCATGACATTGAGCGGCTGGTTATATAACGAGCTGGCGACGGCGCCGGCGCATTGTGTCCGCATTGCTGCGCGACAATGTGCTTCCTTGCGCTGGTGCTGGTGGCGGCGCTGGCGGCGGCGCGCGCGGTGGAGATGGACGCCGACATGGCGGAGCTGGCGCGCATGGTGCGCGAGAGCTGCGCGGACGAGACGGGCGCCGACGTGGCGCTGGTGGAGGCGGTGAACGGCGGCGCCGCGCTCATGGAGGACGCCAAGCTCAAGTGCTACATCAAGTGCACCATGGAGACGGCCGGCATGATGTCGGAGGGCGAGGTGGACATCGAGGCCGTGCTGGCGCTGCTGCCGCCCGAGCTGGCGGCGCACAACGCGCCGGCGCTGCGCGCGTGCGGCACGCAGCACGGCGCCGACCACTGCGACACGGCCTGGAAGACGCAGGTGTGCTGGCAGAACGCGAACCGGGCCGAGTACTTCCTCATATAGTGCGCCACCTCATGCTGGGTCACTGCTCACTCCTCAGCAGCACTTCCACAGGAACGTATTGTTATTTACACGACATACATCATTATTTTTGTGTCCAGACTATAGCCCAGAAAAATACTTTCATTACCTATTATTTAAATGTATAATAATAAATACGCCTATTCAATACTTACTGAATGGTTTCATTTTAATTACAACGGTAGACATAGGACTGCAAACACTTTTCCTTAAAGGAATAAACATGAGATGAACTTGTATTGCCTACAAAGCCTGCCCACTAATAATAATGCTTTTATGACTAAGTTTAACTATCAAATCAAATAAAATCAAATCGTTTAGGTGCAGCGCAGACGACAGACTTTTTGAGCGATCGAGTCTGCGGCGCACAACATGTGGTAATAATAATTAATAGATAGATACATAGAATACTCTTTATTATGCACACCATCAAAATTACAGATATAAATGTTGAAATTTTACATAGGGTGACACAATGGGCGGTCTTATCGCTAAGAGCGATCTTTTACAGACAACCTTTGGATGGATTATGGGGAGAAAGGAGAGAATACTGTAGGTAGGTAATATTTCAGGCGTCGTCATACGTATGCGTTTTAAGGGTTCCGTACCAAAATGGTAAAAAAGGAACCATTATGGTGTCACTCAGTCTGTCTGTCTGTCACAGCTGGATATCTTAAGAACTACTAATGCTATCAACTTGAAATTTGGAACAGTTTTAGATGACGTTTGCCCAACTATTTTGCAAATAAGAAAAAAAAAAATACTTAGGTATATTTTTTGCAAAAGCGACTGAAAGGGGGTCTTAAAAATTTAAAGTGGGGTTACTAGGGCATGTGGGGTATCATATGAAAGAGTGCTGTTTGCACATTCTTAAACATTTTTTTTTTAGGCCGCATAGTTTTCGACTTTTGATGAAAAATGTTTAAAAAAATACTGTACACACCCCCTTATCTCCGAAGTTTGCGTAGAAAAAAATCTGAAATTATTCTATGATAGAAGTTTATGTGTAGATTACAGGAAACATAAAACGACGTCTCTAAATAGCACAGTTTTTCAGAAATCATCAACAAAAATTACATATAAATAACGGTACGGAACCCTCGGTGCGCGAGTCCGACTCGCTCTTGACAGGTTTTTATATAAGTAGGTATTATACAAACATAAGCAAACAAATATATATATACATATTCATAGGTATATAACGCATACGACGCCTGAAATATTAATTATTATTCATACATTTTGTGCGCCACAGGCTCGACCGCACAAAGTTTGTCGTCTGCGCTGCACTTTAACATATTTATTTATACATTAAGACGTGTTTAGACTATGTGCTTACATGTTAATAATCGTAATGATTATTTGTCAGAATGTGGACTTATGTCGGGGCCACGCGTAGTAGTAGGCCGTACGTTAAGCCACAACTTATCGTGATCATTTTACAACGGCATTCACATTGCCGATTGACGTGGCGATATTAACTCGGTGGTGGCGTTCAAGTGTCGCCACTCAATTTATCACGATAGGTAGTTATCGGAATAATTACCGCGATGTTTATGGCGATGATGGGCATTGACGTTGTCGTTGGTGTGGCCCCGACAGTGGCGTAACTACAGGGTGGCAAGTCGGCAAAATGCCACGGGCCCCCAGCTGGAAGGGGCCCCCGGTCAGAGGAGAATTCCAACTCCCAACATTTATTATAACTTATTATTGTATTTTGCCTTTGACATATTATCTCGGGACCTTGGGGTCCCGGACCTTTGGAAGGCGTACGAGGAGCCGAAGCCAAGTCGCAGAGGCCCCTTAGATAATTTTAAATGACCAGAAGGCACCAGCCCACGATTATCCCTATATGCACTATGCAATTGCACCGAAGGACAACCCCCGGTTGGTGCAGGACTATTGCAGAACATGGAAACAAAGTATATTTGGCTATGGGTTTGGGTGGCTATAGTGGATTGGGTACCTTGAACTATGGTAGAACTATGTCCTTTGCCTGACCAATGTTCTATAATATACACAGATAAATTGGCAGGGGGTGACTTGCACGTTAGGCGTGGGCGACCGCCTACGGCCTGGCGGTCTGAGGGGCCTCGCGCCTCGAAGCTTTATGCATTACTTAAAAGCCGTGAAAAAATCGTCTCGTCATAAAACGAATTGACATACCAAACTCGTTTATTTTTTTTTAGTCTAGCAACATTTGCTGGCGTTGCGTTTCTTTCCCGAGGAATCCCCGAAAGATTTTTGCAAGTTATTAAAAGTTTAATTATTCGTGTTTATATCCCCCTCGGCCCCCGGTCCCTGGGGGCCCGGGCCCCCCCAATCTCGAGTAGTAGGTACTTTTTAATCAAATCTCAAACAAGGTCAAAACATATTCAGTAGCAAGAGGCAGTTTGTAGTTGGAGGCCCCCCAAATAATATTATCAACGTGACATGCAAAAATTTTCGAGCTCGATATTCAGTAGCAAGAGGCAGTTTGTAGTTGGAGGCCCCCAAATAATATTATCAACGTGACATGCAAAAATTTTCGAGCTCGATATTCAGTAGCAAGAGGCAGTTTGTAGTTGGAGGCCCCCCAAATAATATTATCAACGTGACATGCAAAAATTTTCGAGCTCGCTTCGCTCGCTCTTCCATCGTAACTTTTCTTCGTTTTCAAATTTTTCTGCATAAGTCGACCAAATAACTTCTATTTTCCTAATAATGTTCAAAAGAAGAACATCTGAGCCCAGGTGCTAAAATTTTAAAGCTCGCTTCGCTCGCTCCATATTCTTTTCATCCTCAAACCCTTCTGCATTATCTGCATAAGTTATCAACGACAAAGTATCTCCTATTTGTGTATATGGTCAAAAGAAAATCTTAATTCCTAACCGAGGCCGGATGCTAAAATTTTCGAGCTGGCTACGCTCGCTCTTGCGTCCTGCATTCTTCTAATTCTCAAACTTTTCTGTACAACTTAATAAAATAGTCTCCTATTTTTATAAGAATGTTGAAAAGACAACCTAATTTTAACCATCCGAGGCGGCGTAATAAAATTTTCGAGCGAAGCGAGCTCGCTCCTGCATCCTCCTTTCCAAAATTTTCTGTATTAGAAATAGCGTTTGGTGTTAGATTAAGACATAATCTTGAAAAAATTGTGTGAGGCTAAAAGCCGGAAAGTTCGTCTATTTTAATTTGTGTTTGTTTTGTTCATGAATTTTTGTCATCATTTGATTAGCAATAAAACTCATATACAAATGTATCAGTAGGTCTGATACATTTGTATCAGCTCAGATTGTAAGATTGAGAGATTGTGTGTTTTTGTATTCAGCTCATTCAAATTAACGTTTTTCTTTCGACTGGGAAGTTAAAGAGGCCTCGCAAAGCTGGTGTCGCCCACGTCCACGTTTGGTCTAGCGCCGCCACTGCTTGCACACTTAATAATGGGCCCCCGGAAACGGTCGCTAGCACATAGTGACGTAGCGACAAGGGGGCAACATGTCCTGAGTTGCTTGAGGAGTAGAGAGGCATTCCACGACTATCAGGACAATCCCGGAAGTACGGTCAATATCCCTACCAGCATCTTACTGCAAGAGCAAGCTCGGAGGAAGGATCCTCCGAGCTCTTTTGCTTTTGCGAATCCCCACTCAAGCCCGCCAATAAAGGCAAGAAAGAGGTGGGAGCTCTGTTCCTCGTCATCGTTCACTCCAGCCGGCTAATAAAGGCAGCCAGAGGTGAAGAACAAGGCTTCTCCCGGGAGATAGGGTCCGTGGGGTCACTACTGCCCAACAGCTCGCCACATGCTGCCCTTTCTCCCGCTCTAGGTGGAGCGGAAGGGCGTGTCAGACTTTTACTGATTAAAACCCACCCGTGTTCCTTCAGTTGCCTATGCCAGGACCACGGTATCCGGCAAAGTAAACTCTACCGGCACAGACCTACAGTTTGGAGCTCGCAAGCCCCACCACAACATCAACGTAGAGATACGGCGTTGGGGTTACTTATTATTATTATTTTAAGACCCCCTTTCAGTCCCTGTTGCAAAAAAACATAGTTTTATTTTTTTCTTAGTTGTAAAATAGTTTGGCAAACGTCATCTAGAACTGTTCCAAATTTCAAGTTGACAGCATTAGTAGTTCTTTAGATATCCAGCTGTGACAGACAGACAGACAGAGAGAATCGCACCATAAGGGTTCCTTTTTATCATTTTGGTACGGAACCCTAAAGATACTATTATTGTTGGTTCAACTTTTTATATGGGGGCCCCATCCCTCGAATTTGCCACGGGCCTCGAAGGGTATAGTTACGCCACTGGGCCCCGACTATACACAATGTGACCAATTATTACATCCGTTCCGTGTAGTATTTTCTTTCTATAAATAATTACCGCGATGTTTATGGCGATGATGGGCATTGACGTTGTCGTTGGTGTGGCCCCGACTATACACAATGTGACCAATTATTACATCCGTTCCGTGTAATATTTTCTTTCTATAAATAAAACATTATTTGAATGCTATTCCTTAGTGAGATCAAGGTGTGATAAGTGGTAATAGACAGAAGTTGTTATTTTCTTACTTCATTCATTTGGAGTAAACAATAGACATATTAAGTAATGTTTGGCACAATTGTGTGAGCTGCAGGAGTTGTCAGTGAGCCGCAAACTATCATCATTACTTGCAATTTTGGTAATTATCAGATGGCAGTGAATGATTTGAAGCGCTACACTTGCATTGCTTCAGTATTATTGCTTGGTTCTTTCTGTGCCATTATAGACAAAATATATCAAAAAATAATAACAGGCACAATGAAATAAATTAACAACGTTTAAGAGTACCTTAGTTAGGTACTCTTAAAGGTTGTTAATTTATTTCATTGTGCCTGTTATTATTTTTTAATGAAAAAAAAAAACTGCAATGTTGTAACGGTCAAAATATTATACTTTTTACCTGGTCTCATTCACTCATTCACCAAGTGCGCAGAGTATAATGTGCGATAACAAACTTTTTCCAAAAAATCCCATTCTTGGCATTACAGCTGAGTTCCACAATGAAATAGACATGGGTGTACAGTATAGTAGACAAGTACACAACAAACATCAAACTTAACATTACAGCTGTGTTCCACAATGACATAGACATGGGTGTACAGTATAGTACTCACAACAAACACCAAACTTAACATTACAGCTGTGTTCCACAATGACATAGACATGGGTGTACAGTATAGTACACACAACAAACACCAAACTTAACATTACAGCTGTGTTCCACAGTGACATGTACATGGGTGTACAGTATAGTACACACAACAAACACCAAACTTAACATTACAGCTGTGCTCCACAATGACATATACATGGGTGTACAGTATAGTACACACAACAAACACCAAACTTAACATTACAGCTGTGTTCCACAATGACATAGACATGGGTGTACAGTATAGTACACACAACAAACACCAAACTTAACATTACAGCTGTGTTCCACAATGACATAGACATGGGTGTACAGTATAGTACACACAACAAACATTAAACTTAACATTACAGCTGTGTTCCACAATGACATAGACATGGGTGTACAGTATAGTACACACAACAAACACCAAACTTAACATTACAGCTGTGTTCCACAATGACATAGACATGGGTGTACAGTATAGTACACACAACAAACACCAAACTTAACATTACAGCTGTGTTCCACAATGACATAGACATGGGTGTACAGTATAGTACACACAACAAACATTAAACTTAACATTACAGCTGTGTTCCACAATGACATAGACATGGGTGTACAGTATAGTACACACAACAAACACCAAACTTAACATTACAGCTGAGTTCCACAATGACATAGACATGGGTGTACAGTATAGTACACACAACAAACACTAAACTTAACATTACAGCTGTGTTCTACAATGACATAGACATGAGTGTACACTATAGTACACACAACAAACATCAAACTACCCAGTCAAAACGGTTGCATATCAGAAAATCAAAACTTTCCTGAGCAAATTTCAAAAGAACAACGTACAAATCAACAAAGTTTAAAATAACGATGGTCATTTGATCAAAAATTCAGCTGACCAAAGTCTGGAATATCAATGTTTAAATTATTTATTACACTATTGACCAAATTGATTAAAGGTCAAAATGGATTACTGGATAAATGACGAAAACCCTAACCTTACGGTCGATATCAGGGGTTAGTTAGGTTCCTTTGCTAAACCCCGCAGACAGAAATAGTAGCCCTGCGCGGCGTTGCTCCGTCGACCTGCTGACGAAAACCCTAACCCTAGACATATATATATCTGGATATGGATCTTCGGGATTTTAAACTTCGGGATATGGATCTTCGGGATTTTAAGCTTTTGTGCAAATGAACTTTGCAAACAAACAAAGCAACTTTTGAACAGTCGTTCATTTGATGTCACATACATTGGGATTTTAAAATTTTTCTAAATAAAACATTTGGTCATTTAAATTTTGTTATTTCGTTTATTGTTCTTTTGAAATTTGCTTGAGAAAGTTTTGATTTTCTAATATGCAATTTCTGAAGAAATGTTGTGCTTGTTGTTTTAATTAAATTTCAGAGTCTCGTATTTAAAAAAATTGGAATCAAAGAATTTCATATGAACCATGTTGTGAAATATAAAGTTCACATAAAACTGAGCCTAACTCCCATCAGCTGAGATACTGATCTCACACAAGCTCTATACAAATTACATTAAACTATACAAACTTGCCACGCAAGCTTCCCACTACAGACAACCTAAATACATTTTATGATTACAGATTGCCTAATGACTCTGTTCGCCTAGTCAAGTCTTGTGTTATCAAACTATGACAGATCACAGATGGTACATTTTTAATTGTGACAGTATATTGTGTGTAAGCATATGTGCATGACTGCGAGTACTCCTGGCACACGTGGCAGTAAGGGTGTGCTCACGGGCCTGCCACACATCACATGTCAAGCATATTCACTCAATAATTGCACAAACACAATGTGCAGAATGTCACACCTTTCTTCCTACTTGTACAAAGCAGTTTGCCTTTATTATTACATTAGTATACTGTTACTTCAATGAGAAATGCTAGATGTGCTACAAAGACAACTATCCTGACAACTTGTAATATACCTACTCACTAGTTAGGGTTCCACACACCATGCAGTAACAATGAGACGCGCTCACTACACACCAGGGACTGCTAAATCATTGTAAATAACAAGCAATCATGTATCAAGGTTATGTTTGCTTGTCTCTTCAAACATGTGTTAAACTACCATTTTTTTTGTTATTTCCTGAATTATTATGTCATTGCAATTATGTTAGTTAATTATATTATAATCACATACAGGCGTGTCCATCTATGTACCTATAGATGTACAATTAGGACTCTTATTGGACTGACATTATTCAATTAGAGTGGTTATTATGAGATTTGTGCTGGATAGTAAAATTATGTGTTTAGACATTGTATAACAATGCTGTCAGTATAAACCAGCTTAGTGGCGACCTATGGCAATATTTGTAATAACATTATAGTGAAAATTGCAATCAAATGTGGGGTTAACAAATATAGTGTGAAGGTCAAAATATTGGGCTCGTCGGAACATTTGTTACTGTGACAGTCGGTAAATAGGTAATTGACATGTTTTTACATAACGGGAGATCGCAAATTGGTGGCGTAACAGGCCAGCCGACAGAACTGTCACACTGAATAGGTTAGTTTGAATGGCAGCCAGCAGCAGCCCCCGCTGCTCCGCCGGCTGCTGCCCATGCTTACCTTTACGGAGTCGAGCGGGTACATTATGCAATGCTCCATCACCCCCGCTATTGCTCCGGCAGTCATGTGTGTGACGGAGTTTTGGGTCGGAAGGGTTTCATAGTCCTCAAAGTTCATAATACTCACTGAATACTGAAACTCAGCACAAAAAAAAACACTGCAAGAGGAAATTTTACAGGGGGCTACGATTTTGATTTACCGAATTAGAAGTATCATTTTCACCGACTATTTTTAACACAAGTCATCCGAAATTTAGAACAATCAAAATTGATTCCTTTTACGCGACTCTCAAGCAGCACGCGCGACTTTTGCGGTATCACAGAGTAATAAGAATTTTCATGTCATTCGTTCGGTAATCGGTCTTTTATAATCTGTGAGACAGTGACGTCCATTGATACAGAAATATAATCGACTACAATAAACAAATAAAATCGATTTGAGGATCTACTACACAAAGCTAATTGGTCTGTGACTACCTTAGAGCATTTAACCTATGGAGATGGCATAGCTGAGCGAACCCCTCTGCCAAAGTCGATTGGCCATATGGCCATGCACGTTATATAAAACTAATTCATTCGCCGACTGCTGTCATTGTGTATCGTATTGTGTCGCAAGAAAGTGCTCCCAAAAAATGGTTAATTGTGCAGTTTCCTCGTGCAAAAAGCGATCTGCCACTTCAAATTTGCGAAACCATGGTGTTTCTTACCACATACAAGTATAAATTATACATTCAAACAGTTTTATTTAAGTATAATGTCGAAATAATCGTTGTTGACATTACGATAGAAAAATACAGTGGTACGTTGGTAGCGCAAACGTAGTACAGGTAAGAATTTGCATAGTGCAGGGACAACGTGAATCAATGATTGATAAAATAAATGATTTTTTCAGTCATTATGTTCCGTAACCAGTTTTTTTTTTTGTAATGTATCTGGTTAAGTCAGGTTGAAATAAAAAATATATATATTACATAATATTAATTTCAGTTCTTTGTGAGTCGATTTAAATTCTTTTCTTTTGTAGTTTTAGGCTCATAAAAAATAACAGTTTGTTCGTTTCGAATGTGAGTTTTTGCAGCTCATGCAATTTAAAAAAAAAATAATCCGTTCTGGAATAATTTAATAACTATTCCACCGCGGACCGTAGGTAGAAGGTACTTACTAGTAGGTTGTTTCAAGGCTGTTGTGAAAACGTAGTACACACGGCTACACATCAAGCTATACATTTCCAGTTTACACTAATCTCTCATTGTAAGGAAATCCTATGCAGTGCGAGATCACCTTATAATGGATATGTATAGCTTGATCTGTAGCCGTGCGTGCGTACACAATCAAATTAATAGACATGATTTTCCTTTGATTCTGTTGGCACTTATTTAAACTGATTACTTCTATTCTATATTTTTCTTCAACAGATTTCCAAAAGATCCCGTACTATGACAAAATTGGAGGATATTTTGCGGTAATACAGAAACTTGGGGATTTTATGTCGTGTAATTTTAAACAACTTGCAAATAATAGAAGGAAAGTAATTGAGGGTACGATACCCACTTTAAAAAACATTCTTGGCACGGAAGAACCGCCTGCAAAATTAAAGATTTTAGTAGGACCGTTTTATTATTGGCAACACTTCTGAAATGTCAGAATTCCGTCGAATTAAAAATCAGACTGTAGTCGTCATTATTCAGACATATGAATATGAACTAAACATGCGGGTGTAGCTTCATAGCCAAAGCCTGCACCTGCATGTTTTCCTACTAAAATATCAAACACATCATTTAGTTTCTTTAAATAGTTAGTTATGAAACACCGAACTCAAATAGTTTTAAAAAACAAAAAATGGACGAGTAAAAGTGTTATTTTTAACAAAATAATAAAATTGGCTGTGTTATTTTATTATTTATATTCTACCGTTCCCACTTTTTGACACGTATACCTACGTTAAGTCCGCATTATAAAACGGGGCTCAAGTATGTATCCCGAATTGTGGCTCCACTGTACTATCACACACGCGCGTCCGAAACTTCACATTGGTGAATCACTTGGGTTAGTGACCATTACCTCTATTGCCTGAGAATAATTTTGGTTAGGTTGGGTTAGGTTAGACCCTTAACGCGTAGCTAGTATATAAAATCGCCGGTTGTGTTTGTACAGTGGTTCCCGAATTTCTAAATGCAGAATGATAGGGAAGGTCCAGCAATATCAATAATGTTATTTGAAAAAAATAATTGACTAAAAAATAAATACAATCGTTCTTTTTCTAAAGCACTATTAATTGTTTTGTCATTACTGGCTACCTACGTAGTTTCGCAGGCATTAATCATATTGCGTATTTTTGTGTACAGACGCCAGCACGTCAAGCTACTACAATCTTTATAAATCTAAAGTATTAGGTTCAAGGTTGATTGGGAAAATTTGACAGTTTCGGGTGGCTTGACATGTACACACAAGAAAATAAAACGAATTAACATTTTATTTATTCATTCATTCATGTAATGAAATAGCAGGTTAAGCTACGCTTGCCGGGGTTGGTCAGTGAATGAGTGACCATCTTTACATACCGAGACTCCTCCGTGCCTCGGAAAGCACGTTAAGCCGTTGGTCCCGGCTGTCATTCGTGGTTCTTTGACAGTCGTTACGGGTCATCAGAAGCCCGAAAGTCTGACAACCAGTCTTACCAAGGGGTATCGTATTACCAAGTAACTGGGTTGTAGAGGTCAGACAGGCAGTCTCTCTATGTAAAATACTGGTATTCAGCTGCATCCGGTTAGACTGGAAGCCGACCCCAACATAGTTGGGAAAAGGCTAGGCAGATTGATTTTTGATTCATGTAATGAAATACCACTGATTGTTTGTGTCCCATCACTAGCACTTTGTGTTTGTTGTCATAGGACAGTTGCGTAGATACGCACAAATTTGTCAATGTGTATGTGTTTTTTTATTGTGTGGCTATTATTCTTTCGTGTGCGTTCGTACCAACACGAAGCATGTATCTGTGTGTGGTTGTCAAATTTTTGTAGTGTGCTGTATGTGTTTTCCTCGCCCCCCGCATAAAGTGGCAGAAAATGTTGTTCGGTGATTCGCTGCTTGCCATCTCCATAGGTTAAATGCTCTAAGGTGACTACACACTTAGAGCATTTAACCTAACTCTAAGACTACACACTTAGAGGTTAAATGCTCTAAGACTACACAAGACCTAAGCACAAGACACAATCAGGGCTTAGAGCATTTAACCTAGGTTAAATGCTCTAAGAATCAGGGTGCTAATGTTAGATCTGAAGTCAGTTTTTATGTATCAGCATTAGTTTTTGAGTTATAATGAAACCGAGATTTTCAAGAAAAAATAAATATTTTAATTTAAAAAAACAACCACTCTTATAAAAAAAAAAATCTTTTATAAGATTTTCTTGCTGACTTTGTTCACATTTGGTAGTCCGCCATTATGTGGGCATTCCAGTGACCCTGGTAAGTGGTACGTATACCTACCGCTCCTTCATAGTCCGAATATCTTGATGGAACCGTTCCCCTTGTTCTTCACTCAGTCTCCAAGATTTTCAGGGAAACGGTCCAAATGGCTGTGGAGGATGTGTATCTTGATGCTGTTGTATCTCAAAAACTAGAGCTGTTAGAGATAAATTGGGGGTTGATTTGAAATAAACGACCTCGAATTAGTAAACAACAGCCCTAAGATTCCATGCAACAAAAAAAGTACTTACCTATGTTACTTAGAGCATTTAATGTTATCCACTCTCGGGACCTCAGAAGAATAACTTATCTGAGACTCTCGGCCCCCCGCGTGACGTCATTAGGATTGTTCGACTGTCCTTGAGTGAGACTTTTTGTCGGCGCGCGACAGGGCACAGACTATATAAAGAACAGGGGGGCTAAAACGGCCACTTTGGCAGACTCTTACTAGGATAATATTATGAATAATATTTGAAATCGTAAAACGGTCACAAACTGACAATATATTATTAATTGCGAGTTTGTGACCGTTTTACCATATCCTATTATGATTCTGCTAAAGTGGCCGTTTTAGAACCCCAGGTTCGACAGGGCGCCTTAATTAAAAAATACGCATAGCTTGCCATAGCCATAGCTATACACTAATAACTGGCGATAGCTTGGTAACTTGGTTATCTGCCTTGTAAATGGATGTCATAATATTATAGTAATCTGGATAAGTGGGTCCTGGATACGTGAGAAACCTCTACTAGGTACTATCAGTACCCTCTACTAGGTACTATCAAGACCCGGACGCGTATATAGAAATGCTACTTCAGTACGTCCCCTCAGGCGGAGACGATAGAGTCATTTCCAGGCGTTAAACACACGTAAATGCTAATTCCGCGTAAATGCTACTGAATACTAGCATTTAGAGCGAGCGCGCACTGCGGTGCGTTTCCGGTAGTTCTGCCGCACTGGGCGGGGCCTACAGTAACAAAACGCATGACCGCAGTGCGCGCACTTCAAAGACATTCCATACTTCACAGATTATGCGGTAGAAAAACGCACCGCAATGTGCGCTCGCCCTTACGTGTGTTTACCGCCTGGAAATGCGCTAACTATAGGTATTCGCCTCCGCCTTTTCTATATACGTGACCCGGACACTTTTGCATTGACACATTTGCTGGGAATCATTGATGTATTGGGAAAACCTTTTTAACTGAGACTGAGAATGCATTTGTTATTTTTTTCCGATTTTCACCTGTATGTAGTTCAACAGCCTTTATATATGAGTTAGGGCAACTAAGTAATGACAAATTAATAATTTTTGGGTCTGGGCAGGTCTCGACACGTTTGTCCTGTCCCATAAATTTAATAAATGGAAAACGGTACATTTTGACCTGCCTTCTGCTGCGATCCCACGGCCCGCTTTCTCACAGCCCATCGCGCCAGGCCAGGGTGACAGGTTGTGGGAACCACATAACAGATTGTAGGAGCCAATGGTTGTAGGCACCGTACACTATCACTTTGTTGATGTTGATTTAGTAATGGAGTACACAGAAAGAACCACAAGTTAAGTTTGAAGTTATAATATTATGTTTATGGTTAACAAGGTAAAGTTGTAGGGATTCTTTCTCTTGACCAGTGGTTTGTCTCACAGTTATTGTCTGACTCAATGTTTATTTATTAAAACGGTGTAATTATAGTGAAATATTAATGACGCACGACATCCAAGTAGGTTGCCGCGTTTGCAAAGTAAATGTACGGTTGATGAGACCGTACATGTTGGCAACCCCACAAAGATGGAAAGAAAAGTAATGAAAGATTGTCAAGAGAAGAATCCCTATTACAAAGAAGCAAATAATGTTTGATTTGTTACCAAATCAAGTAGATAGTTTTCGTTATTTTGGACAGCTTGTATGTCGTTGTGGTATTATCTGCGAACCGTTGATCTAGAGTACCGAAGAGGCTGTTAGCGACGTATCCCACTCCATGAATCAGTCCTCGTTTTTTACGATTACTCAAGTGCTTATGAGGAGCTAGAAGTATAGTATTGTAGTAGCTCAGTATTTCCATTTCGTGGTTAAGCTGTTCCAAAGTTGTCTTGCAGTATCTTGGGTCGGTTTTTTGGCACAGTTCGTTCAATCCCTTGAGGTAAGCTTCAATTCGATGTACTCCGTCCCAGTAAGTGGTTAAGTTATAGTACATAAGTAGTGTCCATTCGTCATGAATCACTTGTACGTTTCCTATTGTGTCGTAATAAATCGGCCGCTCAAGTTCGAAGTTAGTAATTTGAACGCCAGACGTCACGATTTCGCCATATGACCCAGTTATTAACGTAAGTACAATTAATAACATTGTAAGAAGCGTGGAAAAACATTTATTTCCGCTCGTCTTTGGCATGATTGGAGTTTTCTTGTCTGAGTGATCTTGGACGCTGCTCTCGATAGGGAGTGGTGACAGTTTCACGACGGGACGTTTGATGATACCAGATTGAGTTTTAACCGTGGTCACTCGAACATAGCCGTCGGAGCCTGGATGCAGTTCAAGTACGCGTCCCATGGCCCACTTTCCTGGTGGCAAGTTGTTGTCCTTGATCAAGACTATATCGCCTTCCTGGATGTTCCTTTTTGGTTTGTTCCATTTTCCTCTGATCTGGAGTTGTGTTAAGTATTCACTCGACCAGCTCTTCCAAAATTGGGTCAGCATGTGCTCTGTTAGCTGCCACCGTTGACGCAAATTAACGTTATTTGCGTCACAGCATGTTGATATTGGTAGTGACATCGTTGGGCTTCCAGTGAGGAAATGACCAGGTGTTAGATAGTTTTGAAATTCATCGGGATCTTCAGTGAGCGGACAGAGGGGTCTTGAGTTCATACAGGCTTCTATTTTTGCCAGTAGCGTAGTAAACTCCTCGAATGTTAGTTTCTGATCTCCTAGTATGCGGTGAAGATGATGTTTCATCGATTTTACGGCCGCTTCCCACAAACCACCAGCACTTGGCCACGCGGGAGCGTTGAAGTGCCATTCCACCTCCATTTTTCCGATCTCGTTGAAGAAGTCCGGCGAAAGCTCTTGTTTAAAATATTCAAATTCATTCCGCAACTTCTTCGAAGCTCCAATGAAATTAGTGCCGCAGTCTGAGTACACATGTTTAGGTGTACCGCGTCTGGCGCACATGCGCTGAAAAGCGGCAATGAATGTTTCGGTGCTTAAATCAGACACCAGTTCAATGTGTACAGCTTTAGTAGTCATGCACACGAAAATAGCGATGTATCCCTTCGAAGTCTTTACTCCTCTTCCTTTATTTAGTTTGACTTGCACATGTCCAGTGAAGTCTACACCAGTGTGTGTAAAAGGTCGGGATGGGGTAGCTCTCTGTTGAGGTAGGTCCGCCATAAGTTGGTAGTTGTCTGTTGGTTTATAGCGGTGACAGCGCACGCAACGTCGCAGTTGAGTTTTTACAGCTCTGTTACTTCCGACAATCCAGTATCGCTGTCGGATTTGAGCCAATGTCAGACGCGCACCTCCATGAAGTGTTGTAAGGTGTGCTTGTTCAATTACGAGCTGAGTTAGCCGTCCCGTTCGAGGAAGAATTATAGGATTTTTCATCTCGAAGGGCAAGTAGGAATTTCTCAGTCTCCCACCGACTCTTATAATCCCTTTTCATCCATATAAGGATTCAATTTGTATATAATGCTCTTGTTGTTTATAGTTCCGTTTGATTTCAGTTGTTTGTATTCATTTTCAAACTCCGTACTCTGCACATATGTAATTACTCGGTCAGCTGATAGCTTGAGTTCGCTCACACTTAGGTATTTGGTTTCAAATTTCATCTTGGAGCGTGCCGTCGCGATAAAGCGCAGTACCTGAGCCGTTACTCGAATTACTTGCGTCAATGAACTATATTTATGTAATAAGTTATTTATAAAATGTTCATTGTTTCTTGTCATCGTTTTGGTTGCCACTGTTAAGTTGACACTTTCCTGGTTGGTTGTAAACAAACATGTGGAGTTTTTCATGAGGTCTGAGTCTTCTGCCCTTTTCAGGAATTCCGGACCTTGCCACCAGAGATCGAAGTTTATTAGTTTGCTCGTCAACATTCCTCTAGATGCACAGTCAGCAGGGTTCTGTGCCGATTTTACGTAGCGCCACTTGTTGGAAGGAATAATTTGTTTTATTTTGTCAACTCTGTTAAACACGTATTTATCCCACCTTGATGCATCTCCTTGCAGCCACGCTAAGACTACTTGAGAGTCACACCATGCTTGTATTGACAAATTGTATCCAGCTAAAGCTTCCGTAGTTTTTTCCATGAGTTTAGCCAACAGTAGTGCGCCACATAGTTCCAATCTCGGCAACGTAGTTTTTTGTGATATCGGCGCAACTCTGGTTTTAGCGACGAGTGAAGTTACAGTAGGTATATCTTGTTCGTTCCTTACTCGGCTGTATATGACACACGCATACGCTTTTTCACTCGCATCGCAAAATCCCAGCAATTCTATTGATTGTTGTGCACCAATCCATCGGTTGAGTTTTATTTTACTGACATTTGGAAGTTCAGTTTTCAACTTGACCCAATCATTTAGTATGTCAGTCGGTAGTTCTTCATCCCAGGCAAGTTTGCTGTTCCATACTCTTTGAAATAATAGTTTTGCCGACACGGTTATGGGAGCCAGCCAACCCAAAGGATCGTATAGTTTCGAAATTTCGGAAAGTAAGTGCCTTTTCGTTGTCCGACCCTTCGACTTTTCTTCCAGACTCCAGTTAAACATGAACGTGTCAATGTTTGGGTTCCAGCCGAGTCCGAGCGTTTTTGTCGAGTCTTCAGTTTTGAAGTCAAATATGCTTTTAGTTGATATTTGATCGTCAGTTAAACTCTCTAGTAGCGCAGGGTGGTTGGCTGACCACTTTCGTAAGTTCATGCCGCCGCCCTTCAGTAGCTTTATAGGGGTACTTTGTAGGTCTCTAGCTTTATCCAGAGAGTAGTGACCGCTGATTACGTCATCAACGTAGAACTCGCTGAGTAATGTATTGGCGGCCTCTGGATATTTATGACCGTCATCCAGGGCTAACTGCTTCATAGTTCTCATAGCTAACCATGGAGCGCACTTGGTCCCGTATGTCACGGTGCAAAGTTGAAATTCTTGTAACCTTTCAGCAGGAGAGTCGCGCCATATTATCTTCTGAAGTAATTGTTGATCTTCAGCTAGCCCGATGCATCGGTACATCTTCTCTATGTCGGCGGTAAAAGCATACTTGTAGGACCTCCACTTTAGTATAAGGGCTTGTATGTCCTTCTGTAGGTTTGGACCCTTTTCCATTAAGCTATTCAAGCTGTACCCAGTTGTTGTTTTTTGCGAGGCGTTAAAAACCACCCTTAGTTTGGTAGTAGTGGATTGTTCTCGCAAAACCCCATGGTGCGGAAGGTAGCATTCAGACATAGTAGTTGCTATTGGAGACGCCGGTTTCATGTGCTGTAGTTGTGTATATTCTTTGATGAAGTCCCGGTACATTGTTGCAAGTTTGTTGTTCTTTCCCAGGCGTTTTTCTAATTGGAGAAATTGCGAGATAGCCATTGACCTTGATTTGCCTAATTTGTTTTGCAACTCTGAGCTCATAGGCATCTTAACGATGTATTTGTTATCTGCGTCTCGTTGTACTGTCTTGGTGTAGTATTCTTCACACTGATTATCCTTGGGCATGTCATGGTTGCTGCTAGTTATGTCTTCGTTCTCCCAGAATTTAGTTAATTCGCTTAGGTCGACCAGTGTTACGTGACAGTTATAAGTTTTCAGTTTGCCACATAAGATCCATCCTAAGTGCGTCTGTTGTGCTACAGGAGACTGTTGACTGCCTCTCAAGACTCCGTCCAGGATGATGTCAGAATATACGTCTGCCCCAAGTAGTAGATCTATAGGACCTGTTACGTTGAATTCCGGATCTGCTAGTTTTAAGTTTTCCAGGTGTGGCCAGTGAGCCTTTTCGAACGATGAGTTGGGTAAGTTATTTGTTAGTTTGCTTAAGATGAGTGCCTGAGTTTCGAATGCGTAGTCAGAGTGAATCGATTTACAGGTGAGCTGAAGCCGTCCTTTGCAGTTTCCAGGTGCAGCTCCCACTCCAGTTATGGTTGCGTTCAGCCGTTTCCTTGGTAGTCGTAGCATCTGTGCGGCGTTCTCGGTGAT
The DNA here is from genome assembly GCA_905163495.3 of Cosmia trapezina. Classification (NCBI taxonomy): domain Eukaryota; kingdom Metazoa; phylum Arthropoda; class Insecta; order Lepidoptera; family Noctuidae; genus Cosmia; species Cosmia trapezina. The sequence continues at coordinate 22,761,543 of LR991041.1, read as the reverse complement.
CAAGTTTACTTGCGAACCTTGGTCTAGTAGAGCTCGAAGCGTAATGTATTCCCCATTTCCAGACTTTATCTTAAGCTGCACAGTAGTTAACAAAACCTCCATCTCGTTAGTTGATATATGGTTGGAGCTTTGTTTGTGTGTAGATGTGGTTGGTCGTTGACCTACATTGTCGTTTTTTCCTTCCGTATTCGTTGAGTTGACAGCATTTTTCTTTTCTGCGTTATGCAGTAAAGTGTGATGCTTCATATTGCATTCTTTGCATGTTTTTTCTGACTCACATTCTGTGTTACCATGACTGTATAAGCAGTTTTTGCACAGCTGTAATTTTGCGACTGTGTTATTCCGTTGGAATGTGTCCATTTTGATGAACTTTGGACATTTCATCATTACATGATTTCCTTCACAGTGTGGGCAGTGTCTATATGCTGTATGATAAATTTTCTTGAAAAATTTTTGTCGCTCGTAGTCATGCAGTTTTGCAGAATTATGTTTGTTAAACGACTTGGACGAGACTTGCTTCTGCTGGTTAGGGACTTCTTTTTTAGCGTTCTTCATAGTTTCATACGCCATGAATCTGTTTTCCAGGAAATATAACAGCTCGTTCAAGTTTGGTACGTCTCTAGGATCTCGCAGTTCCTTTATGTACTCGCTGTAGGTCGTCGTGTCGAGTTTCTGCGACATCAAGTGTACGATTATTGGGTCCCAGGTTGCGATGTCTAAACCAATGTTTGTTAGTCCGTTCGTACATTCTGTTATGACGTCATGCATCTCCTTGAGGTTGAAGCTGTTGGGTTGTTGAATGGCAGGCAGGTTGAGCATGGTGTTCAGGAATGACGTTAATTGCAGCCTTCGATTGTCGAAACGCTGAGTCAGTATTTCCCAACAGGATGTGTAGTTTTCTGCGCCAATACTGAGATGTTGCACTAATCTTTCAGCTTCGCCTCTCAACCTCGTTTTCAGATGCTGCATCTTTTGCGCTTTGTTAATCATCGGGTTGTTGTGAATGGTTTCCACGAAGAGATCCTTGAAGGAAATCCATTGAGTGTAGCTACCCGAAAACTCAGGGACCTCAATTTTTGGCGTCGATTTTTCGTAGTGCACTGTCGACCAAATCTTACTGTTCAAGTTTCTCCTTATCTCGTCGTACTTGTCCTCCATATCGACGAACATGTTGTAGTAGTTACCGTTGGAGCCTTTGAGTACCGCTTCCAGCTCCCAGTGTAGTTTGTCGATGACATTCCATTTCGACCTTAAAATGGAGAGATGGTCTTCTAGCTCCCATTTCTCCGTGACAGCTTTTATGTCAATTTTCGACATGGCGCGGTCGAGGGCTTTAAAGTTGCACTCTTGCCTACCCAGCAATGTTTTGGTGGTATCGTCAGTATCTCGATCCAGCATCCCAGTTAAGTCGAATTTCACTAACTTTTTTCCCCGTAGGTGGTCCAGTAAGTTAAGCATGTCTCCTTTTGTAGATTCGTATTGAGCTTGAGTTTTGCTGTACACGTTATCCACGAAGTAATTGATGTTCTTGTCTTCTAAGGTTTGCTCCAGAATAGCATGTCGTTCCTCGAAGTCCTTCCACTGTGCTTCGAGAGATTCCAGACGTTTGATTAAGTACTCTTCAGTTTTTCTTGAGGCGCTATCCTTTTTATAGTTAGAGCACAGAGCTTTGATGTTTTCAAAGCAAGATTGTTGGAGTTGTAGCTTCTCCATAGTGAGTTCTCTTCTCTAGTTGTCGAAAAGAGGTAAGTTTAGTTTGATGTATGTAGCTCAGTAGTCCAGCACGTAGTTGACGGTGATAGACGTATAGCTTGGCGTTAGTTCACGACACGAAGACCGCAGTTTGCAGGCTTCTTCTTTCAAATCTCCACGGATCCGTCCTCGTAGTTGTAGTAGAGTTGCGTAATCCTTAGCTTCTTGAAATTGTCGTTTGTTTCTATTTATTGCGTTCGCACTCTATGTACAATATTATGCGCCTTCTCAATCCAACTGGGGCGACCCGCTTGTGGGAGACCAGCTGCACCGATTCGCTATCGTAAATAGAGACACTCCACACAATAAATGTAAGGCTCGAAGGACCATTTAATGTAGGAGCCAATGGTTGTAGGCACCGTACACTATCACTTTGTTGATGTTGATTTAGTAATGGAGTACACAGAAAGAACCACAAGTTAAGTTTGAAGTTATAATATTATGTTTATGGTTAACAAGGTAAAGTTGTAGGGATTCTTTCTCTTGACCAGTGGTTTGTCTCACAGTTATTGTCTGACTCAATGTTTATTTATTAAAACGGTGTAATTATAGTGAAATATTAATGACGCACGACATCCAAGTAGGTTGCCGCGTTTGCAAAGTAAATGTACGGTTGATGAGACCGTACACAGATAAATCTGTTCTGTGGTGGGGAGTGGGGACCTCCTCGCCTCATCAGGCCTGCGGGGGCCTGTCGTATGAGTGGAGCCAAATAATTGGATTGGTCATATCCCAAAAAAAGTCGAAAACTATGCGGCCTAAAAAAAAGGAAAAAAATGTTTGAGAATGCGCAAACAGCGCTCTTTCATAAATGATACCCCTCATGCCCTAGTAGCCCCACTTCGAATTTTAAAGACCCCCTTTCAGTCCCTGTTGCATAAAAAAAAACATTTTTATTTCTTTCTTATTTGCAAAATAGTTTATTACTATCAGGCACCACTGCACCAGAAGATGAAGTATGTATTTCGGCTTTGTTTTGGCTTTCGTGTGGAGTTACACCGCGCGCCCAGCGGCGAGCCAAGTTCCTCATGCGCTGGCACGCTGAGTGCTCGTGCTGTTCATCATCACTCCGGAGCTCGACTACACGTGTTAACGCACGCGCTGCACAGGGAGAGGGGCAAGGAGCAGGTAACTATAAAATAACCACAAATTGAATCGGAAATGCAAGTTTATTACTTTAAAAGCATTATAGTCTTCACGTTAAAATTCACTGATAAATTCCTCTCACACATCTCTCAAATTCCGAATGAATATTATAATGTACGAAGTGATGTCGTGTGCGAGCAAGTCTACCGCCGCCCGCCGCACCACATTGTATAAAAAGCGACGAAACATTTGGGAGCGCACACCGGTATACATACATATAGCATTATTCAAAAATAAACTCTATATATACATCTAGATACAATTCAATAAAAATAATTTAACCCGTTCTCTCGTTCGCATACATCACATTGAAAGCGGACATCGCTTATCATAACCATTTATTCAATAATAGTAGTTTCGTGAAGATATAATATTTGAAATGGTAATCGATGAAAGCGTGTCTGCTTGGGACACCGTTTGCTATGTCTAGATAATTATTAGCTCAGTGACGGACACTTACATTCTTAGGGAAGTAATAAATACGTAAAATATGAGACTTGGTAAGATGATTAAGTTCAGGACCGACTAAGTTAATATTCGCAATTGACGATAATGAAGAGCTGCCACGTCCGCGACCTCGCCCCGCGCACTTCCACACTCGATGACATGAAACATGTGTACAAGCCACCGTCTCGCCCGCGATCCCTCCGCTTGTTACATATTCACATAAGGCTAATTGAACAACTCATCAGTTCGACAAACGACAGATATCTCTTAGTATTTACTTTAAATAATCTGAACACTATTTAAATAATTTCTGACGGTTGAATCAACCCACGTTGATAGCGCAAATTACAAAAATAAAAATAATGATCGCTTTTAGTAAAAACATTATGTCGTAGAGTAGGATTGATATACGATATTCGTGAAGATATGACAATGATCGCAATAAAGCTACGCAGTGACAGTGTTAGCCGACTGTGACCATATCAAGCGGCGCGTCCGGAGTCAGACAGATCACATGTTGCAGAGAAGCTTGCGCAGTGCGCGTGCACTCGTCTGCTAATGGTAACAAATTAGGCATATCATTGTATGTAAGCTACCTACATTTACACATCCCTTATCATATACATGTTATCTGGTAAGCCATCGAAATGCCGAATTAAAAACAACAATAGGTACAATACATTGAATATAATTTCGTCTATATCAACCAAAAATAATATCTGCCTATAATAAAATTAAAAACAACGCCGTAATTATAAGAGAGTGCCCACACACACCCCACACACGCACGCATACACACACACGCTGCGCTGACGTCACGCGAGCACACGCACAGCGCTCCCGTTGATACACCGTTCAGGGTCAGAATTTCCAATCCTCAAAATGTCCAATGATGTCAAAATGTCCAATTCTCAAAATGTCCAATCTTTCAGAATATGGTAAATGTGTTCAATCTCATCAAAGCGCTTTTTTAAGACTTATGTTTTGAATGACAAACAATAAATACAAAATACTGAAAGAACTTCGTAAAGGTAAATATATGTTATAATATGACAACATAGCTTATTTACCTTTACGAAGTTCTTTCAGTATTTTGTATTTATTGTTGGTCATTCGTAAGTCTTAAAAAAGAACTTTGATGAGTTATTGAACACATTTACCACATTCTCAATGATTGGACATTTTGACACCGTTGGACATTTCGAGAATTGGGCATTTTGACCCCGAACGGCTCCGTACACGGGCGCGCCGCTCGGCGACAGAGAGGCGTGCGTTTGATCGCGCGTCGTTGGCGCTGCACATATTATGACAAATTATTTGTGTTCTCATTTACAATGTAACATTACAATGATAGAATCACGTTCCGTTCCCGGCACTCACCTCAGTGACATAAAATAATCGTCGCCTACCCACAAAGCTACACTTATAGCTACCGATACATAGCGATATAGTCACCTATGTCCCAACTTAGTCTAAATCAAAATATTTATCTTACATAACGTAATATATTTGGTTCTCACTAAAGTAAAATGAATTCCACGCGCCCTCACAAAACCACAATAATATATATAATAACATATAGGTATCTGTGTATATCTCATTTATAAACAAGGCATCGTCAGGCGCGCGGCTCCACGAGCGCACGTCAATATATTATTATGTGAACGCTATAATATCATCGCCATCGCCATCCGTACGGTAACATCGGCATCGTAGCGGTCGAGAGCAGAGCCCCCCCGCGCACGTGGCGCGTCTAGAACAGGCGCGCGCGGCGCTTGAGCTCGTTGCGGCGCCACTGCGGCAGGCGGTAGAAGTCCTGGCGCCCGATCTGCAGGATCGCCTCAAACTCCGCGTCCGACAGGTGCCGCTGCAAAACAACCATACCTCTTATTAAACGAACGCCAACTATCAAACTCGGTGAAGTCGAAGGTACCTTACTGTACCTACAGAACCTTGGCTTTTGCAAATCAATAATAAACTCAATTAACTTTAAACAAACATGTAAAACATTAGTCTTTACTGTAAAAAAGCACCAAATTACTAAAAAAGATGCCATAGTGTCGTTCAGCATTTAATCTGTATTATTCTTTTCTGTCTTCGATTTTATTGATAAAATAGCCCCAGTCGTGTCCACATAAAATAGCACCAGTCGTGTCCACATAAAATAGCCCCAGTCGTGTCCACATAAAATAGCCCCAGTCGTGTCCACATAAAATGAAAAAATCTATTTTTCTGAATCAGTATTAATGTATGATGAATACGATGATTGCTGAATGATGATCATCACAATCGCATCATCGCAGCGGAACACGACGCCGACGTTACGTGTATAGTTATAGTTTTAATTAGATTTATTATGTACTAGTTTATTATTGTTTAATATAATTTTATGTATTTCATCTATGGTCCTAGTTGCCCGATAATAAAATGATTTGATTTGATAATAATATTAGTATAGTTATGGTAGAATATTCTTCATTATGTACTTGTACTCCTCCTTGTCGTTCCGTACTTGTATGTCATACGACCTAACCTTCGAAGTTCGAACCCTTTGTTGCTAAAATGTATCTTTTGGAACGAAGTTGTTTAACGCGGCTTGCGGTAGGTGTTGACTGGTAGAAATCATCGCGCGAAATACTTCATACACGTTATGCCCCCTCCATGCGATTTTCTTCAAAATCACACTTTTTCTCCCTCGATAGAGATAGAGTATGAATTTCACATTGTGAGGGACACTTTCTCCCTCTCTCTGTAGAGAGAGAAAGTGTGAATTTGGTCATAATGAAAATCCAAAATGGCGGCGGCGAAAAGGAGACCAGTCACGTTTCATACAAATTGGGCCCAAAACACAAAGTGCCAGTGAAAAAAAATATGTTACCCTGGTTGGGGAGTCCTTCAAATATTTTTTTATTATGGCGCCGAATCTCTACTCTAAAAATCTAGTTTCCTTGAAGGCATCTATCGCATTTGGGAGGAACATTTTGGTGACGGAGGCTGTTTCGCCGTTCTTTTATCTTCGGTTCCACTCGTCGAGCGACCCCATACGGATCTGCCGCTTGACGAATGAAACCGGGCAGCGGTCATAGTCACAGTCCGGCAACTTTTGTGCACTTGAGTGCAGCCTCTGTCGCAAGGTCGTGTACGTGTACGTTGCCCCCCAGTCCTGCGTGAGCCTTTACTCAGAACAAGGAAATATCTTTGCTCTGGGATAATTTAAACTAGTAACATGTGGAAACGTAGTGGATTGTACATTTATTTATAGCATACTGTGTATCTAGATTTAATATACAATATACGATTGTCTGTTTCCCAAATAAAATAAAATAAAATAAAATAAGGCCGCACCCACGTTCGCTCTCGCCCCCACCACCAGGGCGTGGAAACCTTGGTCCGTGACTGTTTGTAGTGCTGCCTTAGTGAGTCACTATAGATTCCGAAGTTTCTCTCTTTGCGCTTGAGGATTTCCCTCGTGGCTACGCATATGGCCAGGAGTTCCGCCTGGTAGACCGTGCAGCACGACGGCAAGCTAAGCTTTACGACCTTGATCTCGGCATCGCTGTCCCTCAGTGACAGTGCTGCTCCGACCTTGCCCGCGATCCTGCTGCCGTCGGTGGAGAACCGAACCCCCGGCTGTTGTGGGTGTCCACAAGGGACTGGTCCACCAGACTCACGAACCCCATGCCGTATGTTTCACCGGATGAGTAGTCTCAGCAAACGCCACGCTCCACCACCAATGCCCACAATGTCTGGCTGGGGTACCCCTCTCTTTGCCTCATACAGAGCGGCTGCTTCTTGTATTCGAAGGTCGAGTGGGAGTATCCCAGCCAGCACTAGGGACGCGTTCAGCGAGACGGTGCGGTAGGATTTCCAGAGCTTTTGGACAAATCATCGTTGGGCCGTGTTCAGCATTTTCAGGACTCCAATCTTCATAGTTGCGGCGCCCAGGCGCTTACCGCGTACACCACCACTGGCTCCACCACTGCCATGGAAATGCACCTCCGGGTACAACCCCCGCTCGCTTAGGAGCACTCTAGATAGCTGTTGGTAGATGTTGCCAGGTTTTCGGCACACGTTAGCGGCGTGGGTTGTTGAAAGTGTGCTGGTGGTCCATCGGGACCCCAGTATTCTTATTTCCTTAGACATGCCAATGTCGCCCCGCCCGTGCTCAGGAGTGGGACATCGTACTTTAGTTTCCTGGTTCCATTATACCATTGCCCAGGTTTTGCGTGGTGCAAACTTCGGTTTATTTCGGATGCTCCATTTCCAAACCCACTCGAAGGCGGCACTGGCCTGTCTTTGAACCTCTATTGCTGTGTCAACGTCGAAGATCATAACCACATCGTTGGCGAAAGTCTGGCACTGATCTCCCCGCTCGTTCAGCCCCTTTAGCAGAGGGTCCAGAAGTAAATTCCAGAGGATCGGATACCCTTTATACCTGCACCATCCCATAACTTATAAATATGTTTTTATTTAAAGGGATATTCGCAGTAAGTTGTTGTCATAGTAATACTTGTTACTTGATTAATTTGCGAGACTGTCATTAGTTTTTTTAATAGTGGCGTCCTTTAGAAAATTGTGTGTCGCTATTACAATGAATTTAACGCGTGAAAGTTTTCGCTCAATGATTTTTTACGATTTTCGCTGTGGCTTAGTTAACAAGAGAGCTGCCAGAGACTTCAACTGGCATTTGGTGATGAAGCCCCATGTCGCAGCTCTGTCTCGAGGTTCGGAGAATTTAGATCTGCAAGTGACGGTCGGCCGGCGACGGCGGTTACAGAATCCAATATTGATACTGTACGATACTAAAAACTGATTGAAACTGACAAAAAAAATTACTTGTCAGCAAATTCGTACTGTATAGGCATTGGAATGAGCCAAGAACAAAACATTTAGCGTGCATTTGAAGGTTCGGCAGCTTTGCACTCGATGGATACCGCATGATATGACGGAACGCCAGAAACGACTGCGTGTGGAGTGTGCCGCCAAATGATAAAAATGTTTAATAGAGGACAATCATTGGCTGTCTATAATATCGTGACAGGTGATGAAGCCCGGGTGTACTGCTTTGAGAAAGAAAAAGCCCGTCGGCAGAATGGGTCTTGCCCTTTTGAAGATTTGCCGACAAAAGTCGAGTCGCATTGGTAAGAAAATGGTTGCTTCTTTTTTCGGCAAATCAGGACATTACACAACAGTGTCGCTTGAAGACCAAAGGACAGTGAACCAGTGTGTTGGAACGTCAACACTTGCTTGCCTAGAATCTTAGAAAAAGTTCGCGAAAAGCGTCCTCGAAGCAATGTCGTCTTTCACCACGATAACGCGTCCTCACATTCCGCTAAGGTAACGGAAGCGTATTGAAGGCTCCAAGTGTAGAACTGATGACGCACCCGCCGCAGCCCAGCGCTGCACCTTGCGACTTCTTTCTGTTTCCTAACATTAAAGGCAAACTTAGAGGCACACGTTTTAAGGCCTTAATCGGCGGTGAATGCGTTCCCCGAAGCCATTGAAGAGGTCCCAAAGGAAGACTGGTCCAACTGCTTTTTACAATGGTTCCAGCGAATGCAAAAATGTACCATAAGTCTTATTTATCAGAATTCAGAAACTTTCAGTATGACCTAAGTAGGTACTAGGTGTAATAGTGGAGAACGGAGAGGTTAGGAGGCGGTGCTTTACCTCCAGGTTGAGGCGGTCGACGTCGGGCGGCAGGCGGTAGTTGGTGATGAGCAGCAGGTGGTAGGGGTACAGCTTGGCGGGCTCGTGCAGCAGGTGCGACGTGGCCATGTTGGGCAGCGAGCGCCGCACGCCCGTGCCGCCCGCGCCGCCCCCCACGATGCCCGAGCCCGTGTGGCGCCCGCCCACGCCCGCGCCCACCGCGCTGCTAACGCCGCGGATCACTACGCCGCCGTCTGTTGTCTGCGGGGACATTCACATGTTACTCCTATGTGATAACATTCATATCATTTTTAGGGTTCCGTACCAAAATGGTAAAAAGGAACCCTTTATGGTGCGACTCAGTCTGTCTGTCTGTATTGCTGTCCGTCTGTCACAGCTGGATATCTCAAGAACTACTGATGACGTTTGCACAACTATTTTGCAATTAAAAAAGAAACAATTTTTTTTTTGCAATAGGGACTGAAAACGGGTCTTACAAAATTAGAAGTGAGGCTACTAGGACATTTTTTATTTATTTATTGAAATGCATGTGGGGTATCATATGAAAGAGCGCTGTTTGTACATTCTCAAACATTTTTTTGCTTTTTGTTAGACCGCATTGTTTTCGATTTTTTATGAAAAATGCAAAAAAAAAACACTGTTCCCCCCTGAAAATCTGAAATTATTCTATGTGATAGAAGTTTATGTAGAGATTACAGACAAAATAAAACGATGTCTATAAATAGCACACTACAGAAATCGGATCGAAACCCTGACCGGTTTTTTTTTTGCTAAATGTTTACCAAAAAGGTTTACTGAATTAAACGAACATTTCAGTGACAACAAGTAGCCAATAACTCTTGTGAGTTGGACACGTTGTGAGGGTATTCACATCTGGGTAACATAACAATATTTATCTACACCCATGCTATAAATCCTTTATAAAAGTTCCTGGAACAGTTAGCTTATTGCCAACATTAAAAACAGCCAGTGTCATAGTAACCATGGTAACCATAATAGCATCCAAACGGGTGTTTTAATGTTGTACTGAATTTCATAATGCAACTCGTTTTCAAAAAAAGAACATTGTAATGCACGCGCGTTTCACTACAACAGCGCCGTAATTTAAAAAAACCGGTCAAGAGCGAGACGGACTCGCGCACCGAGGGTTCCGTTCCGATTTCTGAAAAAGTGTGCTATTTAGAGACATCGTTTTATTTTTCCTGTAATCTTTACATAAACGTCTATCACATAGAATAATTTCAGTTTTTTATCTTTGCAAACTTCGGAGATAATTAAGCCCCCCCTTAATTATCTCCGAAGTTTTTTTTAAACGGTACGAACGGTATTTTTTTTTACATTTTTCATCAAAAGTCGAAAACTATGTGGCCTAATTTTTTTTTTAAAAATGGTTGAGAATGAGCAAACCGAGTTCTTTCATATGATATCCCAGATGCCCTAGTAGCCCCACTTTGATTTTTTAAGACCCCCTTTCAGTCCCTTTTACAAAAAAAAAATAATATTTCTACTTCTTTCTTATTTGCAAAATTGTTGGGTAAATGTCATATAAAACTATTCCAAACAAGTTGATAGCATAAGTAGTTCTTGAGATATCCAGCTGTGACAGACAGACAGACAGACTGAGTCACACCATAAGGGTTCCTTTTTTACCATTTTGGTACGGAACCCTAAAAAGGACTTATTCGAATTCACGTCGTATACTATGACGCCGGCCGCCATGTTCGATACGAGTATTAGTATTGCAAAAAACTGTTTCAGAACGTTTTTTAGAGTATTCATAACATGGATGTAGATAAAGTCTTGTACGCAACTGTACATAATTAGGTATTAAAACACTCATGTGATATTATTATCACACTGGGCTTTGCCTCGTGTGATAAACCCACATTCGTGTTTTAATACCCCTTATTATACGTCAGTTGTATAAATAACTATTCTTGCAGTTCTGGATGATCGCCGCGAAGTAAAAGCAAGTTAATTGAACTTCTGGTTCAACCTAAATAAAGAGGTTGTCAACTCACCACAGCACTTCGATCCACATCAGTTATGGAGCCGGCAGATACTGAAATGATAATATTATAAATATGAGATGGTTGTTGCGGCGACCAACTGACATGTACGCGTAGGCAATGAATGTGTGGTGTTAATAAACGAGCAGTTATTTGAAGCGAAGCGCTCATGCGGCACGAGGATGATGAAGAGTACAGTTCTACGAACAGGAACATAAAGTGTTTGTGTGTAGGTGTGGCGTGATGCCGGCGAGCTACGACGTGACGTCGCTACTAGGTGATGATAATACTGAGCTTATGTACTGAACATGTTGCGCCATGGCCATGACGCAAGGCGACACTATTACTAATGCACAACATTATCTGAAACTGTACTGCTAACTACTACTAGTAAGTAAAGAGAGAAAATAAACGAAAAAACAGAGGACCTTTTTTTGCTTTAGGCATTTTTGAAGGGGGAAAGAAGGACGGCCAAATCGTACCTGACTACGAGGCGGTGGTGTACAGATATGCCATATATATGAAAAAATCTAGTATTTTTAAGGTCTTAAAAACATAAGAAATAGATATTTAAGTCGCCAGAAAAAAAGCACAAACACATTTTTTTTTTAATAGCATAATTTGCAAATTATTTAGAATAACATGTTCAGAACGCACCGTTGACGATTCATTTTGCTTAAGAAATGATGTACTCAAAGATTATAATTGTTCACGTTTTTCTGAATAGTAATTAAATGTAATTCAATTCTATATACTTGTGTATCAAACCAACTAGTGCTGTTTTTAGTATGTATTGGATTCTTGTCATAAAAATCTTCTTGGCATTTTGTTCAATTGTGTACAACGGAACGTCATAATATGTCATCGACGCGCGCCATGGATTGACAGTGTCAAAACTGTCAATTACAACGGGTGTCAATTTGACACTAATATACTGTAGTGTGTAGTCTTTGCACCCTTCGATCTCGCATTGTTGTGTTGTTGTTGTTAGTGTGAATATTGTGATACGTACTGTACTGTTTTGGATTTCCTTCTGTTGTTTGACCTTGGCATTGTTTTACAAACTGATAACTAGGTACCGCTTGTGACGATTATTCTGTGCTTTTGATTTCCGGACACCGATAACCTCAAAAGTATTTTTTGCATTATTGAAATATCTTGGCTATTTAGATATTATTTTCGAAAGGGATGGTGTTTACTACATAAAACAATCAAATCTCACTATAATTTGCTTCTGTACACTGAAAATAAAACTCAGGTCCAGCTTCTATAGAAATTTGGCCGATGTTCTTTCTGTTCTTGTTGTCGCGCGAAATTTAAAAATGTAAAATTTAAATGCATTTAGAACTAATCAATTAATTTTATGGCACTTATCGATTGAATTTTGTGTTTTTTTTTAGTGGCTATAGAATCTAATTGAGACACTTTTCGAAAATGGGTGTAATACCCTATCGCATTAAATAAATACTGTCAAACACCTTATTCTATGTAACTTCATGTGTCGCTTTAGATATGCAGAATAAAATACACAAGAGGAAGGGCGAAGGACAAATAAACATGAATGAAAATAAAGGTGTGATGTGGCTAGACTGTGTGCGAGTGGTGAGGGGTGCGGGGTGAGGGTGCGCGCTGCGGGGTCGGGAGGCGCAAGCGGGCGGCGCTACTTACTGCACAGCTCCGTCCGCACTGCGCGCAAAACACACAACCACGCACGTCAGTACATCATACATAGCCTCATATCGCACGGCTGCCGCCGCTCGGCGCACAACGTCACACGGCAACAGTCGGCACGCTAAGTTGGCCCAGGTGACTGTTCTGTTCGATACAGTTGTCTCTTAGGGAGTGTAAAATGTATGGTCTCTAGCAATCTCCTGTTTTAGAAAGGGAGCTGTCCATTAACCCAAGAACTGTTATACGTATTACATTGCAGCAGCACACGGAGCGCGGAGCGGTGCTGCCGAGCAGACGGAACACAGCCCGTCCTAGTAGTGCTGCACATAGTAGTGCAGGGCTGCGCTGCTCTCAGTGGTGCAGTTAGCACAGTACACATAACAAGTACAGTAGTAACACTAACAGTTAGCTGAACTGATATTAGTCTGAATGTGATGAAGCTGTGAGGTATGGTTGTCGTTCCTTGTACCAATATCTCACAGACGCGGGTGACGCGCCGGGCGGGTCCGCGGGGCCGCCCGGCGCGCCTCCCGCCGAGCCCCGCCACCAACATGGTGCACACTCCGCGTGTAGGTGTAGGGTGACGCAGACGATACAGTAGTTGGATACTTACTATCTGACTTGCCGCTGCTGAAGTCGGTGCTATGCGTCTTGTCTCCCATTCCGCTGAATGTGAAGTCGCCCTACAATACATACATACATACGCACCGGTCAGTCATGTTAATGGAACAAACAGTTGTGCAACACAACACACCACTACAAACGATACAAAACACTGGTGGTGTGGTGGAGCCCCGCAGGTCTTCTCTTCGCTACAAACTAACGGCCTCACTCTATGCAGACGTGTTGGCGCGAGTGTGGCGCGGTGCCGCAGACACTCGCTCGGGATACGAAGCTACTGAGACTATTGATGCAAGCCAACTAGAGCGTTATATAGGGCTTCAGCTGTTTCATTGGCGAAATTTCACAGATGTGACGAGTATGATATCTAATCACGACAAATGTAATCATTTTTAGAAATTCTATTCCTATGTCCTGCTGTTGTTGACTTTTTAAATTGACGGCTAACTTAAAATTACGAGTTTTAATTATTTTTTCTTTTATCATTATGACATATCGATAGCCATTATGTCTGTAAAGTTTCCTTTATCATTACGAGATATCGATACCCATTATGTCAGTGAAGTTTCTTTTATCATCATGAGATATCGATACCCATTATGTCAGTGAAGTTTCTTTTATCATTATGAGATATGGATACCCATTATGTCAGTGAAGTTTCTTTTATCATTATGAGATATCGATACCCATTATGTCAGTGAAGTTTCTTTTATCATTATGAGATATCGATACCCATTATGTCAGTGAAGTTTCTTTTATCATTATGAGATATCGATACCCATTATGTCAGTGAAGTTTCTTTATCATTATGAGATATCGATACCCATTATGTCTGTAAAGCTTCTTTTATCATTACGAGATATCGATACCCATTATGTATGTGAACTTTCGCTAACTAAACTTGACTGTTTTATGTTTCAGGGAAGGAGAAGACCCCGAGGGTTGGTTACTCTACGAATAAACAAAATAATGTAATATACATGTAGGAAATGCAAACTATATTCGTAAGCTGTGCTGTCATTATAACAACACAAATAAATTACCAACTACGTTAATTAATGAGGGCAAAATAAATGCGAACTAATTATTAAAGTAAGAGTGTACATTTTAATAGAATTAAATAAACCCTTTCCAGCTGGACAAGGCACCATATTCAAGTTGGGGTAGTAACATGTTTAGAATCAACTGATATTTGCGAACAGTTAATCGACTTTACTTTCACTTTCAGAGTAAAAAAAGAGTAACTAAGCATAGAGTAAAAAAAAAACTCAGGACTTAATATTCCTTGAGACTTCGTATTATTAAATGAGTGTCTTTAGAATATACATATGTAACAGCCCGGCGAGCACGGCCTACTGTGACATGGCTTGAGTCACACATTTTATCATAGTTTGGGCGATAAAACTGTTTTGTCTTAAATGCTAGCACGGCGGCGTGAGATAATTTCTTGAATGTGACATAACTTCTTGACGTTTAGTTGGGACTCATTATGTCTTATTTGCTAATATGGGCGCACCAATTATATCACAAATGTCACATTTTGACGGTGACTAAGAAAAGATTTATCATGTTCGTTCGGAGGTGGTGATAAGATTTGAAAATTGAAAAAATAATGTTTTCCTGCTAATTACTCTGCACCAAATGGCAATAAATTATTTTCTTGCATTGTGTGGTGGTGGTTTATTTGTGTGAAGAATTGCGCGCGATAACAAAAAAAAAATTTAATAAGTAAATAAATAAATTAATATATTTTATATATTTAAACGGTTTTTTTTTAATTTTTAAAAATACATATTTAGACATGTAAATAATGCACGTTGAAAATAACAAAAAAAAATAAAAATAAATAAATAATTTAAGTAAATACATAGGTACTTATATACTACTTTTTTTTTTGATACCTACATGTTCAGAATAAGGGGTTTATGGGTTTCATAAAGGGGGGCCAAATTTTCATTATTTTTGCGATAGGACACACCGTTTTCGAGTTATAAGCAAAAGAAAAGTAGAAAAAAAGATTTTATTTGGCCGCATATTCAGATAGTCTTGAACATTTTAATTTTTTCACTTTACTATGTCACACTATGAATTTAGCAACAAGAAAGGCATGTCGCGCCTCTAGATTATGTCACATGGTTGACCCGTGCTAGCATTTAAGACAAATTCTAAGACATGACATAATTTATCATGTCTTGTCACAAACGTCTTGGGTACGCCCGTGCTCGCCCCGCAGGTGTGATATAAAAGGTATAATAACGGTGTCGCAGCCGGCTGCGCGTGCGCCGACGCGGCGCGACACTGACATGAGCTGCAACTGGACCGCGGCCGATCGACGCGGAGAGAGGACGTCGACCGTTCACATCACCCAGTGGGACTTAAGGCATGATTTATTTTATCGGATGACGAGCATCGATGGCCCACACATGAATTGTTGGAGGCGATCAGTGTCCACAGGGCGACGTCAGTCGGCCGCGGTCTAGTTGCTCTGTCACCAAGACAATACAGGAGATCAACATCACATGGAAACGGTTCAGTGGCCAAGAGCTGCACTCAGCTTTGGGAAGCGATATGTCTTGCATGGAGTGCGGCGTGCGGAGCTTATGAAACTAACTGAAGCAGTGTAGTGTTGCCTGCGACCTCGTGTATTGTCCTGCTGCGAGCAGCGAGTGGTGCGGGTACTCACGGCCGTGGAGGAGGAGAAGGTGTGCGAACGCGGCGCCAGCCCGTAGCCGGGGCGCGGCGCGGCGCGCAGCGACGACACCACTGCAACCAGCCACTGTACTGTGCCTGCCCTAGCCCCGGCGCCCCCCGCCCCCCGCGCCATACCGACTCCCCAGCCTACCGCGACACCAGGCGCCGCCCGGTGTCACTAAACTATTATTTAAAAACGCGTCAGCCCAGCTTAGCATTTTTTAACGCGACGATTTTTTATTGCGCTGTGGTTTTTCGTGTCGAGTGTCGTTTTAAAAAACCGGCCGTGCGATCCTGGCCTTAGTGTATTTGAACGCAGATGTAGAACCTTCGACGTGTTCGCTCGAGTGTAAGTCGTGTCGGATGTGGGTGTTGTATGTCGGAGGTACTCACGTGCTGTCGGCGGGAGAGCGCGGCGGGCAGCGTGCTGGAGCGCAGGCCGTAGCCGGGCCGCGGCGCGCCGTGCACCACTACACACACACACCTATAGTACGCACACACACACCGCGCCAACACCTGGCCGACCACACGCACTATTACCAGGTACATATTTTCAGTAAAATTCTACTCGCATTTTTCATTAATTTATCTGGTATCCAGACATTATGAAACGTCTTCAGACGGGGATTTTACAGTTTTACTTAGTATAAGTGTTCTGATGTATAACGTCACATACGTTATCCAGCAGAATACTTCATTTAAATTTCTTTTTTATTATGATTATTCGGTGGAGTGCGTGTGCGTCAGCTCAACTCACACAGATCACAACAACTGTAACAACACCGCCGGCCGCTGTGCACTCAACTGGCGTCCTCAACACGAGTTCTTAATCATTCCAAAAATTACAGTACAACAATATACCATTGATTTATTATTTTAAACACTTGAGTGCACATCGTCTACGATACGACACACGCACACAGTTTCTATTTATAATAAACATTTCGAAATATTTGTGAAACACATTGTGTGCTGAAAAACTCATCAAATATAATTAGATAGTATTGTATGGTGACGTGAAACTGTGCGCGTGCTGCACATGCAGCGCATCACATGCATCACAGCGGTGCCGCAGGGCGGACACGCGGCCCACCGCGTCGCCGTCGGTACGACGCTGCCGCTGGGCTATGTCATACTTATATGTACAGTCACGAGCATAAATATATAAATATATCGTCGTCAAAATTACGGCAAATATATGTGATTATTTACAGGGTGGAAGGGACATCGACGCACAAACGGTTACCACGTATTCACTACATCATTCTGAGCCCCCCTATATAGAAAATTTTCATCGGTTATTGAAAAAAAAATCTGCTGTTCCATACATTTTGACCGTGTAGGTATTGCACTATTGTAGGAAACTGTAGATTTTTGTTTAAATAACCGATAAAAAATTTCTATGTAGGGGGTCTCAGAATGATGTACTGAATACGTGGTAACCATTTGTGAGTCGATATCCCTTCCACCCTGTATAATAATCTTATAAATTAAAAATAATTATAAATAACTTATATATTATAATTATGTATAAGTGGCAACACAAATATGTGGTATCGAAGGAACACGAAAACTATCTGACGAGACAAGCGACGCCAAAATATAGAACACACATCGGCTTCAAAATGATGTGTCACCTGTGTGCGCACTCAGTTAAATTCAGAAGAATGTGATGTCGTTGCCGCTGAGATCAAACATATCTATCATCATCATCACTTAGGCAGTGTAAAAACCTAGTTTTCTTCTATATTGCAATCAGTGCCGCTTATATTGCAAAAAACCGGTCAAGAGCGAGTCGGACTCACGCACCGAGGGTTCCATTCCGATTTCTGCAAAAGTGCTACTTATTTAAAGCCATCGTCTTATTTTTCACATAGAATAATTTCAGATTTTTCTCTATGCAGCTTCGGAGATAATGGGGAGAAACTGTATTTTTTGTTACATTTTTCATCAAAAGTTGAAAACTATACGGCCTAAAAAAAGAGAAAAAAATGTTTGAGAATGTGCAAACAGTGCTCTTTCATAATATGAAAGAGCGCTGTTTTAATATGAAAGGGCATCATACTGATGACGCCCCGCATGCCTTAGTTGCCGCAGTTCCAATTTTTTCCTTTCAATCCGTTGCAAAAAAAACCGGCTAAGTGCGTGTCGGACCACGCACAATGAAGGGTTCCGTAATTGGGACGAATGAATCCCAAGAACAAACTTAACATTATAGTTGAAAAACATGTCCTCCCATACATTGCAACTGTAAATGTAAGTTTGAACTCACAATATTATAACCCTAAAAATATGACATCCTACTGGCAGCATACATATCTGACTGTAATGATTGACAGTAGAAATGTCAATAATATATTTTTTTTTACAACTGAGCCGATGTTGGCTATTCTGCTAGTATCAAGTATGAAATTGATACTTACCTACTTTAAGATGGGTAATTGATACTTGCAGAATAGTCCATATCGGCTCAGTTTACACCATTCTAAGAGGTGACACATATTTTTTTAATTTGGCGTCGCTAGTGTTGTCAATAGTTTTGGTGGTCCTTCGATATCACATATTTGTGCTGCCACTTGTAAATGCCTTCCACTAATGATTACATGACTACACTAATGGATGAATCATGAAGTCAGATATTATTGCCGAACTATTCATAGTAACATATTTATGCTCGTGACTGTACTTAAATAATCATATGAGGCTTAATATCACTAAATATAGATGAAAGCGATAATATACATACTTATACTAATACGTAGCGAATATTTAATAGTAACGAGCTCACTCAAAGTAATAGAGCCAGCCCGTGGAACATGCACCAAGTTAGTAAGGGGCCGCCTCCACGAGCGAGAGAATCGCGACAATATTATCGTCGTGCCACGTATTTCTATACACTCTCTTAGAACGTGTCTCCACACGGCGATATCATCGCGGCGATAATTTGTAGGCACAGCGTGACTATCGCCGCGATTCTCTCGCTCGTAGAGGCGGCCCATTAGTTAAGCGACTGATCCAGCACTCGCTACCAAACGAGAGCTTTGAGGTTGAACTTGAGGTTGGATGGTTTCTAGCTAACGTTAGAGTTAGCAGTCATGGTTAACCAAAAACGCGCAACATTATTGCAGCAAAATGTTTTAGTGTTGCGGTGTCGCTAGCAGGACTAAAAACACCGTTGCTAGCGACATTCTATGCTGCTGAACACAATGTTTAGCCAGTGCTGCTCAACTTTCGTTTTCCATAAATTCCGGCCTCAGTAAGGCACCTACAAAGCTCATGTTCGGTGTCGAGGACTGCGCGTGCGCAGTGTAACATATAGTAGGAAGTAATGAACAAGAAGCGCAACAGCAACACATAACTACGCTGCAACGACGCCGACGCGGACTGAACTGAGCTCTGGGATGATTTACCTGGATATTACGGAGTTGGTAGGAATCTAGACTTTACAGCAACAGCCGTCGCGTCGGTCAGTTCTGTAGGGAACATAGCCACGGCGTGTGGTGCATACCGTTTAATAAGCTGTGTTATTCATTAAGTCAGTGAGATAACAGACTGGTGATCGAGAATATATGAACGAGTAGCTTACACTCTGCTGATAAATAAGATATTTGAGCAACCTTAAATACGCAGATCTCAGCCAAGGAAAATCAAGTTTTATTTGTGAAAACTGCGAGATATCGGAAAGGGATACCTGTACCCAGCAGCTGTACAGAGTGAAAGGAATATCTGTACCTAGCAGCGGTACAGGGTGAAGGGAATATCTGTACCTAGCAGCGGTACAGGGTGAAGGGAATATCTGTACCCAGCAGCGGTACAGGGTGAAGGGAATATCTGTACCCAACAGCTGTACAGGGTGAAGGGAATATCTGTACCCCGCAGCGGTACAGGGTGAAGGGAATATCTGTACCCAACAGCTGTACAGGGTGAAGGGAATATCTGTACCCAACAGCTGTACAGGGTGAAGGGAATATCTGTACCCCGCAGCGGTACAGGGTGAAGGGAATATCTGTACCCAACAGCTGTACAGGGTGAAGGGAATATCTGTACCCCGCAGCGGTACAGGGTGAAGGGAATATCTGTACCCAACAGCTGTACAGGGTGAAAGGAATATCTGTACCCAGCAGCTGTACAGAGTGAAGGGATATTTGTACCCAGCAGCTGTACCGTGTGAAGGGGATATCTGTACCCAGCAGCTGTACAGTGTGAAGGGGATATCTGTACCCAGCAGCTGTACAGTGTGAAGGGATATTTGTACCCAGCAGCTGTACCGTGTGAAGGGGATATCTGTACCCAGCAGCTGTACAGTGTGAAGGGGATAGCTGTACCCAGCAGCTGTACAGTGTGAAGGGGATATCTGTACCCAGCAGCTGTACAGTGTGAAGGGGATAGCTGTACCCAGCAGCTGTACAGTGTGAAGGGGATAGCTGTACCCAGCAGCTGTACAGTGTGAAGAGGATATCTGTCCCCAGCAGCTGTACAGTGTGAAGGGGATATCTGTACCCAGCAGCTGTACAGTGTGAAGGGGATAGCTGTACCCAGCAGCTGTACAGTGTGAAGGGGATATCTGTACCCAGCAGCTGTACAGTGTGAAGGGGATAGCTGTACCCAGCAGCTGTACAGTGTGAAGGGGATATCTGTACCCAGCAGCTGTACAGTGTGAAGGGGATATCTGTACCCAGCAGCTGTACAGTGTGAAGGGGATAGCTGTACCCAGCAGCTGTACAGTGTGAAGGGGATATCTGTACCCAGCAGCTGTACAGTGTGAAGGGGATAGCTGTACCCAGCAGCTGTACAGTGTGAAGGGGATATCTGTACCCAGCAGCTGTACAGTGTGAAGGGGATATCTGTACCCAGCAGCTGTACAGTGTGAAGGGGATAGCTGTACCCAGCAGCTGTACAGTGTGAAGGGGATATCTGTACACAGCAGCTGTACAGAATGAAGGGACATCGACGTGCTAACTGTTAGCATGAATTCAGCACACGGTTGTAGATGTAGACCCAACAACGTTGGAAATTCTCATTTGTTATTAAAACAATATCTGTTGTTTCATACTTGAGTGGTCAAACACGGTCAAAAATCATGTCCAGAACTCATGGTAACAGTTTGTGTTATGACAGATTGTCGGGCGTCGTGCAGCAGAAGCAAGTGAACAACAGCAAGTAGTGACCGTCGCCTCACCTGCCGCGCCGCGCTGCTCCGCCGCTGCCCGGCTGCCGCGCGCACTAACGTCAGCATTGCTGCACTTAGCCTTTAACTTTGATTCATCGATATATCAGTCCCTGCCCTTGTACCAATAATGTAATAACGGTCGCCGCAACTTGCGAGTCATCGATAATAGATGACAATATACAGGGTGTAAGTGTAAACAGTGGCAATCTTTTAAGGGGTCATTGTACTCATCATTATGAACAACTTTTACTATGGGACCAAACCTGAAATCGCGAAAAAAAACATCAGCTGTTCAGTACATTTATGTTCGCATAATTCGTCAAAATGTAGGGAACAGCTGATTTTTTTTTCGCGATTCCAGGTTTCCAGGTTTGGTCCCACATTAAAAGTAGTTCATAATGATGAGTACAATGACCCCTTAAAATATTGCCACTTACACCCTGTATGTTGCGGATGTACGTCGGCGGTGTTGGCGCTCGCCGCACTCTCGAAAGCGCGGCACTATTTAAGCGGATGGACTGCACCGTATCTTACCCCCACGACAGTGAACAATGCCGACGTTCGAGCTAGTGTGTTCAGAGATTGTAAATAAATTGTTATCACATGAAAATAATATGTAATGAAAGACAAAGCGCTGATGTGTTACCAAGAGCATTGCTGCTTATAATATAATTATGGCGCGATAAATAAACGAGCTTTCAAGCTAACGGCTTGTTAAAGGCTCAAACTACGAGAAGTGTGCGTTACTCTTGAAACTGTGTCCGTTGTGTTGTCTCTATTCGTATAGAGACAGAGTATGTATTAGTAGCGAACAGCGTCGAGAGTAGCGCAGTGTGAAGTAGTAGATGTGACTCACCGTCGTCTGTGTAGTACGTGTACGTGTGTACTGCAACAGACTGAATGTTAGCATCGTGCGAGCGAGACAGCTACATACTGAACCATCGCTTTGTCCTTCACACACATACCGACAAACACACTAGTTCATAGAGCACTGCAACCTAATACGTTTCTTTAACCACAAAACTGTTAAGAAAGATTTGTAAGAAAGTTTGCTTTCGAAGAATTTTCTAAAAAGACTATGAACCGATGTGTTTGATTACGAGTACAGAATGAGCGTGGTGTCGGTTAGTATGAGCAGCTGCAGAGCTGAGGTCGGTTAGCCGGGAGTCGTTAGTGTCAGTAGCAGTTAGTAGCGACAGTGATGATGTCACACATGTTAGGTACTAGCGCAGGCTGCCTCCAGCTACTTCAACGAGACGATGCGATCACGCCGCCAGTCTAGTACTATGGTAACTGCTCATTATGTGACACAGATCACGTTTTCCTAGTATTTTTAATTAATTTTTATTTAGGTTTTGGAAGAAATACAGATACTGAGTCGTACAAAGCTGTAACTGGCGACGAGCGCAGAGAGTAGGGGTTGGGGGCGGGGCGAGCTGCCGCGTCACGTGCGGGACGTCCGCTCCGGCGCGCGGTCGCTGACTCGTGTGCAGTGGGGCTCGCTGTGTTACGTACACCATTGTGCAAAGTGGAGTGTGGCCCACTGCGCGAGTTAGTGACCGCACGCGAGATGTGAACATCCTGTACGTATATACAGCATGTTTTGTTAGATAACCGCAATTATACAATAGAGTAGCTATAGGAAAACATTTTTGAATGCTCTAGAAAAGTTTTTCTGTATCTTATTTGGGTTTATATTATTCTCTTTTCAATGTGTGCGGTAGGTTGAGGTGTTCAATGTGTTCATCGCATCATGCGAACACCTTTTTTCAATTTGATACATATTTACTGAGTTAGCACCGCGATCTGTTGCACAAATTGAAATTGTTTCGTGAAATTTAAAAATGATTTCCTCGTAGAATATCAATTCAAATATTGAAATATATTAGAGTATGTCGGGGTAGGTTCGGCGCTGGGATAAGACCGTGCGTAACAAATTCCCGGCTAATTTGGTAATATTTTTAATGCTGTTATTGAACGTCGTCGGGGCAGAATCAAATAGAGCAGAACACCATCTTATCAGTATTAAGAAAAATTGCCAAATTAGCCGGGAATTTGATACGCACGGTCTTATCCCAGCGTCGAACTTACCTCAACATTCTCTAGTTCATATATTTCTTATAATTTTAAGTTTAGAAAACCACTTTCGATGTTCGGTACACCGTAGATATGACATTAGTTAGTGGTGAGCGCAGTTGGCACGGCTTACCGTTGTAGGTGGGCACGTGCGCGTGCTCGCCGTGCTCGTAGTAGGCGGCCTCCGTGTGCGCGCGCACCTCCAGCGAGCGCGACGGCGACGCGCCCACCGGCGACGAGTAGCGCAGGCGCGGCAGCGGCTCGCGCGACGCGCTGGGCGTCCTGCACATACAGTTACAAGCTCACTCGTGGAAGTCAGAAGCGGCGCGCGCTTCCAATAGGTTGTTTCCTATTTAGAAGTGCCGACACGAAGCTCCACGGTTACTCTTTTAAAAATAACTGGTTCCTACGATATTTTCAAATGACACTATTACCAGGTATGGGGAGGACAGAGCACACCTTTCAACAAGTACTAGGTACGGACACGGACAGTCCGGTGAGACCCCTGAGGCGGTCACGCCAGCACCCGGCGCGACGCAGAGCTAGCCGCGCCCTCTGCACAAATATCTGAGTTTCTATTGTACAAGCAAAATTGCTGTATTGTGCGTGTCTTTCATTCAATATTCGTTTTTATTTTTGTTAATGCTATTAGAGTCAACATGCCAGTGAGATTATAATATTGGGATCGCATGTAGAATTGTAGAGCAAGTGATTTCAATACTCAATACTCAATATTTTTATTTTATTTTTTTAGCAGAAAATGATGAGTTTATTAGTGAAGGCAAATGATTGTAAGCTATTCAGTGCACAACATATCTTTGTTATATCATCATCATCTGCCTGCCCCCAACTATGTTGCGGTCGGCTTCCAGTCTAACCGGATGCAGCTGATGTTTAACATGGAGCGACTGCCTATCTGACCATCATTTCTTTGATGTATACCAGATATATTATCATTAAATAATTACTTTACTTTCAAATCAAACCAATGTTGATGAATGTTCGTGACGAAATGACTCAACTGTCTCACCTGCTTGCATTCCTAGGATCCAGGTTCTGTTTCTTCCACTGCTGAAGTTTCTCACGCTCTTTTACTTCTTTTAGGAACACCTGAAACATGAAACAATATCTTCAGAACCCACTACATGTATATCTGCTCGTGGTTCCCTCGCGGGTAACGTATGGTATTCATTTGTAAAACTAAACAAGTTCATTTATGCTCCTGGCTAGGCTAGCTATCCCGACTTGTCACGAATATTATCTAAGTAAATTATAAAGTTTGACATTTTTAGTTTTCCTAAACTACCCCCTCACAAGGGATTGGGGGTGTCAACGTTTGTATGGAGGAATTTTAACGCGCGGTCCGATTAACTCGAAACTCAGTATTTATACTTGAGACCAAAAATGAAGAATAACATGTATTAGGGTTTTTCGAAAATCTACCCCTAAAGGTGTGAAAAGGGGTAGTCAATTTTACAGGGCAGGTTTTACTGCGGGGCTTGATTAACTCGCAAATTGGGGCGAGTGCCTTTACACCTTAAAGTTGCTTTTTTTATAGCACTGATTCATTGAAGAAACCCAGCGCTACACATTTGACCGAAAAATAGAAAGTCGGAAACTCGGAACGGCACAAAAAACAGGAGTAAACTCCAGTCGTGCGTCGGAGCTGACAGACACACTTTTTTTGTTTGTTTGAAAGCGCTAATCTCTGGAACTTCCGGTCGGACTTTATTTTTTTATTTCATAGCCCAATTCTTAAGGAAGACTATAGGCATATTTAACATCACTCTGGGATTATTAGGGTGCCGAGCAAAAAGAAAAAAATCAGAAAGAACGCTAAGCGAAAACGAAGTAATAGCGCGGGCAGGCAATGCGATGCGAGGGGTGGGTCGGGAGAGCAAGAAATTTCACGCGGATGAAGTCGTGGGTAGAAGCTATATTTAAATATAAGTCCTGACTGACTGACTAACTGATTCATCAACGCCCAGCCTAAACCCTTGGACCTATAAACCTGAAATTTTGCCCAGAGGCTTCCTTTATAATGTAGACAAGTAATAAGGCCACGCGGGCGAAGCCGCGGGTAAAAGCTAGTCAATTATATAGACCTTCAGTAGGTGGCTGGCCAGGCCCGTGCGCAGCCGCACTGCGACAGCGGAGGTGGCTGAGTGACGTACCTGCGCGATGCCGGTCTCGATCTTGGCCAGCTCGCGCTCCTCGCGGCGCAGCTTGGGGTCGACGCCGTTGCCGTTGACGGTGCCGTTCATCGTGCCGTCCGCCTCGTCGTCGCTGTCCGCCACGCCCTTGTACGTGTCGGACCAGCGGCGCCGGCGCTCTGCAGCGGCACAAACACGCCATCCGTTACACACTCTCAACAGAAGGTACACACAACTATTAACCAGTGCGCAAATTATTATTGGTGGTTCAGTATCAACTAACAGAACACATTTCTATTATTTGTTCAATGCTTTTTTTATCCGACTCGAAATCAACAAAATATGGACACAATCTATTCGTAATAATGCCGGGCGGCAGTGAATGCAAGTACCTGGGTCCGTGTAGGGGTAGGGCGGCGCGGGGAAGTCGTCGCGCTCGATCTTGCACTTGGTGCCGGGCGGCGGCTTGTACGCGGCCGGGTAGTGCGACAGCTCGATGGGCTCCTGCAACAGCGCGGGGACATCACTGCCAGTGCCAGGGAAACGCATCAGCACGTCCAACGCTACCAGGTTATTTCGGCGCGTGGCCAAAATCGGAACTAAAGCCACTATGTTGTTTTGTCAATACACAATGAGGGTGACAATTCGACAAAGCGTGCTCGCCACAGGTTTCTGCAGTGGAGTTACCTCGTTGTTCATGTGCGGCGACTTGGGGCGCGGCGTCTCGCTGCGGATGGAGTCGACGAGCGCGCGCATGCCGGGGCGCGACGACGCCTTGCTGCCCGGCCGCGACGACGCGCGCGTGCTGGCCGCAGCTGGAACACGCGCGCAGCACGCTCATATGTCATGCCAATGTCATTTCTTAGCTATTTGTTTGTACACTTATTTTGTTTTGTTTATGCACTTGTTTTTGTATCATACATTGTTTCTATTGAATGAATCCATTCACCTCGTACGCTAAAGTCAATCTCAATACTGAAAAAACTCCTTGTATTTTAACATACATAAAGACATTGGTTTATAACAGTGGTTGTTTTTTTAAATGAGTTTAGTTAAGTAGCGGTATAGTTGTAGTGTGTTGTATACGTACAGGGCGGGCGGTGGAAGTGCGGCGAGGTGGGCGGGCGGTCGTAGGGCTGCAGCGGGCGCCGCAGGTAGGACGGCTCGCTGGTGAGGTAGGAGTACGTGGTGATGCGGTGCGGCGAGCAGGCGCCCGCGTCGCGGTACTCGCGCAGCAGCAGCCCCGGCGACACGGCGCGGTAGCCGTACTGCGCACACACACTCTTACAACTTACCAATTACAACATTGCTAAACTTCTGACAAACAGCCAGACTATTGCAACTAAGTGGACATTTAATTTCCTAACTCGAATATTCCGGACTAATGAAAAGGCTGGACAAAGTCCGGAAGGCGGGCCAACCAGCCGGACAAGGCAGGACAAATCCGGACGGATCATTCATTTTAACTCCATAAAATCGTTGTTTGTAAAAATATGTATAATAAACAATTTATATTGTATTTTATTTAAGTGTATATTGGACCTCCAGATATCTTGTCAGACTCATCAATCAATCAATCAATCAATCATACAATCATTCCGTAAGTTTGGAGGCTATGCGATCGTAGCACAGCATGAGCTACGCCGTAGTACAGCTTGAGCTACGCCGTAGTACAGCTTGCGCTACGCCGTAGTACAGCTTGAGCTACGGCGCGGCGTAGCACCGCGGGTACCAGTGTGGCGAGCCGGCGGCGACGCACTTGCGATAATTATTTTGTGAACTACAATGGTACAGTTAAAATGAATGCTAAAAACCAATTTCGTCTTCTACATTTTTTAAAATGCCATTTCCCTGTTGTTCTATTCCCAATTATTAGCAATATTACCTACAATTAGTCTGAAAGTTCAAGGCACATGTTGCTGGTATAACAAACAGGTAGTCAACACATCCACATGCCCGGGCGTCGTGCGCGGAAGGGAGTAACACAATCATGAAAAACAACATAAAATTAAAAACAACAGCAATAAATAACGGAACATTAAAACAGAAACGTGTAAATGTGTCAACTGAAAATAATAAAAAGTAAAAACCGTGTGCCCTTGAAGTGAAACAATAATAAAATTAATGAATTAAATAATAAAAAATACAAATGTATTCGGTGCGATATAATTGCCTGTCTCATACCATAAGTTGAAGCAACAATAAAAATTGCACCGTGTAAACAGTGTTTAGACGATGCAACTCATTTGTTGCTACAATTTTATTGTGTGCCACAGGCAAGAAACTTGCACCGTGTAAATGGGATTTTATGATGGCGTTCCGGGTGCGATCCTTTAAATACATTTTTGTGTATTTGTTCAAAATAAACAATGTTGAATTCTCCAAGAGCACACGCAAAAAAATAAAATTATAAAAACAAAAAAATAAAAGTGTGTGACGGACCTTCCTGGTCAAGCTACTGTAGGGGCTGCAGTAGGAGCCGTTGACGCTGGGAGTGCGCGAGCGCAGCGAGAACTGAAGACAATAAGCGATGTCACGCGCGGTCCGCTGCGCGGGCGCAGTTGCACTGTGTGGTGCGGGCATAACGTAACATGGGCAAATCTTAAGCTTCGTAGTCATAGTTAACAAAACTTCAGAAACGCTTGCTAAACACTGTTTCGTGCAACACCCAATGTTGCAGGGAACAATGTTGCGCAGCTTGTACTACAACCAAGTAATCTCAACTGTTGTTGCCGCAACACAAAACAAATGTTGTGCAGCATTTTGTTGCCATGAATACGCAATATACAGCAATAGTCAGCAAGTGACGGGCCCAATAGGGCCGACGCCGCTGGGGTCGCGGGTTGTCTGAAGGGGTTACCGCGGCCCTGGCATAGGCAACTGAAGGAACACGGGTGGGTTTTAGTCAGTAAAAGTCTGACACGCCCTTCCGCTCCACCCAGAGCGGGAGAAGTTATTTGATGATTTCCCACCCTCAAAAAAAAAAAAAAAAAAAAGGTATCTGTTGAGAGGCGCCATCGTGCAAAGAAATATCTCGAACGATTATTACACAGGTTACGTTACGCCGTGTGCAGTGAAGTGCTGCGACTGCGCCGGCGCGGCGCGCGCGGGCCGACCGACACGCGCCTACAGCGGGCAGCTGTTGACGAATGGCAGTCGGCCCTGTTGCAAATAAACATTCTAAATTATAAACCATTTTACGTTTGTACTCGTATTCAAATCTTAACGGAAAGACGGCGAACTTACGTGAACAAACGTAGTCTTGCTTGTGATCTTAAACAATTGTTAAAAGTGTACTTAATTTTTAATTATAAGTTTATGACTTATTTAATAACGAAAAACAGTTGGCCAATATTTTGATAAGAATTTGAGATACACAAGCAAGACGTAGGACAAAGTGTAAATGACTTTACAGAGTTAACACAAACATTTGATTGAATTCATTCACAATGAGCACTCTACGTCATTTACATCCTGTAAAATACACAAATAATAAAACGGGTTCACAAGTACAACTACGGGTTGAGGTTGCATTATATTACACTGATAATAATCTGTGTACAAAATGCACGGTCACTAATGTCAAAAAACATAACAGTGCGGCACTCAAACTAAATAATAAAAACAAATATCCTGCCGACGCACAGCATCACCAAAAATCGCTATAAGTAACCAATTTATATAGTGCAGCGCATGAGAATATAGCAGAGCGATAGATACACTGTGCGTCGGCAGGGCGTGGCGTGGCACGTCGACACGGCGCACGCTGCACGGCGCACAACTAGTTACAACTTGTGCGGCTACTGTGCAGGCATCCTTATAATAACGAAAATGTGTAGTGCTACGGCTACATTGTCGCGATAACGCGAACTGCACTTCGCGCGCTGTCTATTGTACAGCGAGCGGTGTGCGAAGTGTAGTTCGCGTTATTGCGACAATGTAGCCGTAGCCGTAACAGATTCGTCAGTATTTAAATAGTTATTATCTAAAAACTGTCGCGAAGTTGAGTTTAGTAATCACAATAGGCATGATTACTGATAAAAACATTTTTTTTATCCGTCAAACAGATAATGTTACGTAGACGCTAACGCCATCTGTTATTGAGTAGTGGAACTACACGATACGTCGATTCGTGACAGATATTTCTAGAACATTCTACACCCTTCCAGAACCTTCCAGAATTTTCTAGATGGTTAAGTGTCGTTTTGCAGCATTCTAGATCATTCCCGTAAGTACTAGAATGTTCTCGAATTATGTCCTCGAACTTTCTAGAACTTACACTCGTCATATAAATAGAGGGTTGGCAGCTGCGGTATACAGCATTTCAGCTAGGAATGCGAAACAGTGAACACTGAACAATAGTGAACTAACAGAGAGCTACAAGTGATTCTGTTTAAAGTTTCTGATTACTGTATTTGTGATTATTTAAATATAGCGTGTTTTTGGTGTAAACTGGCATACATTTATTTATCCCGAACCCCAGCTCGTAACAATAATAAAGAAATAAGTATTGGACACGTATTTTTTATTTTTTTACGTAATCAAAAGATTACAGCGATGCACTGAGTTAAAATGTGGCATGACGTCACGTCTTGCTAGATTGTATACGTAGTAGTGACGTAGCGAGCCCCCACTCCCAAGACATTTTTTTAATAATATGACAAAGCAAAAAATATGTGTCTAATATTTCTTCATTATCTGAATGACGGAATAAATAGTTTTTTTTTTTTACCCAGACATCATCCTTATTTATACTTGAAAAAAAAACGGGGCGGTTATTTGGTGAAGTGTGTATTTTTGTGAAATGTCATCACTTCACCAAATAAAAACACACACACATAAAAACAATAAGTATTGTGTTGTCCATATTGTCCTGTCATGTGTTCTGTCCTCGCAGCCGTACAACGTGGAGGCGTCACCTGCAGGTCAGTGGAGGCGCGGTCGTGCGCGGCCTGGTCGCCGGCGTCCAGCTCGGCGGGGTCGAGCGGCGCGGGCCCGCAGCGCGGGTGCCAGATGGCGGCGCCCTGCAGGAACATCTCCTCGCCGTCGCCGAAGGGGTCGCCGCACTTGCTGCAGCGCGCGCACGTGGGGTGGAAGTGGTGGTTGTCCCCGGCCTGCGCGCATCAAACAGTTACTAATTACTACACACAGATATAGTATGCGCTTCGGGAATCATCGTCTACCTTCGGAAATACGGACCACAGTGGTCTTATATTACAGCAAGATTCAAGATTTCAAACCAAAGACAAAGTACGTGTCTATGTTCTATGATTAAAAACTTTCAAAACTTTTGCGTCATAGATGACGATCTGCGACCGGAGTAGGCCACCCGACAGAGAGAAATCTTCATGCAAACACGCTATGATAGGTGCATGGCAAAGCGCGGCATGGCAGTACAAAACTTAAAAGCTTTGCCTCTGTGAGGCTTACTCTATGGTGCGACGTTTGTGCTCCCGTTCGTACCTTTTCTGGTTTAACTAGGTATAGATACCAATTATATGCACACAGAGTTCGGTACAAACATTTTTTTTTTTGTTATTTTCCTTTAAACAAGTATGTTGGACTTGGTATTATTATCGCTATTTTCCTTCGTCAAACATCGCAACACTCGCAACAAATTCTAGACTATAACCAGAATCATAATGGTATAATTCGGCCACTAATATCATCTACGCTCATCCATGATGATCATTTCGTGATGCAACGGATGCATTAACTGGGCACCGACATGTAGTAGCGTAACTTATTTATTCAACAATACGAACAGCGGAACAATGCGTGCACGCGTCACAATGGTATCAAAACAGCCGAGTCCCGTTGTGTGACGTCACAGCTGTGATATGACGCGCCACACGTCCCGGCGCCCGCTACGCAACGATATGATAGTACTATTGTTGTTATCATTGTGAGTATGTAGCGGAAATAGTCACTGCTTCCTAAAGGAAATAAGCAAATAAAGGGATAAACGTCGATACTCGATACGTAATCACTAATCAGATACGAGAGAACAGGGTAGTTTTTAGGAACTTTTGAAATGCAAACAAAAGCTAGCACTTCTTATCATAATCATCAAATGTTCAACATGAAAGTTCCAGATCCAGATTTCTGAACTAGAAATCTTTCTTCATCTTCTCCTTATGTGCTGGAGGTGTAAGGTGTGCCAGAGGAGTAAACGAGACATATAAAGTGTATTAGGATTACCATTTATTATTCACGCTGTCATTATTATAGCGGAGTTCAAGATTTCAGATGAAATATCAACTGTACAGACTTTTTAAACCACGTCGATAGCAATCGGCGATAAAGTACACAAACAGCCGCGCGTGACTCACTGCGCATTGTTATGCGTATGCGACTGTAACTACTGCACAGATTGCTTCGTGATACCAACGAAGATGTGGACTTGGAAAATAACGATTCAATCTACGAGAGAATACGATTGTATTGTATTGACGCTGAGAAGGAATTTATTACTGTCCAGAAAAAAATCCTATGACACTGACAAAGATATTAATGGTAAAGGCCCAAGGATAGAGCCTTGTGGAACACCAGGTGTTATTTTGGTAAGATTTGGCACATCCGTTGCACACGATTCTTTGGCAGTGGTTTCAGTTAATACGAAACAAAACAGTGTTATAAGTTACTTCGAATTCCTCTACGGGCGAATTTATCAGAAACAATTCATGATCCCCATTGTCAAAAGCCTTGCAAAAATCTAAACTAAATTGCAAACTAAACTAAACTGTAAACTGCGTCCTACCTCCGCGGGTACCCATAACGTATCAACACCTGTACAAAAAGATAGATTTGTGGTATATGTGTGAGGTGAGTACCTGCAGCACTTTGCCGGAAATGTACCGCTGGCAGTAGGCGCAGCGCACGCCGTACATGCGCTGGTAGTCGCGCTCGCAGTACGGCACGCCCTCGCGCCCCATGTACTCGCCCTGCAGCACCGCGCCGCACTCGCCGCACGCGAAGCACCACGTGTGCCACTGTCTGCACAACACAACACGCACATCAACCAAGCATTCCTACATAATACAGGAAAATGCCATCGAAATAAGTCCCCTAGAGGGTCAACCTTAATTTGCCTTAACATTGTACTAAAATTCTGCCTCCCTTAAAACTCCCTTCCCGTTCCCGTGTAGACCCTCACCAAATTATTTATGATGAGTCGGCATTACCTGCAGTTAACTAGGACGCCAGGCATCCATTAATATTTGACGAGGTTGACCGGCAGGTCACTTTGCATAAAGTCCTGTAGCCTGTAGCAATAAATAAATGAGTCCAATTAGGCACAGAGATGGCGCGACCTTTAGCCCGCGTGTCCTACCGTCGCCCTCGCTCATTAACCACAACTCACCGCCGAGAGGAATGTTATTTGATACCAAATTAGTCAGGAATCCGTGACATCTACCCCGGGTTATAGTTAAACTATCTCACGAAGTCGTGTGTTGAAGCCTTTATGCCGTTAATCATAAGGTTTAAATTGCAATAACTAACCCGTCTTCGTGAAATAGTTTAACTATACCTATAAGTTCCTGTGCGTTCTTTTAACATATTTATATAAATCATTGAAAAGCTACATAAACGTTGCACCAGCTCACCTGTCTAGTGCTACGAGCGCCTGGCCTTCTGATAGCTCTTGTCCACATCCCGCACATTCTGAAATAACGACAAAGCAACATAGATAAACATTGGCAACATAGATAAGTACAGAAGAACAACTCTTGGTAACGCACGTGAAACACCCATAGCTGCAGCTCATGAGAACTCTATTAAGGCTCCTCCAACAGGCGCGACACGCGATATTATCGTGCCTGTTTGTAGTAGCCTTTAAACGGTCAATCACCACTTGCGTCCTACACGCGCTTGGGCAATATCTGATAGTTTTCGTGGAAAGTCTTAAGTGCGTGAGTTCGGCAATAATTGCTTGACTTGCGGCTTCTACCTGTGTGTCGTGCGGCAGGGTGCGCGCAGGGTCACGGTCGCTCAACGTCAAGGGTCAACGTATTCGCGTCTTGTGCGAACTCATGGAAAGTAGAAAGCGTTCGCTAAAGCCCATACATATTCAAGTCCTTCGACACGGAATTCAGTTCGTTTGTTGTGTTCCACTTGACGACGAGCTGTTCTGTCTAGCAGAGTAGCAGCTAGAAATAGTTTCTCTTGTAGTCCACAGGTTAACGACACATAAAAACAATTTGCTCAGACATGCACTCAATAGATGTTCCCTTGTACAGTGAAGTCTTTTATATTATCTCCGTCCTCAAGTCAACTCAGGGGCTGCACTCTCGATAGACGGTCAAAATTATTTGTGCATATATTAGTAGTAATACCGTAGCAGTAGTACCGTAGTACGTGATTTTTTCGTGCTTGTCAAGCAATTTTGACCGTCTAGGGCCCCATTAGGACTGCGACAGCGATCGCTATGTATGTCGAGAACTCGAGACTGCGGCCCCAGGACATCACAACGCGCAGCGACCGACGCTGAGCAGACTATTGCATACAAAACTCTATTTAAATACTTGATAACAAATATCAAAATAGCCTGCCCGATAATACCTTTGACCAATGTCGAGAACTCGAGATGATATCAACCTAAAACCATTTTAATGGCCTGGCCATTTTATTAAGTAGTACCTGGGCGACCGAGCTCTGCTCGTGTGAAAATAGACAAAACGAATTTTCCCAGAAATGAGACCAAGCTAGATCGATTTTTCGCCCCTGTAAATCCCTATTGCAATTACTGTCATCGAAATCGTTAACGCCGTTTTCGAGAAAGTGATTACAAATATATATACACAAATATTGCTCATTTAATAGTATAGGATATATTATATCAAATATAGCTGCTGCCGGCGGCTTCGCCCGCGTTAAAACGCTGTTATTTTGACATTACAAACAGACACTTCAATTTTATTTATTTGAATAGATAGCTGTTTTTATATTTAACTAAAAAAAACACCCGCTGGGCTAATCTAAAGACTGCCTGAAAATTTCATCAAAACCCATCGAGAGTTCGAGAGTTCAAGGCTTCGTGAGCGACCTCCGCGCCGAGGAAAAGGGATGACGTCGCGCGCGAGCTGCGTCCGTTAGTAGGGAGCAAGACTCGGACACGAATGCCGCACGATGTAGCACGAGCTGCTTCGTGCCAACTGTTCGTGACGTGTTGGATCCTTGCTCAGCCACGCCTGACCGTGGCGGCACCGACACGTGCCTACTCCGTTGCTCCCGGCTGTCATTCGGAGATCTTTGCCAGTCGTTGCGGATACCCAGAAGCCTAAAAGTCTGACAACCAATCTTACCAAGGAGTATCGTGTTACCCAGTAACTGGGTTGTGGAGGTCAGATGTTGATGGTGTACGCAATATATTATTATAGATTTAATGCCGATTCTATCGTGCAAAGACCAAACAAAAAAAAAACCGGTCAAGAGCGAGTCGGACTCGCGCACCGAGGGTTCCGTTCCGATTTCCGAAAAAGTGTGCTATGCTAGAGACATCGTTTTATTTTTCCTGTAAACTTTAAATAAACTTCTATCACATAGAATAATTTCAGATTTTTCACCTTGCAAACTTCGGAGATAAGGGGGCGGAACGGTATTTTTTTTTAGATTGTTCATCAAAAGTCGAAAACTACGCGGCCTTAAAAAAACAAAAAAAATGTTTGAGAATGTGCAAACAGCGCTCTTTCATATGATACCCCACATGCCCTAGTACCCCTACTTTGAATTTTTGAGACCCCCTTTCAGTCCCTGTTGCAAAAAAATATAAATATTTTTATTACTTTCTTACTTGCAAAATAGTTGGGTAAATGTTACCTAAAACTGTTCCAAATTTCAAGTTGATAGCATTAGTAGTTCTTGAGATATCCAGCTGTGAGAGACAGACAGACAGACTGAGTCACACCATAAGGGTTCCTTTTTTACCATTTTAGTACGGAACCCTAATAGTCCTTAAGGCGACGAATAATTTTGGAAGTGACTGTACATGTATGGTCAGTCAGACGGAGCTAATGAGTTCTATTAGCAACATAGACATAGTCAGTAATTCGTACCGTTCTGGTCGTGCGGCGTGGCGGAGCCGGGGCGGGCGGGCTGCGCGTGCGGCTCGCGCACGGGCGAGGCGGCCGTCAGCTGCGCGGGCGCCGCGCGCGCCGTCTGCCGCTGCGGCGCCGCCACGCAGCCCGAGCACACCACCTCCGCGCCCGTGTACGTCACCTTCTCGCCGGACGGGAACGCGCGTCTGTGGGCACGAGGACATGCTCAGTACTCAATATCGCGATCACATCCTCTACCAGTTAG
The DNA here is from genome assembly GCA_905163495.3 of Cosmia trapezina. Lineage (NCBI taxonomy): Eukaryota > Metazoa > Arthropoda > Insecta > Lepidoptera > Noctuidae > Cosmia > Cosmia trapezina. Next base: position 22,725,835 of record LR991041.1, on the reverse strand, counting down.
GAACAATAATACCTGTGCCAGAACAATGTTTATAATGTAAATAATATGAAGAGATCCGCAGGAGAACCAAGGTAACCGACATAGCCTGAACAATTGCCAAACTTAAGTGCCAGTGGGCAGGCCACATTGGTCGCAGAACAGATGGCCGACGGGGACGAAAGGTTCCGGAGTGGCGACCGCGTACCGGAAGACGTAACGTTGGAAGGCCTCCCGCAAGGTGCCCGATGACCTTGTAAAGGTCGCAGGAATCCGCTGGAGGCGGGAAACACTAAACCGGTCGAAGTGGCGGAGCTTGGGGAGGCATATGTCCAGCAGTGGACGTCTTTCGGCTCAAATGATGATGATGATGATGACAGATAAGATGGAATTTAGTACCAGTACATTTTAACCATTCACTGGTTTATGAGTGTTTTTAAATAATACATACTTACACCAAGCTGAATGCCCATGAGCCTGTTTATGGAATGCATGCAGAGATGAAATGGTCCTATTCACAAGAAAATAAATAGCAGCACGCATCGCAGCCGATGGATACTCACTTGCATCTCGCGCAGGTGAAGCACTTCTGGTGGTAGGTGTTGCCGAGCGCGGAGACCACCTCGCCCTCCACGTACTGGTTGCAGGCGGCGCAGCGCGTGCCGAACGCGCGCTGGTAGTCCTGCGGGCAGTAGTAGTGGCCGTCCTTGCAGAAGAAGCCGCCGCGCGCCAGCGACGCGGCGCACGTGCGGCACGTGAAGCACGCCGTGTGGAAGTACTTGTCGGACACGCGCAGCACCTCGCCGCTGCACTTGCCGCCGCACGCCGCGCACACCACCTTGCCTGCAGGACAACAAATACTTTCAATAATCAAGTTCACGTATCTGCTGGACAGTTTGTTGCGCTACTTCTTCTTCCCAGCTAAAGCACTAGGAAGTGGTGAAGGGCGGGCGTGCTGGGGGACTGTCTTATGTAATTTCGACGTTCAAAAAGTGCTGATCAATCAATCTGATTCAAATTTTGAATAAAATGACTTTTGATTTTGATTTTGCACGACATTCCAATTCGGCTTTGATTGGTTGCAACTGTCCACTATACCAGCAGTCGCTGAGATAAAAAAAAACTCGTCGGTCGGTTGCTTCTGAGCCTGATGGTCTACTCCCTAACTCCGTCCGTCCGGCAGACCGTCTGTATGACATAACTGTCAAATCGTGTTGTCATTCATACTTCGTTCGGGTCCCGAACCTATCATCCATCCGTAGGTGATACGGAGTAGGAAACGCCCGTAACGCTGGCCGAAACTACGGGCTTCGTACTTAGGGAGTAGATAGACCCCTGACCTCACCGACCTGACACGGACACAACTGTTACTTACTGTCGCAGTCTTCAGCTGCGACAGTAAGTAACAGTTGTGTCCGTGTTTAGAAGAGTCCGTTCCGAGCGCTACGAAGTCTGATTGAATGTTAACCCTACATTCGGTGGCTTCATTTGTTGCATTTGAACCCTACTATGACGTCCTGCAAGGGATACGTCGAATTACAAGTAACCCTGCATATCTCGTAATCAAACCTTGTCGAGGTCGAAGCTACCCCAGCTGGATCACAATATTGCGGTTCATAGTTTCATACCGATTCTAAAACACTACTTGTCTACTTCTAAGGGACAAAAAAGTAGGGCTTCCCCAATTAGCATGACACAGCGGTTCACTGTGATACAATTAATTACCTCTAGTCGTGACGTGTCGACATTACCATAGTACCGACCCGACGCACTTCGGTCGAGTCATTCAAATTAAGTAGGAGCACACTATAAGAGTAGGTGCAGTAACCCGATTAACCGATGGGATCGCATAAGAGGTAAACACAGAAGGGCCGTTGTATGCGGTCCCATCTAAAGCGCATACGAAAGTGTAACAACAGGACGTTTCTCCTCACGAACTGATGGAAGTAGCGCTTCTGTCGCTGCCCGTTCAATACAACTGTCTAGCCGCGCTCAATAAAAAAGCGATTGTAATAAATGAGCAGCAATGGTGTGGGCTCAATTGGTTGGCTCGCAGCAGGAGAGCGCGCGCAGACAGACGCAGAAGAGATGACGCCCAAGCATGCTGCGGCACGCTTCGTGCGCGCACACACATACTCATTCATGCTGTCCCTACGTCTTACAGTATTTTTAGGGTTACGTACCTCAAAAGTAAAAAACGGAACCCTTATACAATCATATCGTTGACCGTCTGTCTATCTGTCAGTCTGTCAAGACCCTTTTTCTCAGAAACGCGTGGAGGTATCAAATTGAAATTAATAACAAATATGTTTGTATATGGTCACAAACGTATTTATTTTGATGAAATTTAGTATGAAGATACTTTGGTCCCTGAAGAAGGACATAGGCTACTTTTTATCGACATATCACGCAGGCGAAGCCGCGGGCGGAAGCTTACAAACGAACAACGTGATTTTATTCTGAACTCCGCAGTTATACGTCAGTCAATAAAAGGAAATGAATTCAATTGAAAACACAAACAGAACGTATGAATGGAGCAGTGTGCCGTGTAGTGCAAGAGATGGCCTGCAGTTGTTTGCTCAGCATCACGCAGCTACGTAGGTGGGGCGGCGGCCGCGCGCTCGCGGGGCCAGCGGGGCCCACCGCGCCCACCACGCGCGCGGCCCCGCGAGCTGCTGCATTGCACTCCACGTTCATTCAACTGCGTAGGTACAGGGGTCTGCGATGTTCCATGTTACGACATAAACCACACTTAGCAACAGCTCACGCAACATTCGCAGGTTTGAAGCGAGGCTCCCCAGATTCGTAAAGAATTCAGTTAATAAAGAGCTTAATAGACAGGTACCACTAGTAATAATGCGCGCTTTAAATTCGCCTAAAAGTGGGTCTAGTACATGATTTATGGTTCGTAACCAGCATGTAGACGGCATGGATTACTTACAGTATAATTTGGAAAGGATTAACGACTGAATTCGTGTACAATAAACATAATAAACTTAAGCTTTTATAGTGAAAAAAAAACCGGTCAAGAGCGAGTCGGACTCGCGCACCGAGGGTTCCGTTCCGATTTCTGAAAAAGTAGATAGATAGATAGATAGATAGATAGAATACTCTTTATTATGCACACCATAAAAGTAAAGTAAGTGTGCTATTTATAGACATCGTTTTATTTTTCCTGTAATCTTTACATAAACTTCTATCATATAGAATAATTTTAGATTTTTCGCTTTGCAAACTTCGGAGATAAGGGGGGTAACGGTATTTTTTTTTACTTTTTTCATCAAAAGTCGAAAACTATGCGGCCTAAAAAAAAGAAAAAAAATGTTTGAGAATGTGCAAACAGCGCTCTTTCATATGATACCCCACATGCCCTAGTAGCATCACTTTGAATTTTTAAGACCCCCTTTCAGTCAATGTTGCAAAAAAAAAAATTTCTTTGTTATTTGCAAAATAGTTGGGTAAACGTCATCTAAAACTGTTCCAAGTTGATAGCATCAGTAGTTCTCGAGATATCCAGACAGACAGACAGACTGAGCCACACCATAAGGGTTCCTTTTTTACCATTTTGGTACGGAACCCTAATAGTAAAGAGTGTAATGAACTGTGGCTGTTAGCTGTAGCACACTGGCGATGGCGTCGTCACGAGACGTCGCGTCGGTCGGGCGGCGCGCGGCGCGGCGCGCTGCTCGCGGCCGGGAGCCCGGGAGCCATGCAGACAAGATGTGACGGCGCTTGCACCGCCACGAGACGCGGTGGAAACACAATAAGGAGCATCTTCTATCTATTTAAATACAAAGAGAAGTGCTTACTGACTGATTCACTGACTCATCAACGCCCAGCCCAAACCCTTGGACCTAGAAAGCTGAAATTCCCTTCCGAGGTTCCCTTTATAATGTAGACAAGGAGTAAGGAAGGAATTACCGGTAGCAGGTTCCCATGGGATATTTTCCGACATCCACGCGGGCGAAGCCACGGGCAAAAGCTAGTATATGATATACCAGAACGATTCCACTCAGTTTATACAAGGTGTCCCGTAATTAATGGATAATCTCTTAAGGGGTCATTGTACTCACCATTATGAACAACTTTTACTATGGGACCGAACCCAAAATCGCGAAAAAAAAAATCAGCTGCTCCCTACATTTTGACGAGTTATGCGAACATAAATGTAGGGAGCAGCTGATTTTTTTTTCGCGATTTTGGGTGACCCAAAAAGAACAATGAAAACAATACAGTCATTATAATGGTAATGCATGCTGTATGTCTGACAACTTCCAAGAGAAAATATTGAACTTTAACAATATCTAATTAAACGTGGGCGTTATGGACAACTTGAATCTTTAATGAGATACATAATTTATTGATGTTACCATAAGCACAAGTTTCAGGAAGCAAGGCGGCGACTACTAGGTATAATGATGTAACCTATTAGAGACACACATAAACTTGTGTAAGCATGTCTGTATGTGGCGTGCGGCACACCGCGCGGTCGCCCGCCCGTCTGCCGGCCCCACGCGCCCAGCACTGCAGATGTGCACAGATAACGCACCACAAGTGATCATAGTAAGTATTGTGGCTGTTTGTGAGGCGCAGCTTCTGCTCAAACTGAATACCGATAGGTTGCTGAATAAAGTGAACATCAGTTCTACGAAAATGTGCCGCACAAAGGCAAGAATAGAGAAACAGACCTCCATTTAGAACATTGAGGAAAACCTGGGTGACGCGTAGCAGCTAAACTTGTTCCAATTCCAAAATACACGGCTGTGTTATACTTATAAGTGATGAATCAATAAATTAAAAGAGACCAAAACTACACATAAAACGCAACCATAAATCAAAGGAGACTTATTTTTGTCTCTGATATAATGAATCCCAGCTGTTGCTACGCTCGCCTACGAGCGAAAGATATGACACAGAAAGAGCAATAAGGCGACGGCTATCTGGAGCCATGCGCCGCTGAACGGTACAGCCGCGTATAGTCAAGCGTTCAGCTGGAATTCCGTGCAGTTTGGGCGCGGTAAATATAGGCGCGGGTTGGCGCGGCGCCAGCGGCTGGAACACCATACGTAGGGCGCTCTATTCAGATAGCTTGTCCGTGGCGGGGCGCCGCGCACTGCTGCGACCAGGAATGCGCCACACGTCACAGCGCCAGCGCTTGCCGCTCAGGACTCAAGGCCCAAAAGCAACGAAAGGTTTATTCCTAATCAGTGAGATAACAAAGCAGTAAAATAGTCTTTAGGAAAAGGGAATAGTACTGAATCTTACTAGTTACTACCCAAAGTACTGGAATACGCGCAAAATTTAATCAAAAGCGGATCATAGTTAAATAGACTTTCTGAAATCCATCAGTTCCCTCAAAATCCTCACATCAGTGACACAGGGACCGCCATGTTGCCGATCCGGAACTTAACCTAGCCTACTAATCTTGGAAAATAACGTTTTAATTTAAATTCCTGTCTAAATCATATCGTTTATCGTATTAATGAGCGTTATGGAGGGTTGCTCAGTCCGCATGTCTGTCCAGCGTCGGGCCGGGCGCGACAGCAGGGCGCGGTATTGATCCGCCGGCCGCTAATGTACTCGATTAACCTCAATGTACCTTGTGATTGTCTCGAGCCACTGTTTGCATTCCATCTAGTCCGCGGTCACTATTTCATTATTGAACATTCCAGCAGCTACCGGCGCACGATGGTTAATTGACAGTGACAGAGGCCCGGTAATTCCGTAACCTGCACAAACCTGACAAATTGAAGGTTCGGATCTCCGGAATAATCTGAGGATTGGGGGGGGGTTCGGGAAGTACTCGTACATACCTACCAGACGTGCTGCTTACAGTGTCTTCTCTTTCTTGCAAATGCATTTGGACGAAGTAAAGTATTTAGATAGCTCTACTCTACACCCGAAACATTCTATACTAATTCAATTCTATAATAAATCCTGTCTGTCAAATCACTAGTAGCCGAGGCTAGCAAGAAGTTATACTGTCATACAAAAGTCCCCAGGCGAATAATGCCCAATGAAAAATGAAATGACTCAATTGGCATAGTCCGAGCGAGCTTAATTAATACTATTGGAGTTTTATTTGTCGATTTCAATAGGTTAATTGAATTAGATGGCAACACCGATAGCCTGGCGGGCGCCGCGGAAGGCGGCCATCACACAAGGCTAGTATGACGAGCTCAGGTAGGCACTTTGTACGAAACTAGTTACGGACGAACAAAGAAAGTACATTATGCTAACTAGTACAAATGCTATGGAACTGACAACATTTGTGATAATATCATCATCATTTGCCTAGCCTTATCCCACCTATGTTGGTGTCGGCTTCCAGTCTAACCGGATGCAGCTGAATACTTACCAGTATTTTACATGGAGCTACTGCCTACCTGACCTCCACAACCCAGTTACTGGATAATACGATACCTCTTGGTAAGACTGGTTGTCAGACTTTCGGGCTTTTGACGACCCTTAACAACTATCAAAGATCCACAAATGATAGCCGGGACCGACTAAACTTAAATGAGTTTTCTAGAAAAGCGCTATTATGTTGCTCGCACAATGTTCACTGAGCTGCATCCAGAAAATGAATAGTAAATAGTTGTTGCTTTTATGCTAGAGTTACAGGCTAACGTATCATATGGTAAAATAACAGTCAACTGGTTCGAACATACAATACACACACTTTTTGCTCTAGTTATTTTGTGACGTAAGAGCCACAAAAACGGTCTCTCGGCCATAGACACGCGTGAGTCACCAGCACGGCGGCCGGTACCAGAGCCCCGAGCACCGGTGGCGTGATATCACATCTTTGGGCGCTTTGATGTTGCTGCTTCCAATGATCGATTATATTCATTAACAACAGAAGCACACTGCGAACTGATTCTAATATTATCGCCAAAATCTTCGACATAAATAATACTTTCAATAATATTACATCAAAGTACACCAAACAAATACATATTCCATGAGAACACCTAAGTCATACAGGTTGCGCACACGCATACTAATGCTCGTTCAGGCGACTGAGTCAGACAACTAAATCAGATGGCGGCTCGGACATCTCGTCGTTATTGACGAGATGCTTCACTCGGCGGCGATGCGCGATGCTGCAGCTCGGCGTTACGCAACTAAGGCAGGTGCCGAACCTCGCGCAGTCCGTGCTACTGCACCGTTTCGCCAGCGGCCCACCGCGGCAGTACGTCAGTGACATAAACTAATGATGATTGTTGATACTAACTGTTGATACTAACAATTATGTTGGTAATAATTTGTATTTGACAAGAGATAGATATAATGTTGTTATGTACTATCTTCCTAACTATTTCAAAAGACAGATAGCTGTGTCGCTATCATATTTTTTTTCTATTTCAGCCAAAAATTTGGCTAAACAACTTGCTTCTTTTGAGCAATGCAATGACATTTTAAATAATTCTGCCAATAATTTGGCAGCAACTAATGACATTGATTACCATTTAAATTAGAAATTAGGACAATAGAGGAAACCTCTTGCTTAATAAATGAAGAAAATTTAAATACTGATTTAAATCATCTAAATGTTTCAAAAAGTATTTCTTTAATAGCACACCCATCAAATTATAGTACCTTAAATAAATGTGATAATAATTCTCTAAAAATAGTTCATCAAAATATACAGGGTGTGATAGGCAAGGAATTAGAATTGGAGCTGTTCATGAACTGTAGTTATATTGATATCCTTTGTGTAACTGAACATTGGTTAAAAGACCACCAGTTCATGTTCAGCTTTAACAACCACCAGGTTGCCAGCTCATTCAGCAGGGTTAATATGATACGTGGTGGATCTCTAATAATTGTTCGTAACAATATGAAATTTAAAGAACGTAAGGATATAGTGAGCCTCTCTGTTGAGCGAGTTATTGAAATAGCTTGCATTGAGCTTGAGCAGTTCATTGTAATGAGCGTGTACAGGCCCCCATGTGCTTCATATGATGTTTTTGAGAAATATATGGAAGAAGTATTATTAAAGACTTGTAACAGTAATAAAACAGTTGTTATCTGTGGAGATTTCAATATTAATATACTGGAAACATCACCTACTGTAAATAAGTTTATAACTTTATTAAAGTCATATAATTTGTACAATACTTTCTTTGAGCCGACTAGAATAACTGCCACTAGTGCTACCTGTATTGACAATATTTTTTCAAACTCAAGACCTTCTACCCACTTAATTATAAATGAGTTGGACTCTGATCACTGTGGCCAGTTAGTCACTTTCCCTCAGAAAATAGTCAGAGCTCAAAGAAAACTTGTTAGTTTTGTTCCGGTAAACAAAAGTCGCTTAGAACAATTTAAAAAGAATTTAATAGAAAAACTACCAGGTTTGCCTTATCACAGTAACCCGGATCAAGCTTATACTGTACTATTTAACCTCATAAATTGTGAGTTTAGGAAGGTATTCACATCAAAAACATTACCTGTTTGTGACCGCGTTATATTTAGTGATTGGGCAACACCAGGTATTTACAAAAGTAGGCAGAGGTTATATGAACTGTACCATGAAAAAACGTATAACTATGATGAAACTTTTAAAGAATTTGTTAAAAATTACTCTAAAACTTTTAAAAGAGCCTGTTCGTCAGCAAAAGCCATACACATTAAAAATAAAATAAAATATTCTGGAAATAAAATTAAAACAACTTGGAATATTATTAATTCAGAAACGGGAAGGACGACAGTTCGGAATCGTGACTTCCATCTAAAAGTCAATGATGTAGATATTAAGGCAGACGTGGAGGTGGCTACTGAGTTTGAAAATTTCTTCACTAATATTCCCATTTTAACAACCAAAACTCTGTCATCGTCGTCCTCCACTTCTGCTTACTCAATACTAAAAGAATGTGTACCAGAATGTGATAAACACTTTAAATTCGCAATTGTTACCGCTAAAGACGTTATAGATTGTTTTAAAGATCTCGAGGTAAAAAAAACTGCTGACCTTTGGGGATTATCAGTACATACCATGTCTTCAATAATTGATATTATTGCACCCTTTTTATCAATTGTTTTTAACTCTTGTATTGCATCTGGTGTATTTCCTGATTTAATGAAACTTAGCAAAGTGATTCCACTGTTCAAATCTGGCAGCACGACTGATCCCACTAATTTTCGACCTATTTCGATATTACCAACATTGAGCAAAATCTTTGAAAAACTAATTTTAAAACAAATGTTAGGCCATTTCAATACACATAATTTACTTCATCTGAAACAGTTTGGTTTTACAAAGGGTCGTTCAACTACAGACGCGGGCGTGGAATTACTGAAGAGCATATTCGAGGCCTGGGAGGAGTCGCAGGATGCTCTTGGCATTTTCTGTGACTTGTCTAAGGCGTTCGATTGCGTAAATCATGATACACTCATCAGGAAGCTGTACCACTATGGTATAAGGGACAGGGCTCTCGACCTTCTGACTTCTTATCTGAACAACAGAATTCAAAGGGTAGATGTTAATGGCAAGAGATCTGCAGGATCTGCGGTCACTATGGGCGTTCCACAGGGTTCAATTCTGGGTCCTTTCTTGTTTCTTATTTATATAAATGACTTACCTTATCACATAAGGGACAATCACAAGATTGTATTATTCGCAGATGACACATCCCTCATTTTTAAAATCAAACGTCAGTTAGTCAACTTTGAACAAGTTAACGATGCACTCTCTAGAGTTGTCCATTGGTTTAATGTAAATAATCTTCTCCTGAATGAAAAAAAGACTAAACTCATTAAATTCTCAACGCCAAATGTCAGGCAGCTAACTGCCAATGTTCAACTTAATGGAATGGAGTTGGACCCTGTTGAGTCGACAGTTTTCCTTGGAATAACCATGGACGGTAAATTGCAATGGGGCCCACACATAGAAAAATTGTCAGGAAGGCTTAGTTCGGCCGCCTACGCTGTCAAAAAAATTCGACAGATAACTGATGTGGATACAGCCAGAATTGTTTATTTTAGTTATTTTCATAGCCTTATGTCTTATGGGATTCTTCTCTGGGGAACCTGTGCGGGCATTAATACTATCTTTGTTTTACAGAAAAGGGCTGTTCGAGCCATTTACAATCTAGGTCCAAGGGATTCTCTTCGAGAGAAGTTCAAGGAAATAAATATTCTGACTGTAGCCTCTCAATATATATTTGATAATCTATTGTATGTACACAAAAATATATCCAATTTTAAGAAGATGTCCGATATTCATAGTTTAAATACTAGGAATAAACACAATCTTGCTGTCCATCGCACTCGTCTCCACAGAGTAGGCAACTCGTTCATGGGGCAATGTATATGCTTTTACAACAAACTTCCCGTTGAAATTCGAAACTTGCCCATTAAACGATTTAAAAGCTGTATTAAAACCAAACTTTGTAAAAAGGGCTACTATAAAATTTCCGATTATTTAGAAGACAAAAAAGCTTGGGTTTGAGCTATTCGCTCAACCTTGTATTACCTATATGTAATACCAAAATCATTATATTATGCAAAATGACAAACCTTTGTTTAAAATTAAAATATATTTTTTTCTTTAATTATTGTAAATGTGAGCACTATGTGGATCTTTTTTTTTTTCTTTTTTAGTTTTATTGATGGTCTGACATTTTTTGAGTAAGTACTTTATGCGACCTCCCCAAATGTCCTTTCTTTGGTATTGTTCGTCGAGTTATTGAGCTCCTTAAATCCTTGAGTTGAGCTACACGATTGTTGACAAATGCTTGCACTGACTGGACAGGTCCACTCAAATTTTTATGGTTCTTTCTTCAAAAGACCATTTCAGACATTGATCTACATGGTCCTCACATGATCTGACCAAGATTATGTCTGGACTTTAAAAGAGACTTTGACCCCTGAGTTTGTTTCGCCATTTCTTCTCAGGGTAGTCAGATAGGAAATGTCGACTTCATCTAGCTTATTAAAAAAAATATGACGTGTAAAAGTGATTTCGATATCCTATTTACAGAATAAACAATTTCATTTCATTTCATTTCATTTCATTTCATTTCATTTCATTTCATTTCATTTCATTAACTGCGACATGGCTCGCTGTTTACTATTTACCAGCCTCCACCCGTCGCACATTGTGTAAATGTGTACCGTTAACTTGTTTACAATTGGCAGATGGAATGTTACAAAACGCATGTTCGCATTAGCTTATTAAGCAACACCGATCTGCATTTGAACGTCTTCTTGCTCACACAACTTCCAAACTTCTTCTACGATCTTATCTTACCGAGCTTATCAGACATATTGCAAGTTACATTGTGTATTACCTACTTTTTTACACAGTTTTACCTACAGTAAAACGTGTGCGTACTTATTACTATTAGACACTGCACGGAGTCACAGCAGTGTTCGCTACCAACGCAACGCAAGCGTCCCGTGGGAGTGATCGTCAGCCGCCTTGTGTTGGTGGCGCGGCGCAACCCGCCGGGACCTGCCGGTGTTGTCACTACAGCGCATGCCGCGGGGAATACCGTGCAGCGCGAACTATGTAGCACGAGGACTTTAGTGGACTTACGAAACATAACGTGCTAGTTGGGGTTACTTGAAAGTTAAAGCAGTGTGATATTCTATTAAACGAAACAGAAAGCTACTTCCAGTAGATTTCATAGTCTTTCAATTACAGATACAACTTAACAAAATATCTAATTGATAACCTAATCGACCCCGAACTGCGAGAAATCAGAAGAACGGCACATTGTGTATCAGATAACCAGGCGATATGTCATGAACAAAGTTCTGTATCTGTAAAATAGAACAGACGACACCGACTCGGCCGCGTCGCAATCTGTTCCGCGTCTGTCGGCCGCGGCGGCGGCGCGCGCCGGCCAGGGCAGACCGCTGCTCTCTGATCTGATATCGATAACAAACAGTCCAGCACTGTGTCCTGTTATAATTGTTCGGAGAACAGCCGACAGCACGCGACACAGATGATAGACATTTCAATTGCCAATCAAAGAAGATCGCTTCGAGAAATAAAACTGATTGCAACTGAAGCCTCGAATTGTACCACTAACCGTTCATCTGATACGATCAGCTATCCGACGAATCAGGAAACTAACACCAAATCTGCACGAGTCATATTGTGTAGGCGGTGGAATTTTAGAAATTCAGTTCTGCAAAAGGACAACAGAATCTAGACAACTCCTTGCATGATGTCATTTAGAATGAAACTAGCCATTGTTTCTTTTGTAAGGACAATAAAGATTGGATCGTTTCAAATATTTAATGGCCACGGAATTGTTTCCAATGATATTGAATCAGTTTTAATTGGAAAGTAACGTAGACACGAGACATGTAAGACGAGACCGCGTCGCGTCGGCCGCGACCCAGCCAGGCTCTTCACCATCGGCCAGCGAATTACTTCTAATGATACGTATTAGCGCTGACGAGCTTTTTGTTCTAGCTCATTACTGGCATGCAAATACGTTGTTACAGTAATTCCTAGCATTACTCACAATTACATTCCGGATGTGCTTAGTTCAATGTTGCAAACAACAAAAGTTATTTATAATGAGTCCGCTCAGTTGACCATCCCAAAAAATCTAAGACCCATATTATTTCCCATGTTGTTCCAAATAAAACAATTTGAATTTGAATTTGAATTTGAATTATTATAATTATCGTAACACAACTCGCAATATGATCTTTTCAAATAACAAGACCGAGTACATTGAACATTACGATACACTAAGTTAGTAGTACGTTTCGTTACAACGCAACATATCGATGCTTGCACAAACGAAGATTTTCATAGAAAGGTACTATTTCCATGAATAATGGTTTCCAGAAACTATTACACGTTGTTGCGCACGTCACATCTGCGTGTTCTATCAGTTTATTTATTTTGCACCGGCTCTCTGATGCTCAAGATATTCTCGAATCCATTCAATACCCACATCTTGCTAAAGTAAACATAAGTAAATCATCAAATTAAGAGCTAATTTTAAGTCACGCTCATTGTAAAACAACTCATCTAAAATTGTATACAATCTAGAGGTACCAGCGAACAGTCTACAGACGGCTACAGAAAGTATGTGCACCATATGGTGCACGTTAAATATTCATCAATTTCTAGAGGATCGATCGGAGAGCATCAACTATTAGCTGGATACGAGACGCCTGTCAGAAGCGCGTCAGAAAGCGAAGAGGTCGTGAGATGAGCATCACTCGCGAAGCTACACAATTAACATCACTTACTTCTTTTGTTATTCACAAATTAGTATCGTGCGGTACTGGAGCTTTCTCTGAGTACGTCAGCTAATCTACAGCATCTTGACTTCGGCTCTTTGTATCACCATGACAACCACGAATTAGTTTCGTAACGTTTTCTCTTTACAATATAATTACGAAGAAGCCTGTGACCTATGAATGCAGCACACAACTACATATTTGCTCCAGGTTGGCTCTACGCAAAACAATGGTATTCATTCGGTTCATGTGTTTGCAGTTTAAGACTGAACACGACCCCCTGAAAACTTTTGAGCCAAACTTAAAGAAAAGGAACTAAAGCCTACCAACAAGCTGGATTGCGGGGTGAGGCGGGGGGGGCTTTCCTCCCTCGTCTCTTTAATTTTTATATTAATGAGCTGCACTAGTATCGGTTGTCATATAAATGGTGTTTGTATTAATAATATAAGCTACGCTGATGATATGGTGCTGCTAAACCCTTCGGTATGTGCATTGAGAAAGCTTTTACATATTTGTGAATTATATACGGAGGCCCATGGCCTCAAATACAACTCGGTGATATCTAACTAATGGTTTATTAATGGTTTTTAAGGGAGCGACTAAATGCTATGAAAACATTCCTAAAGTTTTCTTGGGTTCCTCTTTGAAAAGAGTTACAAAATTTAAGTAAGTATTTGTGTCACTTGGGTCACCGATGCGATGACTTAAAGGACAGTACTTACTGACATTGAGACGGAGGAGCTCGTGGCTAGGAAATACCAGTCGCACGGGCCGAACCATCAGGTTAAGCTACGCTTGCCGGGGTTGGTCAGTGGGTGAACATCTTTACATACAGAGACTCCTCCGTGCCTCGGAAAGCACGTTAAGCCGTTGGTCCCGGCTGTCATTCGTGGAACTTTAACAGTCGTTACGGGTCGTCAGAAGCCCGAAAGTGTGACAACCAGTCTTACCAAGGGGTATCGTATTTCCCAGGTACTGGGTTGTGGAGGTCAGATAGGCAGTCGCGACCCGACCCGAAAATTGGGTAAAGGCTAGGCAGATTGACTGATATTGAGAGAGAGCGCGGGTTATTGTTGGTTCGGTGTAAACCTTTATATAGTGTATTATCTATGAACCTATGTTAGCTCGCAGGTTGTCACGGTGTACAAATAAAGAAAAAGTGACGTTGTTCAGAGCATACTGTCAGTCCTTTTAGACGTGCAGTCTGTGGGTTGATCATAGATATCTGTATCTGTGGGGCTGACTATTTGCAGAGGGTGTACAGCTTAGGGACCTGAGAGTGCAGTACAGCAATGCATAAAATTTAAGTCATGTAACTAACATCAGTTACTCATAAGCTTTTCTGTGTTACTACAAATTATATCGATATATTTAGAAAACTGATATAAATTATTATATTAATAGCGACATATTTTATGAATCCTTTTTGCAAACAAATGCAGTGAAACTCCAGTGCAGCATAATGAATGCAAGTTGCTGTCGCGGGCGCACGCTGCGGCCTCGCCGCTCATTCATCAAGCCGCCTTCATTCATTTGTCGGATGCGCGAGAGCTCGCGACAAATCGTCGTGTCAATCAAACTGCTTTCTAGCGACCTCTTTGCAAATCGAAGCGATTTTGTGTTGACATTGCAAGAATATACAACCTCATTGCTCTCTGCAAGCGTGGTTAGATAAAAATGGAATATGAAAACAAGTTCTTTGCGAATCATGTCCTATGTCCAGTAATGTCCACCAGTCTTTCGGAGAATGTAGGTTCCTATGAACTCGTGACGGTTAATTGTAAAGTAGGTAAGTAAAGTACCCACTGGATGACTTTGTTGGAAGGAATAACGTCAGAGTATATTTTAGTAAGATCAGTCATGATTGTAATTGCGTGCTGCGTCCTACACGACGCTCCCAATTCTGGGAACTAGGACGACGGCGCGCGGCGGACAGATGGCCGACCGCTGACACAATCATACGGATCATTATCAGTTAAGGCAGACCAATTGGAACTTAACATAATATGACTATTTATTCGTCCTATAGCTAGCCTGTTGCCAACAGGGCTTGGAACTATCCTTTTTACTTACTCTATATATCTGTTTTCTCACTTTAACTTACGGAAATATTTGTTTGGTACCGGTACAGTACCGATACTGATTAGAAATACCAATAGCACAGGTACATCGTCTGGTACCGGTATCACACCAATACCAATGGTACCGGTTCCTAAAAATCCCTGGGCCAAGCCTGGTTGCAAGCCCTGGTTGCCAGGATCCATTCTAATCGTATTCTTCTTTTTCTAAAATTACTCGAAACAGTTTTCTGTCTCAATATTATGTTTAAAGGTCATCATTATTTGAGGAATGCTTTTACGCTAACGGCTCACCCGTCTGTACACATTGCAGCATTGTGTGCGCGACCTTCACATTCTTCATCTGATGATCACCAACACGACTTCCCGGAATTCTCTCTTCACATAAATGTAGTTTCGCACAAGTGAGTGCAGCGCGGAGTAAAATAAACAATTATTGAAAGACAAGAGCGGCGCGCGTCCTGAGCCACAACACAACAGATCAATAAGAAAGGTGTCAAGCACAAGCTGATGTATCTGAACTGAGCTGTGTGTAACTAGTGGACAGATAAGATAACAGTTCAGACTCAGACTGACGCCGACAAAGGATTGCAACAAACACCCTCCTTTCAAAACATGAATTGAATGCACTGTTACCTGGAGCCATGGAGGGACAGATAGTGATGTTTAGTCTCAGGGGACTTTTAGTTTTAACGCTCAACTCTGAAATAATAATAAAAACATATTATGGAATCTGCGCTGGTCAGCTAAAACATCAAGGGCCGACCAGATGCAAAAGCTTCAAACAAAGAACTTCTACTCCATTTTCGCACATATTTACAATCATTTTGTATTTCAGGTTTTGAAGTGATGTCCAGTAGTCGTTGGCATGCGTGTGCGCAACCCTGGCGGCCCCGCGGCC
The DNA here is from genome assembly GCA_905163495.3 of Cosmia trapezina. Classification (NCBI taxonomy): domain Eukaryota; kingdom Metazoa; phylum Arthropoda; class Insecta; order Lepidoptera; family Noctuidae; genus Cosmia; species Cosmia trapezina. The sequence continues at coordinate 22,709,662 of LR991041.1, read as the reverse complement.
CTCATGCCGCAGGATGGGAATAATTTGTACGGCCTCGCTCCCACATGGATTATAACAGCCATTATGATTGTATTTTATACCCAAAATGTTGGCATACACGTCATTACATTCCGATATATAGGTATTAAGGTACGTTAGTATTACTATTTACTCTGTGATTAAGGGTGAAAAAAGCTATTAAAAAAATAATAAAATCAATTCGAAAAAAAGACGTAACTGAAGTTTGGGAACTGAGCAAGTATACACACGACAAACGGTACGTACCAAGAGAGCCAACAGAAAGTTGTACTGTTTGTACGTATCATAAGCACCGCTGTTTCCTCTGTGCAATCGCCGCTATATATAGCCGAGCACCGAGCAGCCAGCTCGCTGCTACCGAGGTAGGAAGTCCAGAACAAACTTGTTTAAACAATCAACTATTTGTAGGGCAGCGCTCATTTCACTACGTTAACAAACACATAACAATTGTTATAACTACGCGGAACGCATTCTCGGCAGTCGGTAGGACCACACGCATTTTCAATTATAAAATGGCAGAGCCAGCATAAAGCAATAAGTGAGACGGGCTCGTTTCTCACACGCCTCATCAATTACTGCAGGGACGAGGGAATGGAACTGTTTCTATAACTGAGATCTGGCGAGGAAATGACATTTCGTCAACATACACTTCAGTGGTTAGGTAGGTGGCTAGTTGGTCATTAGGGGCGCGGCTCGTCATCATGCGGTCGCAATTACTGCTGGCATTAGAGTGCGAGGCTTTCACCGCGATCCACTGCGAGTCTGCGACCACGATGCGCGGGAATTAGGGAGAAAGCTGGACTTATACATCGGGAGAGAACTTAGTTTGAAATTTATCTTCAGCATCATCTAGTTGGACCTGATTGCGAGCATCCAATAGATATTCCAGGAGTAGTAGTTCCTATTAACATTAAAGATTTGACTTTGATAATATCGATTTCTGAAAGTAAATTGCATGCAATGAGATACAGGTTGACGCAAGTCACAAAAACAATTCGAGAAACCAGTTTTGTACAATCGTCATGTATTCGTGTCAATATCAGCGATTATGTAAATCGACACGATAACGCTTATCGGTGCTACATGATTACATGTCCTTAGGATCACTGGTACTTGATAGAAGCCGCTGATCGAATCCAGCACAGGTACTAAGCGTTGTGTGAACTGATGAATGTGTTGCGCATCTGTTGGTACGAGCTACGCAAGTTGTATCGACATGGGCATTGAATCGCTGGACACAATACAATCGTCTCAGTGGGCACCGCGCAGGCGCGCGTGCACTCAGCAGTCCGCACGAACTGCGGCACACGTGCGCGCAGCCACGACACACGCGCACGCGTTATAGCGAGCCGTATCAGGGACGAGCATTATGTCTCTTGATCATCAGTACAAATAAACTAACTAGACATTCATGTGTTATGCTTATGTCCGACGGGACTATAGGTTTGGTGAGTGATGAACTGATGACCCAACGTGATGGGGAACTATCGTAATTGGGCAGTTTTCCAATTTTCCACAAAGCATTGAGTTGTGTTAAAATATTTTTTCGTACGCCACGAATTGATTAAGACGTAATCAGTACTACATACAAGAAGGTACACTACTGTGCAGAAATGCCTTCATAAGACCTTAGAAAGGGTACGGTTGTGCTTATTAAGTAACTGATTTTATCTACACCCATGCTATAAATCCTCTATAAAAGTTTCTGAAACAGTTAGCTTATTGCCAACATTAAAACAGCCGTTGTCATAGTAACCATCATATCATCCAAACGGGTGTTTTAATGTTGTACTGAATTTCATAATGCAACTCGTTTTCAAAAAAAGAACATTGTAATGCACGCGCGTTTCACTTATTCGAATTCACGTCGTATACTATGACGCCGGCCGCCATGTTCGTTACGAGTATTAGTATTGCAAAAAACTGTTTCAGAACCTTTTATAGAGGATTGATAACATGGATGTAGATAAAGTCTTGTATGCAACTGTACATAATTAGGTATTAAAACACTCATGTAAACTATTATCAAACTCGGCTACGCCTCGTGTGATAAACCCACATTCGTGTTTTAGTACCCCTTATTATACGTCCGTCAGTTCCATAAATAACTATTATAAGGACACGAAGACGTGGGCCCGCTGCAATATTATTAAAGAGGCACGAATTAAATTGAGCTCTACCTGTAATTACAGTGACGAACGTCAACTTTATTTTATAGCGATAATTATAAGATTCCGCGTCAATCTGTCGGTGTCCATTGTGTGGAATAATGAAGCTGAAGACAATCAATAACGCGCACACTCCCGAACATGACAACGAGCCATTACATTACGTGCAGAACTTTCTAAAGCTGCACCGGGCGCGTCCACTGCGCGCTGCGCTCCGCTGCGGCCGCGGGTACAGTGGATGCAACCGGCGATGGACAGGCAATAGTAGAAAGCGATACACAAGCACGTGTAAGATGCAATCTAAGTTGCGAACTTACATTAGTTTGATGTTGCCTTTCTCTGCACTTGTTTTAATAATGATAAATTGTGTTTTTTGATCAAAGCTTCCCAATGGGGGGCAACACTGTTTCATAAGGAATCATTAGTCTTATGCTTTAGAAAACAGGTGCATGTCCTTTCTTATGCCGAAGCTTTCATGTTCAACAGCGCATCACGCCACTGGATAATATGCTCATCGTGACAGAAAAACTGCAGCTGTTGATCATAAGCAAGAGCATGGCTCAAACTCAATAAGGGCCCTTTAAACAAAAATCGAATTGAAAAAAAAAAAAAATAGACGATAACGGTCAGTTTATGTTGATTGTTGCTTTCTTGAGCTTTTAAGCTGATGCACAAAAGTATCCAGCGATTTGTAAATCATGATATTTTAGAACAAATCTAACGACAACAATAACAATCTACATATCTTTAGAGATATGTATTGATGATTCTTATGGTTATAATTATGTAGATACAATGGTCGCGAATCATATTCAGATCAAGATACAACCTGAGACTTACCTGAAAATTGAAAATAACGCAAAAAAAATGAATTTCGCGGCTGCCACTCGGGACCATGCGGGATCCACCTTGACTTAAAGAGTAAGGGCACTTGCAGGCGAAGCGACCATTACCAGCTATAATGGGGCAACGCACAAAAAAACAAAGCAACGAAACCGCGCGCTAGAAAGTATAACTACACAATATTACATAAAGACTATATGCGTGCACTCCAGTAATGGTCACGATTTGTCTTGATGTTCCGGCGAATGTCTATGTACTACTGAAGTAATGGCTGAGCTGGTAATAATGCACTTATGAAGGTCTTTTGCAGGGTCAGCTAACAACATGTTTCCGTAAGCTGGTCAGACAGAACAGCAGAGGGCAGAGTTACAGGGCAGCTTCACTGTGCTCACCTGCGACTTAGCTCAATCTTGGGAAAAGCTCTCTGACCAATCCAACGAACAGCAAATTATCCGAAATCAGTCTGAAGTATGTATTTTGTTATTAATTTTAATTTCTACTATGACTTTGTTAATTTAATTCTATTTTTCCAATTGTAGTGGTATGTTTACCCACACATGCACACCACTTGCGAGCTTATAAGTGCCTATGACGTTGCACCGTCAAGTGAGTTCGAAGTCACGCGTCCCCGTGACAACTAGGGAATGCAATCTCGTACGAGATTTCCGCCTAGCGAGATCTCGCGAGACTCAAAACCCAGTCTCGCGAGATCTCGCAAATTACGGGATCTCGCGAGATTGGGAGAATTGCAATTAAAACATATGTAAATGCTTGTTTTAAGAACTAGTAATTGACATGATATGTAATTAAATAGAAACTGCGTTGCTTAGTTATAAAAATAATGTAAGTTTTATTTTAAAAATCAACAGAGTACTTATTATTTTGTCTCTAACTCTAAAACATTTGTTTATGTCTATAATTATTATACCTACTGTAGCTAATCAGTTCAAATTCTTACAATATTGGTAACAAAACAATAATTATCTATATTTAGTCTTTTGTAAATTATTACTTTAGTTTCAATAATTAAGAGTAATATAAACATTACATAAGGTAAATAAATACAACAAAACAAAAACTTATCTTCACAAGTTCTTAAATAAATGTTGTGAGATCGTATTAATCAAATAACAGAAGTTTAAAGTAGAAGTCACGTCGTCACGCTGCATTTGTCGATCTCGTTATCTCGCGAGATCTCGTACGAAATTTGACGAGATACAATCTCGTAAAATATGGCCGGGATCTCGCGAGATCGGGATCTCGGCGAGACGAGATTGCATTCCCTAGTGACAACACATACCAGTCGGTTACTACCCGTTACTCGCATCAATCATTTATTGTAGTATTGTACCGTGTTTAGTTATAGCATAGTTATTTATGCAACTGACGTACATATAATAAGGGGTATTAAAACCCACGAGGCGAAGCCGAGTGTGATAATAGTATCACATGAGTGTTTTAATACCTAATTATGTACAGTTGCATACAAGACTTTATCTACGTCCATGTTATGAATCCTCTATAAAAGGTTCTGAAACAGTTTTTTGCAATACTAATAGGTACTCGTATCGAACATGGCGGCCGGCGTCATAGTATACGACGTGAATTCGATAAAGTTCTTTTAAATTACGTTTTTTTAAATTACGGCGCTGTTGTAGTGACACGCGCGTGCATTACAATTCTTTTTTTGAAAACGAGTTGCATTATGAAATTCAGTACAACATTAAAGCAGCCGTTTGGATGCTATTATGGTTACCATGGTTACTATGACACTGGCTGTTTTAATGTTGGCAATAAGCTAACTGTTTCAGAGACTTTTATAGAGGCTTTATGGCATGGGTGTAGATCTCAGAAGAACAACAAGCATAGAAGTAGTGTTTAAATAGCAACTGAACTCAATATATTTGTTTCATTTTGACTTATGGAGCCGCAATGATGTAAAAGAAGGACACATATACAGAAGACGTTTCGAAATTTTGTAGGTTGTCATTCATTTTATTCTGACTAGTGATGTACCCACTGAATTTCAACGTCGATAGAATTTACAATGACATTCTTTCTTATACTGCCAAGAATAATAACCGTAGGTACATCCGGCTACACATCAAACTATACATTTCCAGTTTACACTGACCGCTCATTGTAAGGAAATCCTATACAATGCGAGATCAGCTTATACTGGAAATGTATAGCTTGATCTGTAGCCGTGCGTACCTAAAATTTTGAATTAACTAAGCATCCTTATGATCCCAATACTTAATACATTCGTTCAAAATGAAACAATACTTTAAGTATGAACTAAATAGTTCGTCATCATCATCACCAGTCTTCCTTGGTTCCCGACAGCTCTTCATGTATTAAATCTGACCCGGCTAAACCAGAATGTATTTAATTGCCATAATAACTGATGAGTTTATTGAAAACAAGTGGGAGACATTCGGTTTTGCAAATGTTTTTAGCAACTTACTTTCTCATATTTATTTGAATTTTAGATTACATCATAGACTACTCAACAAAGTCTAGGGAACAAGGGTATTCAAAGTACCTAATAATTTTTATTTTAATACTTTTTATGTAACACATTATTTTAAATCGGTAGAAGCGTAATTTAATAGAGATTTGAATTATTTGATTAAATAAAATGGTTGTTAGTGAAAAAATAAAATTTATTATGAAAATTCAAATTTTTGTACATAAAAAAATAAATAACGACCAGATAATATTTTAAATAAAAAAATAAAATGCCTAGCAACTTTAATAATCTGTTAGGCGAATTCCAGCTCACACCATAATCATTCCGCCCTGGTACGAATGAACTTCCTGAGGATTCTGGAGTCGGCTCTGGCGACCAGGAACTCGCCAAAAGCGCAGTCTTCTTGAATCGGGATGGAATCCAATTATTTCTGAATTTGTTATTGTCATCTGTGTCAAGGATTCCTAAAACAAACAGTTCTCAATAAAATTTATGTAAGATTTTTTATCAACATTTTTATTTAGGTATTTACCTAACTAAAAATGTTGATAAAAAATCTTAAATCTATAAACTAAGTTTTATTTGTATGTCTTACCTGACTGATGTGAGATGATTTCACGAGATGTCAAGATCAGTGGCGATTCATTAATCTGTATCGATGTACTATGTCCTGTTTCAACTTCCATTGCTACGGGATCCTACAATTACGTATTTTTTATTAAAAATAAATAAATAAATTTGCACACGATTATATTTCCGACTGGGATAATTAGAAGAACGATCTCGCATCAATGATATTTTTAATATAATATCATTGTATCGCATATATCAAGTGAACATATTTCTGAAATGTTATACCTGTCTTCATGTTAGATTGCTGTTGATTGTGAGCGGTTCTTTTAATTTGCAGTACTGCGCTATGTCCTTCTTCGCAGACTTCCATAAGTATTTCCTGTAATGTAATAAATAAAGTTTTAATTTGAACGGGATACTATTTATTGCCAATAAAATACCTTAATTATATCATAATACTGGATGAATTTTTTATCATGCACCAAATCGAAATGAGAGATTGTACTCATCATTATGAACAAATTTTACTATGGGAACAAACCTGAAATCGCGAAAAAAAAATCAGCTGTTCAGTACAGTTATCTACATCAAACTCGTCAAAATGTACTGAACAGCTGATTTTTTTTTCGCGATTTCAGGTTTGGTCCCATAGTAAAAGTTGTTCATAATGATGAGTACAATCTCCCATTTCAATTTGGTGCATGATAAAAAATTCATCCTGTATATCAGACCATTTCATCTGTTCTATCCATAACAAATAATGTGACGACTTAAAGAACATGCTACATCCATTTCATAGGTTCATTACCAAATGAATACAAAGTAAAATGCTTGGAGCATATTATGTGGCTGTGCTTTTTGGAGTCCAATTTCGTCTACCAATACAATTTATCCATTTTTTTTTCACATCGTCTAGGAAATCTGTAAAAGAAAAGTATCGACAACATTATTTACGTCACTATGGCTGATCAAGATAACCCCAAAACAATTTCCGAATATTCGCTAATAACTTCTATTGGAATAAATATTACGACTGGTTTTAGCTATATAGTGACCATAGACTTATAAAAAAAGATGGACTCCGCGCAACGCATATCGAAAGTGAAGCACAGTAAGTATGCCGGGACCGTTTGTACAAACACGCCTCGCGCACACATTTACATCATAGTATGCCGACCGGCCGCCATTACGTGACACGAGCGACGCCGTCTTTGCAGGTACTCAAATCATGCACACATAGATCGGTACGGTGCTTCACTTTCGATATTCGTGGCGCGGAGTCCATCTTTTTTTATAAGTCTATGATAGTGACACAGCAATATTTGTTATGTATTTATATTCGTTTATCAGATCATTTGCAACAAGAAATTGAGCAAAAACTTACCGATGGAAGGTCAATATTTATTGTTCATTTTATTTTCGCTATGAATGGGACTTGCAGCCCCCAACCACACAAGAAATTGCTCCACAGCGTCCACACACTCACTATTTGTAGTTAAACAAAGAATTCATGCAATCTAACAGTAGAAATATTATTAAAACATCGCAAAACCATGGAAGATTACGACAAACACGTAAACAATGAACACGCGAATAAGTCAGGTAGTTCAATGAACGAACTGTCAGGCATTGAAACAAAGTACTATCAAATTTGGCCGCGTCATACTATAACTTTTTTAACCAAATGACAATTGATCTTGTGACCATGCCAAGAAAGTAAAACAAAGAGTAAAACATTTATCTCTTTCCCACATCCTTTATCGTGCCTTTATCGTACCTAATAATAGAACGGGACTAAAGGTAGTTACAGAATTCTGTTTTTAAGCTTCCTTCTATGCTTTGTTATTGTTCTGAGGTGTAGATAAAATACTTTATTAAATTCATAGTGTAACATAGAATGGACATTTCATTTCATCTCAATAAAGAACCTATATCACGTCCCAACAAAAGTTCTATACAATTTTATTATTGTACCTAATGTGTTTAGATTTTTATTTTAATATTTTAAATGCTAAGTACTACAACTTTTTTAGCTTTGTTATACCTACATTGTATTATGCATGCTGTGGTCTCCTGAGTAAAGTGAAGGAGTACACCTACGTGATACCAGTAATACTTTTGTCGTTAATCGCCCTGTTCCATAATTTCTTGTGTTTGTGTACATCCTTTGTTGGAGACCGTAAATAATAGTATATTATGCAATTAGTGAATAAAGGACGGATTTAAAGCGAGGGCCATAGATGAATCACGAGCTAGTGATGGATTCTGACGATTGAATCACGACCGTAGGGAGTGATTCATGATGATTGAATCACGAGCGTAGCGAGTGATTCAAGTGTTAGAATCCTGAGCGACGCGAGTGATTCATGGCCCTCGATATAAATCCGTTTTATTCAAGAGTTGCATACTATACTTTATACCATGACTACGAGAAAAAGAAAGATTTAAGTAAAAATAGACATATAATGAAGAAAAAGGAAAGTTAAATTGGCTTTGATGTAAACCAGCCGGGATTTTTTGGGTAGCAAGTTTTCCACTATATCGGCCGCCCTCTCTTTCATAAACTCAGGTGTTAACACATCTTCATCACTAGAATGCATTTTTAATCGATTAGAACAACACTAAACAAACACAAAATTAAAGATTAAAGTAACACTAAACTTTGTGTTCGTACAAATTACAGTATTCAAAATAGCGCCAATTTACTAAGGACAGCAAAGAACACAAAACAGTTTTTATTCTAATGCTAAACTCCTTGTCAAAAATGTCGACCAATCAAATTGAATTTAGAACACATCAATATAGGTCGAATACAAAGATTTCACTTACACTAGATACGGCAAGCCACGACCAAGCGTGCCCTGCATGTTCGACTGTTCGTACTAAAAAAAGTATTTTAGCTCAGTGACGCTTAGCGATTGAAACAATTCTGTTTACTTTGAGCACATCACTAAATGGCTGGGGTGAAGTTATCGTAGGTATAAAAAAGATGACCCGTTCGGTTTCATACTATCTAATAACATGCCGTATCTAGCCTAGGTACTCTAAATCTGTGGTCGAATACATTGGTGTGTTCCATTTTCAAACATCAAAACAGTGAGTAAAAGTGCTTTTTATTCACTGTTTTCAGTGAATAAAATAAGCTTTTTAGAGGGGGAATGGTATAAATAATTAAATTATATAATAATTAAATTAATAATAAATGCTGTCATCAGACATTGTAAGGACAGCTGCACAGTGACTCATGTTAGGAATAGGACTCAGCTGTACTCGTATATTACCAAATTCTGGAGCGAACGATCTTTGACTCTACCCCATTTGTGCTCTTTGACTGTGTCGGCTCGGTATGACGCATGGACTATTACGAAACAGATTGAGATGTTGTCTCTAGTGTCAATAATGTATGAAAAAACTTATTTTCCTCGTTGTTTTTACCTTACACCTTGAATATATGCAAACTGCGTTCACCTTGACATGACGTCTTACCTGGAAATAAACAAACACTTTTATGAATACAAATATACATAGTTTCAGTAGAAATGGCCTTAGATTTATGTTTGAGGATAATATTTTATATGTTTTATATAGCAAAGGCGGAACTCTCAGGTGACGTTTCTTAACTTGCATACCATCAGTGGAAGTGTGGAAGTGGAACTTTGTTTTGAATCGATACGGTAAGGCATTGTTGATTACTGGGGCAAACTTGTTATTATTACATACATTTAGGAATTTCACAAACATGCTAGTAAACAAATAACATTACATAGAAACACCTGATACATTAGTCGTTGGCATTGTATACACGGCATTGTTTCCCCTGCGACTGCTATACTACTACATAGGGCTTCCATTACGTAATTACGTAATTACGCAATTACGTAATTACGGACCAATTTTAAGGTATTCTTAAATCCGTAACTGAAGATGTCAATTCCGTACTTACGTAATTGTTGTCATCGTCGATAAATCAAAATAGTCAACTAATAAGAATGTATTTTGCACATTTTATAATGTGGAAACACTATACAACATAACTTGCATAAATACTGTACAAACAGGGTGTTCCCTGTGGTTTATTTTATTCTTTGATATATCTTGCAAAAAGTAGTTCTAAGACGTACAGAATAGAGTTCAATTTCAATTATCAACTAGGCGAGTCGCCGGGAAACCCTGTGGGAAAGTCCCTAAAGGCAACTAGTAAATAAAAAATCCCTTTAAAAACGACTTATTGCAGAAAAACATTTTAGAAGAGCATGGTAAAAAATTGACATAATACTCTATTGTAAAACGCGATGGAGCAGCTTGTAAGATAATATAGTACGCCGATTTCTCAAATTAAAATCATGCGTTTCTAACTTTGCGTGTTACAAGATTTGAAATCAAATGAAAAATTTACAGACGAAGAGATCCAAGACCTTCGTGAAATTCATTACAGCTTGGATGTCATGTAATAAAAACTACAGTGATGTCATTATGTTGCCATGATTCAAACTTATTGACAACAGACGCTGCGCTTCGATTTATGCTAGAGAAACTCCAGATCTCAGAGGGGCAATTCTCGTACCTAAAAACGTTCACAATCTCATGCCAGCGTCAATCAAATGTCAAAAATTTAGGTAAACGCTATACAATTTTTGACAGATTGAGTCTTGAGATGATATTGCGAACGTTGTTAAAAATACGAGAATTGCCCCTCAGATATTTGTACTAAAGATCTTCAGTCAAACGATCTCAGTTGAAAGCTACACTACAGACGAAGAGATCCAAGATCTTCATGAAATTCATTACAGCTTGGATGTCATGTAATAAAAACTACAGTGATGTCATGATTAAAACTTATTGACAACAGACGCTGCGCTTCGATTTATGCTAGAGAAATTCCAGATCTCAGATATTTGTGCTAAAGATCTTCAGTCAAACGATCTCAGTGGAAAACTACACTACAGACGAAGAGATCCAAGACCTTCATGAAATTCATTACAGCTTGGATGTCATGTAAACTACAGTGATGTCATTATGTTGCCATGATTCAAACTTATGGACAACAGACGCTGTGCTTCGATTTATGCTAGAGAAACTCCAGATCTCAGATATTTATGCTAAAGATCTTCAGTCAAACGATCTCAGTGGAAAACTAGCCACATCTCTTAGACAGAGAATAAATAAAAGGCAAACAAATGTATTCGGTGTTTTGCAATATTTTTATCGTCAGACTCAGATGATTTACGAAATACATAGTGGAACTGTTGGAATGGTTAAAATATAGGTAATTCCACACAAAAATGTCCAAATCCACAACACCATAAACAACAACAGAGTAAATCGGACGCAATTTATCACCAGTGACGATGATGAGGATGACGAGGAGTTGACAATCGCTCAATAATTAGACATACATATATACAAGTAAACAAAGTGACAGTAAATATAAACAAATTTCAAAGTTCTCTGGGTGATAAAACCTTAAATGCCATCATTTCTGAGATCACATTTTCAAAAAGAAAGGTCATATTCGGGACGAAAAGAAATGGTTCGACTTAATTATACATTAAGTTCTTGAATAATATTTGTTTTTTTAGATATTATTGTATTTATTTTGATAATTCCTTAGAGTATCTACAATTTTAACAAAATATGATCGATTTAAAAAAAATATGGAAAAAATACGTAATTACGGAATTACGGAATTGGAGAAAGAAATTGCGTAACTAGTTACGTAACTGACATTTCCGTAATTTTGGAAGCCCTACTACTACATGGCATCATATTCAACGACTACTGAACAAACTCCTCTCGCTAACACCGCGAACGACATTTCAGGGGCAACGCAAGTCGATACTGTAGATCGTTTGGCAAACTCAAAGCATTTATTTCAAATAAACCAATTACAGGCACTTTTGAATTGTCAAAGGGTCGGTCTTGTGTCGGTCAGTCAGAAAAATGAAGCTAGTTGCCCATTCGGAAGCGTAGATCCTGGAGAAGAACGGGCAAGAAACTCCACGGACACTCTTTTAAATCAAATATTTTACATAATATTGGTTTTCACGAACATGACGCATGGATCAGCACCAATTAGCTCAACCATTTTGAAGGGAACTTAATGATCCAACACACACGCCACCACCAGCGAGACATTTGAGTGAGCATGACATACTCTCAGCCGCCAGGGCACGAGCTTTGAGTGTCATGATTGCCTGGTACTATCAATATGATTATGTTTTCTCCTCTTCCTGGTAAATATATACCTAAATGGGTGGTATTCCCCAATGTGACTGTGAACACGCAAGCCTACAATAACTAATCGGAAGTCTAAAATGTGATTCAGGCGAGCACTTTGTGCGTGTGCGCACACGCACAAAGTGTCGCAGCGGAGCGGCGCTATCTCAGATCGCACCGGACAGCGGTCCGCGTGGACGCGCCATTGTTACAACAACACCACTTTTAATTGAATAATGTAAGTAAGTAGAGCATGACGTGTTGACAATAACGTTATGCAAAAGGCTGGAAAACACGAAAATTTAATTAAACATAATGGACACCATGTATTGGATCACGATGCCTTTTTGGAAGAGGTATCTACATGGTCTTCACATGATCTGACCAAGATTATGTCTGGACTTTAAAAGAGTCTGTGATCTCTGAGTTTGTTTCGGCGTTTCTTCTCAGAGTAGTCAGATAGGAAACGTCGAACTCATCTAGTTTTAAAAAAAATATGCTTGACGTGTAAACGTGTTTGTGCAAACCTACTTACAGAAAATAAATCATTGAATGAATGAATGAATGAATTGCACCGACCCCAGCGTGGTTTAACCAGACTCGATTACTCGAATGAACCCATAGATTCACACTAGCCCCTGTTGCCTCATGTTACATGGTGCAACAGAGACCATTGTATATCTGTGAGTAGACCGGGGGGCGCGGTAATGGTAGGGAAGACATGCCCTTAGGATATGGAGGGGATAAAGAGCCTACCCAGTATGCACCGTACTTACAGAAAATAAATCATTTATCATTTATCATTTTATCATTTATTCCACTTAGGTCATTGATTTGAACGGCACTTCCTCGAACGTCACCTAAACACTTCCTTTAAGGGCACTGAAACAAAATTTAGTAAAGTTCCGTTCGTCTTATAGATGTAGTATCTTAAGGGGAGAAATCGGAACATAACAACAAACAAAACAAAAACAGAAAACAGCTAAAACGGGGCTTCCTCTCTCCTACCATTTTGCTGTGCCCTACAGGGTCCATAATGATCTCAATTATATACTATACCACCTAAGTACACATTATGGTAAAGCAATAAAGATATTGAGTATACTTATGCATTTTAATGTTATACATACTTACATAAAGGGTGTGGCGTAAACAGTGGTCCTACGTGAAGGGGTCGATACACCGTATAATCAGCTATCATATACCACAATTTGAACTATTTTTTTCCAGTCTCAGATTAAAATATTTTATAACACATTTGCTCGTAAAGGGTCTCTTATTTCATCAATTTCAATATCGTAATGTATGTCATTACGAACTTGTGCGTCATTGTAATGTAAAACGCACGAGTTAAAACGTAGGGTTTATCAAGCTGATCCGTCTAAATCGAACGGTACTTTTTAAATCTTAGCAAAGAGTTTTTATGTCAGAAAAGTGGTCAAAATTTTATGAATAAAATTAACTTTGGGAGATAAAATATAAAAAATAAACATTTAATGTTTTAATTTCATTAATTTAAAATTAATTTAAATTTATCTGTAAAAAAACAAAAAAATATAAATTTACTTTATTAGTAATACTGGCTGTTTTTGTGCCTTTGCCTTAAAAAAAGCGCTAATGCGCGCGCATCGCTACTTTGTGAACAAGTAAAAATTATTCCGCGCGCTTTTTCTTTTCGCTGTATTGTTTTTATTTGAAAATGTCGTCAAGTAATGATGAATTTATTAATTCGACACCGCCAGAAGTCTAAGAGGCAGCGAAAAAGGCCACTCTAAGCCTCTTACCCGAAAAATCGACCGATAGATACTTACAAGCGTATCAAAATTTCATCATATGGAAAACAAGCAAAGATGCAAATTCATTTTCAGAAAGTGTGTTTTTAGCCTATTTCTTGGAACTTTCTCAAAAATATAAGTCAAGCATTGTGGTGCTACTATTCAATGCAGAAAAGCACTGTGAAAACAAAACATGGTATTGATATCAAGTAATACTCCAACTTGCTGGCATTTTTAAAAAGACGCTCAAGTTGCGATGTGAGTAAAAGTTCGAAAGTATTTTAAGCTTTTTCTCCCAAATGTGTTATAAAACGTCGTATGACATACGTGCGCTTTTTCAACTTACCGCACTTATATCATAATTTCATAATGTACTAATATATTATTATTTGAAAAATTTACGCATTGCTTTACCAATTTGGCTATATTTTTTATAACACACTAGCTGACCCGACAGACGTTGTCCTGTCTTAGCTATGAATATTCTAATGTAAACGTGCGAAGTTCCCGAAGGCGCAAGCTGATAACATTTTGAATTGTGTAGGAAAACTTAATTTATATTTTAAGAATTGATTTACGATTTTTTGCTGAAAAGTAAAATACCGGAATAAATTTAAAGTAAAATAAAAAAGTCAAAACTATGAAACAGAATAATTGAAGCCAATTAATTTGAAAAAAAAAAAATTGTTTTGAGTAAGTATGTATTTCGATGGCTATAAGAGTAGGGGAAGACCAAAGAAACGATGGATGGATTGTGTGAAAGATGACATAGCTAGAAAGGGAGTGACTACCGAGATGACGACTAATAGTTAGATAAGTATGGAAGAAAGGATCATGTTGCGCTGACCCCAAATAAATTGGGATAGTGGGTTGTTACTTGTATCAAATCTCCACATTATATTTAGTGCAGTAGTGTTAGTAAATTGACTGTGTAATAATAAACTCTGTAGAAGTTTCTTTCATACAAACCTTGTCCTGACAATTACAAATACAACAAAAAAAATATATAGCCAAATATTAGCGTACTCATACATTCGGCAATTGATTTTTATTTATATAGAATACTACATAGCCGACCTGCCAGACGTTGCGTTGTCGTGTCAAAATTTCAATAAATCGAACGGCGGGAAAACAAATGAACAACTGATTATAAAATTAATTTGAATTTGGAATTCTAAATAGAATGAAAGATGCCAAATGCACCAACCATGCGAAGCCAAAAGAAAAAAAAAGACGTTGCCCTGCCCTCATGTATGAGAAAATTAATTTTCTTCAATTTTTTTTTGGTTTTTAATAGTAATTCTGCTATTCGGGACGGAGAGCAATACATCAAATCAAAAACCATGAAAATCGGTCCAGCCGTTCTCGAGTTATAAGTGTTCGAACAAACCCGACTTTGTTTTATATAGATGTGCTGTCACATGCAAATATTAAAAAAAAAAAACTAAAGCAAGCTGTCAATTTAAAAAACAAATTGTATTCTGAGACCTAGAAAAAAAATTGTTCAAATTGCGGTATGTGATAGCTGAATATACGGTGTATCGACCCCTTAACGTTGGACCACTATCGACCACACCCTGTATATTTATATGTTTAATAATAAATTATAGTTTCAAATTACTGAAGCGTCTTCGAATGCCCATAAATTCTGAAGACATTTTGTATAAAACCAGAAACCTATTAAACCATCTTCGATAGTAAAATCCCCGTACCCAAAAACAACCGTGATTACTGTTCGCGGAACAGTAAACGTTATGCTCCAGCGCATGCTTCATTAACATACACTGATGACAACAACGTATTGTGTGCGGTGACGGTGACGTCACCCGCTTTGTTGCCAAACACTGCGCGGCGATGTTGCGCAACAGTCGGCACACTTGTTTCATTCATTACTACACTCTGCCAGAATTAGCAGCACACTGTATACATTATGTAAACAATGCTCCTGTCGCGACTGTGATGCGTTGGCAAAACGTTACCTTACCGGCCTTGGTTAGGTTCGCTAAGGTCGAGGTTAACAGTATCGTTACCTCGGGACATAAGGCAGAACATGAACTAACAAACACACGAGTTATTAATAAACAACAAAATAAATGTCTTGCTGTGCGGAAAACGATGTCATAACCGAACAACCGGCATGAGGAAAATTACGAGAATTAATAAATTGTGGAAATACAGATAGGTACGTATACGTAATACTCAAGGAAAACCACAAAATGATACTAGTCAAGATAACTAACAGGTAAAACATGACCACGATAAATGTTGAAAACTTCGATCTTACTGCCCAGGGGGCCTACTCCCTAAGCACGAAGCCCGTAGTTTCGGCCATCGTTACGGGCGTTTCTTACTCCGTATCACCTACGGATGGATGATTGGTTCGGGGCCCGAACGAAGTATGAATGACAACATGATTTGCCAGTTGTCCCTACTCCCGGTGTGTTTTTGCCCGTCCGAAAAAAACTTTTACACTTGTTTTGATGGATCGTAATGTTAGACGGACGGATGAACGGACGGAATGTAAGACGGACGGAGTTAGGGAGTAGGCCCCCCCGTCCGATGGATTTCCTCCCCGTAATTTAGCTCGGCACGGAGCCCGGGGTTTTCCAAGATTTCAGTTCAATATTATCTTCGTAATCTTCAGAGCAAAACTTGTTTTCTAATGTAAACTAAAAGCTCAGCGTGTTTTCGTCTCTTAAAACCCGATTGGGTCCAAAAGCAGTTCCCATGTGGTGCCAAGAGCTCGGCTGGCCGACTGCCTCCGCTGGAGGTCGTACAGCAGCACGTCGGTGCGTGTAATTCGCGGCGGCGCCGACAAAAGGAGCCGCGGGCCATTGATCGCCGTCCCGCACAATGGGAACATTAACCGGCCCGATCACACCGATTCACGACAACATACGATAACATTGCCGGCTAAATGCCTTACAATGTCCGGAACATTGTCATAATGTTCAATCACCGTACTTTATATTCAGGACGACTCGGATCTCCGGAGTGTATGCGGCGTCTCTCCACAGACAATGGCTCACCTCCCAACTTGCACCGTACCGTCACCTACACCCGTGAGGACCTAACGGCTGCGTCAGCGAATAGTTTTCGCGTTGCTGCATTTTGGGACAAACTTTACAGACTACATATATTTTTTCGTGACATTTTTGTCATCGACACGCTAAGAAAAAGAATCATCGCAGTTTACTAGCTACGATTACTCAGTCCCAAATGTAATTAAAATAGTGTTTCAAAGGAAACATACTACCATTGGCTGGTATCATGAGAACAGCAAGAGGCAGTTCGCATCAGATAGTGCGAACCAATGGCTCGACAATCTGAGCCGAGTCCGCGCACACCACTATTAGCTCTGCTAAAGTGCTAACACGCCAGTAAGTTTGCAAGGAGATGGATAAGTATCAACATTCACTTGAAGGATGAAAATACACAGCGATTTCATCTGTGCAATTCAGGCGTACATTTGAAGAATATTCAGAGAAAGCATCCGGTATCTAGGACATGATGAGCAGTAACACTTTGTCACATCTGGATTAATAAGGTACAACATCGAGACTAGATATTATAATTTGTAAATGTCAAACACTTCATTATCGTATCCTGAATCTCAGATATCATTTTTGTTGCTTCTGAGAACTCAAACGAGACCTGAGACAAGCCAACATGATAAGCGAATGTTTCGCGTTGCGGAGCGGTAAAGCGCGGGAGAAACCTAGGTCAGCGCAGGTTAGATTACATCACTGACATTAACACCTGCCGTTGTCACTGAACACGATGCTTGCCAATCGCAAGGAGTTCAGCGCATTTCAGCAGCACGTCAGTATTCAGTCGCTGCTTTAGATAAAGTGATTGCTGTGACTTGCACATTCTGCTTCGGAACTAAATTGACGAGCCAATTTTTGCAGATTTAAGAATGCCTATGGCGCTTTTAATAATTCACTAAAAATAAGCACTGTGGAACTGCACTGCACGTGCACTGTGTGTGTGTGTGTCTGAATGAAAAGTATTATGAAGAAACATTAAGTTAGTTGATGCTGGCGACACGTCGGGCCAGACGGCCCGCTATATCAATAGCGCAGCGGTGGAGCACGCTCTCGCCGTAACGGTGATCAAAAATAGACGGCGCCATGGAAGAACCTCCTCCTTTTTTTGAAGTCTTCTTAAAAATAACAGCAAGTCATCAAAACGAACCATTTAGCAGTTCGCACGACAGACTATTATGTATCAGCTGCACGGCTCGTGCAAAAATTCAATCCAGTTCCATTCAAGGTATTCGCTATTTGTGTGCGAAGATTGAAGTGCGCCATCACGACTCGCGATCAATTGCTGTGTCGTGGTGATTGGATGACAGTCATAAAAATACTATTATATCAGTACCTGACTATAATATAAATGCTAATGTTGTAGCGGAATCGCTTTGGCGTAAGACGTACAATTATACGGTCTATTAAATTTTATTTATTTTCTCTAATCTTTGTAAATTTCATGTAAATCGGAACAAACTTCTCGCCGATCTACATCCAGATCAATGTGGAGAACTGTGGTCTCGATACGGTCCTTCTTCACATCATACTCTTTTGTCTACAAATTACTATCTAAGTAGAGTTACTTAAAAACTGGGCAGCGGCCGAAGTAGCTGATGTAGCGTGCGATGCTATTAATAGCCGGAGTCGAGCAGTCGCAGCCGACCTGTGACCTGCAGCGGTGCCCTGCTGGACTTTACTTCGGTCTCACCGTAGCTGCTATACTAGCCGGACAATATCGGACGTTTCGAAACCACTACAGCTGCCTTGGGATTGGGACTACTTTCTATTTACACAGATCTGATCTTTGCAGAAAATAAATGTACGGTCACAGATTTACGGTCGATATTAATCTCATGGCAATTAGTACACCAGTGACAAGGTCTGTCTCGAAATATATGTAGAATAAACTAGCGGACCCGACAGACGTTGCCCTGTGTGAACGATCCTAGAACCCGACGGCAGCGCCACCTACCGGGTCCAATTGTGTTTTCAAACCATCCAGGAACTCATTGAAATATACACACAAAATTTTATCTAAATCGCTCCAGCCGTTTAGGAGGAGTTAGGTGACAAACACACATTATTAATCATGATTTTGCATTTCCGATTCACGATCGCACATTACCAAAACCACGTAGGATTTAGCAGCGTACCAGATGAAGTGTCATTTGTGTCTGCAGAGTGGAAAGTGCATAACTATGAAACAGAACTCGGTACTCGCGCAGTTTGCGACATTCCGTTTGGGGAGCACAGTTAGCTGCGGCTACCCATCGCATTAGTGTGCGCTGCTAGTGGGTGATCGTGTAGTGTACATGTGAGCGCGGCGGCCGCGCGGTGATGTCACCGGCTGATAGCGCGGCCGCTAATAATGCCAAGGGCAATCACGTCACCGCTGCCGCTACTTCGCGCACGCCACATACCGCCGCGCGCCGCACGCCGCGGCAGAAGCCCGCGCTGCTACGAGCTGCGGTCCGTAGAGCAGCGGCTACGCCGCGTAGCATTATTCGGTATGGGAACCTGCACACTGCCTACTCACTCACTATTCAATTGGTAAACACACTTCAAGATAAAAGCCTTAGACCGCACAGAGCCTTGTCAGTGTAACAGTGTAAAGCTAAAGATATCGGTATTCATTCACTTGAGTAGAATGTAACTTCTGTTCATACATTACACATCATGTCATAGGGACCTCAATAAATGAATTTTTATTAACGGTTAGAGTTATCAGTAGTGGTCGACCTCCGATTCATGTTACTGGCGGCGCGTGCCCGCAGCTCTTAACACTATTAAATTGATATATTGTTGGGTGCGGGACTTGCTTGACTATCTCACTTACCTACCGAGAAAAAACCGGTCTAGAGCAAGTCGGACTCGCGCACCAAGGGTTCCGTTCCGATTTTTGAAAAAGTGTGCTATTTAAAGACATCGTTTTATTTTTCCTGTAATCTTTACATAAACTTCTACCACATAGACTAATTTCAGATTTTTCGCTATGCAAACTTCGGAGAAGAGGGGGGGACGGTATTTTTTTTTTACATTTTTCATCAAAAGTCGAAATCTATGCGGCCTAAAAAAAGAAAAAAAAAAATGATTGAGAATGTGCAAACAGCGCTCTTTCATATGATACACCACATTCCCTAGTAGCCCAACTTCGAATTTTTCAGGACCCCAATGAAAAAAAAAAAATCTTTCTTATTTACAAAATAGTTGGGCAAACGTCATCTAAATCTGTTCTAAATTTCAAACCAGCTTCTGTTGTTGTTATTTTCAACATCATCTCCAGCTTCATTGTTTCAAACGCTGAATTAATTCTCTCTATCAATTCTTCTCTCGTATTGATTTCAACATTCGTATGCACCAGTTCCTTGGCCCGGCCCCACACGAAAAAATCGAGCGGGGTCAGATCTGGTGAGCGAGCGGACCAAGGGATGGGTTTTCTGGTCTCTCTCTAGGTTAAAAAAAACGAGGCAAAAGGAGTATGTAAGGATCGTAGCAGGTGGCGTTTACCCGCACGGGAAGAAGGCGTGAGTTTATGTACAGTGGGCTGCATCAATTGGGTACCCCAGTTGTATTAAAAGTAACTTTGCTACAACTATGCAATTAAAACAATACATCCTTAAGAGCGTTGTTGCATTTTTCATACGTAAATCGAGAACTTGGGAGATTTTGAAGTGATTTTGGTCACATAATTTATTTTTTTAGCTTCTTTTGACTTCAATCATCGTAATTATCATATATTTTTATTTAAAGTCTATTAAAAAAAACTTGTTCAAATTGAATTATTGACTACGAAAACAGTCGATTTCGAAGGCGCGATTTCCAGATGACGCGCGAAGGCTCAACTTTGAAGTAATCTTACACCAATTATTACTACTAATTAAGAAGGTAAAGTGGTATTCATTCGAAGAGGCATATCCTGAAATTTAAAATGCATTGAGAAAAGTTTGATTTTTAATTCATTAACTTGTATTTTAATCACGTCTAAGATAATCAAAAATCGAGAAATCGACTACAAAAAAACACGTCATTTCTCAGAATCTAAAAGTCATTTGGCAACACAAATCATTTTATACGTAAGAAGAAAGATTGTAGTATATATGTGTAAAAAATAAAATATATCTGTCTTCAATCATTTACGAAAATAATTTTTTAAAGTGAGTATAAAATCGGGTGCATCGAACGGCCTAAGTCAGTCGCGCTCTGGCGCTCGTCGACGCAGGACCCATGTCGGTTGACCTCCCGCCGCCGCGCATGCGCCTCGCGTGATATATAGTCAATTGTAGTGCGACTAAATATTTTTAATCCTTTCATTTAAGTAATATTTTAAGAAGCTAAAGTGGTAGGCACACTTACTTTAGGAGAATTATGTTACAATTCTTGAATTATGTTGTATTACTTGTAATATTGATATTGTAATTACAATATCAATAATACAATATAATTTGGTCAAAATGTAAATCCAAGATGGTGGCTGCGAAAATTTTTAAATTTTTGTCATGGGGATCGTTCCCATTGTTCTCGAGGATGCTAAAGCAGATAGTGACGTTAAAATGTAAATCCAAGATGGCGGCTGCGAACATTTTAAAATTTTTCATCATGGGTATCGTTTTCATGGTTCTTGTGGGTGCTAACGTCGATAGTGTAGTCAAAATGTAAATCCAAGATGGCTACAAGAATTTTGGATGATGAATATGGAGAAAAAATTTATATCAGATTTTTATTTGAAATCTCTACTGCCACAATCTCTATTGTGGATCCGTGACAAAGGAGACGGAAACCATGTCATATAAACTTGGGCCTGGGCCTGGGTTGTAAAAAGATGAAATTGGTGTCAATTTATAGCTACTATATTATCAAACCCTCACTGAACATTTTGCGGATTTTTGCGGTCTGAGTTCCGAGTTAAAAGAGATGTAATAAAAGTGAGGTTACATACCGATCTACATATAGGTACTTAACAGCTGATTTTTGAAGTTCTTCAGCTCGACGACCACGTAAACTACAGCCTCTAGTCACTTTGCCACAATTTACACAACGATCCATGGTGCCAATATGAAATCGGTAGGCTGGTCGTAATATACAAAATAACAAGTTCAAGTCCAACGTTTATGCGGGGTTCTCCGTACCGTGTCCGGTGTGGTAGCAAGGTTCGTACAAGAAGCAAGATCAGAAGTCCGCAGAAAGAAAACAGGGGTCGAGGAAAACATCAATAAAACTATGGGAAATACACTCAAATCGCGACCGCACTAAACGATACGAAACGAGTGAGGCATAGATAAAGGCACTATATAAAGGTGTGTCCAAATATAGGGCGGCATTTGAGCGCGGCTGCCACGCGCGGCTAGCCGCGCTCTGATCGGATAAGGGCCGCGCGCGGCGGTGTTGAGCGTAATATATCTTCTCATCTCACATCAGTGATGACCTCTGGCACTGAAACGTGCTCGCTCACAACATAATGGGTCTCAATCATAATCAGCCTATAATGTTCCCACTGCTGGGACACAGGGCTCCTCTCGGTGAGAGGGAGTGGGCCGTAATACACCACGAGGACCCAGTGCGGGTTGGTAGATGTCACACGTCTTCGAATTTTTGGTTCTAGGCGGTTTCCTCACGATATTTTCCTTCATTGTTTTGAGAGTAGTGGTGATGAAATTATTTACACAAAGTGCCTGCCTGAGTTCGAAACCATGACCTACTCGTATGTCGGGATCGTTACCATTGGGCCACCATTGCATTGCTCTCATGGGCCGCATAGTGCAGTCAATCATCCCTTCTACGATGATTGTTTCACTATCGGCTTCATCCTCGAGAACTATGAAAACGACATCCATGACGAAAAATTTTAAAATCTTCGCAGCCGCCATCTTGGATTTTAATTTTGACTTCACTATTGGCTATAGTCGAAATCGAAAACTATGAAAACGATACCTATACAAATCCTTATCACTTACCACTGACGTGCGACGTGTGGTCGACTGTATAGTCATTAGGTCGACTGGGCACGTACAATACCTGCCTAGGCTAATAAACATTATAAAACCAACCCCACACGAACGCAGCAGTACTATTATTTATTCTGTGGCAGCGGGGTGACCTATCTATTTGAAATTTGAAAACAGTAAACCAATCATTTGCGCATGAGGCGGCTTTATGTATTTATGTATTATTGTTGGTTCAAATTCAACTGTTTTATGAACTTGATGCGGTTGCTAAACCTATAATGCCGCAAGAAAAATAAAAAATTATAGCTACCGCGTGGCGTCTTTATCTACATTGAAATAGGGCTTAAATTCAACTGTTTTACACAAAAAAACAATGATTTTGGTCAAAAGATGGTTCCGCTGTTAACAAAATTTTATTCTGATTGTGTTCTCCCAGAAATTATAGATCCAAGGAAAAGTCGATCGATCTCCTTAGACAAATACTTTTATAAAACTTCAATTACTTATTAGTATACAAATACTTAAACAAATAAGTAAAATGAGTTTAGTTTTTATAAGTACCTACATAATATTATTTTTTCATCCATATTTGTATAAATTTAATTAAAATACACTAATAACGTATTGTGGACAGTCTTTTTATTTTCTCCGTAAACCTCTAGCTTTTACTTCAAAAAAATATAGGTACGCCATAGCTACAGATCAAGATCGTTTAATCGTCGTAGCTTCGCAACTGTGTGCCGTACATGAGGAAAAACGCACACACGCGCACTCGCTACGCGGCGTCGAGCGTCAGATGTTTAAAATCCGAGCGCGAAAATAGGGAACCACACTCTTAAGAATAATACAAAAAGTGTTTCTAATGCCCAGACGAGATTCGAACCATCGACTCATTGGTTATATTACAATGATTACCGCTAGCTCTTACCAACTAAGCCAGTTAGGTAGTTAATATCTCAACGAATAATTCGTTGAGATATTAACTACCTAACTAGGTATATTGAAAAATAAATTATTTTCTAGTTTTTATCTTTTTTCTAACACATCCATACCGAGAATCCATTGAACGCCTCTCGTAAGTAAAAATAAATACTAACATAAACTTATTTATTCACAAAAACAATACATTAATTATAATAAAATGTTTTTGCAAAATACAAAAACCAACTTCGGACTATCGCGGATTTGAACCCACATGTCTTTTGAGGGGTACCCAATTGATGCAGCCGACTGTACCTATGTATGTACTTATGTAAAAACAAATGTTTAGGAAACGATCGGATTATA
This sequence comes from Cosmia trapezina, assembly GCA_905163495.3. Classification (NCBI taxonomy): domain Eukaryota; kingdom Metazoa; phylum Arthropoda; class Insecta; order Lepidoptera; family Noctuidae; genus Cosmia; species Cosmia trapezina. Next base: position 22,685,335 of record LR991041.1, on the reverse strand, counting down.
TCACATCATTATAAAAGTTTCTACATCAGAATGTTGTGATTGCTCAACACAAAGCGTGGCGCTCCGTGCGGCTGCGGCACATGTGTTCCCAAACTCGAGTAAAATAGTAAATCACATTACGTCGGTCGGCCGGTTTATGGTTCGATTACCAACACCAGTACACCACATTACGTCGAACGGAAACGCTATTCCTACTTACTACACACGCACAACTGTTTGACGCGTGGATTTACAGTTCGTTATTATTTACGAGCATCCGGATGAATAAAACGAACGTAAGAATTGGGTCACACTCACACCGTATCATCATCATCATCACTTCAGCCGAAACACGCGCGCTGCTGGACATGACCTCCCCAAGCACCGCCACTTCGACCGGTTCTCACACCGTATAGCTGAACATTTTTAAAAAACACTGCTCTTGTATGAGAACGTGCGAGTTCGCGCCACACCTCAGAATACTATTCACGTTCATATAGTAATGGAGCCATAACAAGTTCCATTACGATAACAATACGCGGAGAAATGGATCAATGTCATTTTGGTAACAGACGTCATCGTTACCAGTCGACACGCGCGGCGCCGGCGTGCGGGTGGGACTCCATCGCAGAACATACACACAGCACGGGCTGAAAAAACTAAATGACAAACAAATAAAAGAGCAATAATTGCAGTGCCGATTGGAAATAGCGAATGAGGTGTCGACCACTATGACGATAGCTACAAACAACATTACACAGAGTACAGACCGGCGACTAAACGAGCACGACTGTTGAGACTGACTGAGCAGACGCGCGCCATGTTGTCGCCATGAGCCGTGCGGCGCGCGTAGCTCACAGGAGTGCGTTCCGCAGTGACGTGCGAGAATGGTTGGTCAAATAAGTAGAAGCTCTACAGGGTGAAATTGAATAGATGCGACAAAATTGAAGGGGGTGTTCTACGCATCAATATGAACAACTTTTACTATGGGACCAAACCTGAAATCGCGAAAAAAAAATCAGCTGTTCAGTACATTTTGACGAATTATGCGAACATTAAATGTACTGAACAGCTGATTTTTTTTTCGCGATTTCAGGTTTGGTCCCATAGTAAAAGTTGTTCATATTGATGCGTAGAACACCCCCTTAAATTTTGTCGCATCTATTCAATTTCACCCTGTATACATTGATAAAATAAATGCTTTGTTTACGTACTATTTAAACCGGAGCAAGAGTTGTTTTCCATTGCGGTTGAATGCGAACACTTATTATATTTTTAGTAAATAGCTGGTAAAAAGCAGGAAATGCATGGATGAAAGCACTTTACATATTTAGTATACATAGCATAACAAAGAACGGCCTCGGTATAAATACGCATTACTCAGTAATGTGCAAGTGAACCCCCGATACGAACTGTACTGCACTGTAACCCGACTCTATCGAAACAAACGCGTGTTGTTTTGTCCTTCGTTCCACTTTACAACTGCTCGTACAATTGATCGAATTACATTGGAACAAAACATTGTCGAATATTACATTCGTGAGTCAATCTGCCTACAGCCCAGCCTTTTCCCAACTATGTTGGGGTCGGCTTCCAATCTAACCGGATGCCGCTGAATACCAGTATTTTACATGGAGCGACTGCCTATCTGACCTCCACAACCCAGTAACTGGGTAATACGATACCTCTTGGTAAGACTGGTTGTCAGACTTTCAGGCTTCTGACGACCCGTAACGACTGTCAAAGATCCACGAAAGACAGCCGGGACAACGGCTTAACGTGCTTTATTATTTTTTCGTGCTTTCCGAGGCACGGAGGAGTCTCGATATGTAAAGATGGTCACCCATCCACTGACCAACCCCGGCAAGCGTAGCTTAACCTGATGGATCGACCCGTGCGGCTGTTATTACTTAGCCACGAGCTCCTCTAATCGTGAATAATTTATATACAACGTGTAACGTTAAATGCGCAAAACCTCTTAAAGGGTCATTGCACTCATCATTATGAACAACTTTTACTATGGGACCAAACCTGAAATCGCGAAAAAAAAATCAACTGTTCAGTACATTTTGACGAATTATGCGAACATAAATGTACTGAACAGCTAACTTTTTTTCGCGATTGCAGGTTTTGTCCCATAGTAAATGTTGTTCATAATGATGAGTACAATGACCCCTTAAGAGGTTTTGCGCATTTAACGTTACACGTTGTATATTGTGGTGAGAAAATAAAAGTTGATTGATTGATTACATTCGTGAGTGAAATAAAAGCAAAGCTTGGTTGTTCGCGCAGATGCGGCGTCGCGGGGCGTCGACCGCCGCTCCGAGGGGCGCTGCAGACGGACGACTGCACGCGATCATGCGGCAAAAATACCATACACCTAGCTTTTATGCCACATTCAATGTCATCATTTTTATTGACACAACGCTAACGGACGGAAATCAGCTATATCTTAACCGTCTGAGGAGACACTCATTATAGGCGTACTGGTGCGGGCGGGCGCGGCGCGGCGTGGCGCGACATATTAGGAGGAGGGACGGTGAGCAGTAATGATCGCTGGCGAATGATTGACGGATGGCTCCAGGGAATCGGACATCGCGTGAGCGCTACACCAGTCTCAGTTAATGACGAGTGGCGCACTAGAGAACAGAGAAGAGACAACATACTCGTAGTTGTCAAGAGTCAGCAGCTGTTCTGCAAACTCAACATAAACCGTGCTATGAAAAGCCGCGAGGGAATGCAAATGGCTCGTCTCGTCACATCTTCCGTACAAATTTCGTCCACTACAACAAATACACAGTTAGCAGTGGGCTCAGTGCGAGTTTTTATACTTCTTACTCGATCGCGTTTACCTTTGTCAATTCGTATTGAATAATTGTGTTTCCCATTATAGTCACCAGGCGGTGCTTATTCATTTACAGTACAAACTGACGTTTACGTCAACGTGATCGAGTAAGCATAAAAACTCGCACTAAGGCCATAAGTCACGAACTCACGACTGAACTCTCGAACTGTCCATCAAATTCTTTATCAAAAGTCTCTTCGATTGTTGATTTAAAAAAAAGATTGGTTGCTTTTCACAGCATATATGAATTTACTGTTATACACCATGTTATAAGCAAACAAATATCATTTCAATTTTCTTTTCTTTTGGATAAACATCTCTACTTGTATATAACAATTTTGTCAGTTTTATGTTTGAACACAGCCCGTCGCTGCGCGCGCATTCGGCAACGAAGCCACCTTCTCAGGCGTTCTCAGAAGGTAGGACTTGAAATGCTCACGAGCCACGATGTGACACAGAACGAAAGCTAGCACGCGACAGAACGATTGCGTCCGGGTGCCAGTGGCGGCCGGTAGCAGTGCGCTGTACCGGATGTGTTCCTGTTGCGTTTCCGCGAAGCAATGCGTCTGAATTATTAATAGTTTGGTACACCTGCCGCGAACTGCGCGCGGACGTCGCTTCCGAAGCTCCGACTGTTGCGGTTGACGCACTAGTAGCTGCTGATAAATTATATTCATGCCCTCATACCAAACATCCTATTCCTAACTAATATTATATGTGACGGCAGCCATATTGTTTAGCAGCTACGAGAGACGGCGACTAGATGGCACTAGTGGAACTTGCACCAGACGCATTTGGCTTAAAGGACTTGAAGTCAGTCAGTAAAATATTGTGACGTTTTCCCACCACTAGCGATCGCCTTTATAAGGAGCTTTTTTTTTTTTTTTTTTTTTCTTTTTTTTTTTGTGATTTTGAGGGTGGGAAATCATCAAATAACTTCTCCCGCTCTGGGTGGAGCGGAAGGGCGTGTCAGACTTTTACTGACTAAAACCCACCCGTGTTCCTTCAGTTGCCTATGCCAGGGCCGCGGTAACCCCTTCGGACAACCCGCGACCCCAGCGGCTTTATAAGGAGCTGCGCTGTGGAGTCGGGGAGGAATTCGTACGGATGCGTCTTGGATCACGGACCACTGTCGCTCGACAGCCAGTACTGCCCGGTTATTGGATGTGGAACACTCTCTGACAGTTAGTACTGTCCTTATTGCGGTGGGTGCGTGGACCACTGTCTCTGACAGTCAGTACTGCCCTATGTGACCGCCTTCACTACCATTATTAGTTATTTAATTATTTTATATCATTTCTTTATTTCTACATTTTCTAAATTGATAACTGATTGTTCGATTGAATTAATTTGTGTATTCCCATATCTGAGTTCTATTTCTGATGTTTGGGCCAATCCGTGTGCGTTACTGCAGCGGAATGTTGTCGCTTTTCAGGATTTCGTCTTGACAGGAATTAGTACCCAATCTCGTGTAAATGTGCCCGAAATTTAGAATTTGTGCGTCCAGCCGATCCAAAGATATTCACGAAAAACAGATTCCGCTGGAGTAACGTTACTGCAGCGGCATGTTTTTTTACCAGTGGTCGTAGCTGAATACAAACTAGCTACTTAGATAGATATAATTTGTGCCTAATTGTGCCCAAAAAATAGAATTTGTGCGTCTTGAGGTTTCAGAGTTATTCAAGATGCCGCTGCAGTAACGTTTAGCAAATTGCTGTATCTCTTAAACGGCATGACATACAACTACGATTTTTTTTACTACGGTGGGTCTTAATTTGTGCTTAATTTGTACAATTTTATTTTTTCTATAATCGACACCATTGGAAAACTAGAATTTTTTTTTCAAAAACCCTAAAATCGATCCTCGCGCTTCAATGAGAAACCCTAGAAACTTACCAATTATGGTGATTTATACCTTTCATGAACTCAAAGCATCATGTGAAATTCGATGTTTATATTCCAACTCCTTAGAGAGTTATTCCATTTTAATTAAAATCTGGCCATGATATAATGTAACGCTCCAATACATGAGTTATTATTAAGTGACTGATATTATGATTATACTAATAATTAGTACCCTTATTAAATTGTTTATTCTTAAAGTTTCAGCTGAAAAAACCTTCTAACTACTTAGATATAAGAAAAAAACGATAGGAAAAGAAATCAAGCGATTAACCGAACAAATTCGAATGACTACATAAAAGCGGGCTCACAGTACATTGTGCCAACCTTCTTAAATATGTAGTACAACATTTCGTTTTTTGAAACAGTCTCGCACAAAAGTGTTACTTATAATTTATTGTTTTGTAAAACACGTAGGTATTACGTAAGTACGTAGTACATTATAACTCAATAGGTATTACGTACACACAGTGTGTCACCAGCCATAAATGATATTGAGGATTTGCAAACCTTTAAACTCTCAGTCAAATGTTAGTAAGTACAGCAATCTAATAAAGACCAAAGGTTTATTTGACGAGAAAGTGTATTTTTGTTGCCAATAAAATAAAAGAAAAAATACCGTTTATAGATTTAGTTTTGAATTGAAATAAAATAGCATGATTGATACCTCTGTAAAATTTTGTTTTATTATTTAGTTACCTACTTAATAGAAATATTCACAAATTGATCAAATTGAGGAAAGTGAATGTCTATATTGTCTAGATCTCAGCCAATTCGTCAATCGTAACTATTACACTCATACATATATAAAATACATCTACCCTATGCTATGCCGTCAGAACGACCGGGATAATAAAACATTACTTGGGGGGGAATCCCCAGAGCTTGTCGTTGCTTCATTCGAAACTGCCGTATGGAATGGTTTTTTGTAAACATTCTTCAATGAAAAACAATGGTACCAACATTCGTGAAACGCACTGTTAGTTCGGTTCGGTGTTAACTTTGTTTGACACGAGTAATTGGCCGCCAATCTCGTGTGTGGAGAGCGTGTGCACATTATCTTTTTCCCAGTAATTAAAGGAATTGTGTGTATAATTACGACGCGTGTAATTTCAGCTGGACAATACGCATTGGTTTTGTGGTACATTGTGCTTATGGTGAAATAAATTAACTGTTCAGTGATAAAGAAGATCGACACACCTGTATTTTCTGTGCGTTAGAGTACTTCAAAGACATTCCATACTTCACAGATTATGCGTTACAAAAACACACCGCAGTGCGCGCTCGCCCTTTGGTCACTTCCTACTCTCTGATGACTCTCTACGTCACATATTTATGTAAAAGTAAATAAATAGTTACCTAATTAAACCATTTGTACGCACCTGTACCCATCAAAATTCAATTATAATACTACCAATTTAAGAAGGTGGGCATAATGTACTGTGAGCCCGCTTTTATGTAGTCATTCGAATTTGTTCGGTCAATCGTGTGATTTCTTTCCCTATCGTTTTTTTCTCATATCTAAGTAGTTAGAAGGTTTTTTCAGCTGAAACTTTAAGAATAAACAATTTAATAAGGGTACTAATTATTAGTATAATCATAATATCAGTCACTTAATAATAACTCATGTATTGGAGCGTTACATTATATCATGGCCAGATTTTAATTAAAATGGAATAACTCTCTAAGGAGTTGGAATATAAACATCGAATTTCACATGATGCTTTGAGTTCATGAAAGGTATAAATCACCATAATTGGTAAGTTTCTAGGGTTTCTCATTGAAGCGCGAGGATCGATTTTAGGGTTTTTGAAAAAAAAAATCTAGTTTTCCAATGGTGTCGATTATAGAAAAAATAAAATTGCACAAATTAAGCACAAATTAAGACCCACCGTAGTAAAAAAAATCGTAGTTGTATGTCATGCCGTTTAAGAGATACAGCAATTTGCTAAACGTTACTGCAGCGGCATCTTGAATAACTCTGAAACCTCAAGACGCACAAATTCTATTTTTTGGGCACAATTAGGCACAAATTATATCTATCTAAGTAGCTAGTTTGTATTCAGCTACGACCACTGGTAAAAAAAACATGCCGCTGCAGTAACGTTACTCCAGCGGAATCTGTTTTTCGTGAATATCTTTGGATCGGCTGGACGCACAAATTCTAAATTTCGGGTACATTTACACGAGATTGGGTACTAATTCCTGTCAAGACGAAATCCTGAAAAGCGACAACATTCCGCTGCAGTAACGCACACGCCAATCCTACATAATTATGTGAAAGTGAGTTTGTTTGTTTATTTGTTTGCTTGTTACGCTTTCCCGCTAAAACGGCTGAACAGATTTGAATCAAATTTGGCACATGGGTAGACCATGCCCTGGATTAGGAGATCGACCTCCACGTGGGCGAAAATGCGGGCAAAAGCTGTAGTAGGTACCTATTTCAATTATATTAATAATTTAAATATTTTATCTTGTGTTATTTTCTTTGCGTCATGTTTACCACAAATAACGTAGTTTCTTTCTTTTTTAGGGTTCCGTACCTCAAAAGGAAAAAACGGAACCCTTATAGGATCACTTGTTTGTCCGTCTGTCTGTCTGTCTGTCAGTCTGTCAAGACCGTTTTTCTCATGAACGCGTGAAGGTATCCAGCTGAAATTAATATCAAATACGTAAGTATAAGGTCCCTTGGAATTCTAAAAACATCAAACTTCTAAGTCAACGCAATAAAAAAATACGGCCATTTATTATTTATGCGACATTTTTTGATACTCGCAAGTAAATCAAAACCTATAGGGTACTTCCTGTCGTCCTAGAATCATGAAATTTGGCAAGAAGCAAGGTCTCACAACACAAATATAGGAAAATGTCCGAAAATTTTTAATTTGTAATTCTATCACATAAAAAATATTTTCAAAGTTGTCAGTGTGTCAAGACCCTTTTTCTGAGCAACGCATAGAGGTATCAAGTTGAAATTAATATCAAATACGGAGGTCTATGGTTTCTTGAAATCCTAAAAAACTCAAGCTTCTAAGTCAACGCAATAAAAAAATACGGCCATTTTGCGACACATTTTGATACTCGCACCTGTCGCAAGGTCAACTTCCCGTTGACCTAGAATAATGAAATTTGGCAAGAAGCAAGGTCTCCCAGCACAACTAAAGGAAAAAGTCCGAAAATTGTGAATTTGTAGTTTTATGACATATTTTTTTTTTATATCCAATGTTAAGTTTGTTTTTGGGATAAGTTCTTTTCAACTACGGAACCCTTCATTGTGCATGGTCCGACACGCACTTGGCCGGTTTTTCTTTAAGTACTTATATTGTATGAAGCGGGAAAGCCGCAATAAATGTGGAATTTTTTTCGACGTCACACAGCAAGGACCTCTCGCAGCTCACATTGAAACTTGGAGCCGACTTTTATAAACTTGTACTGAACACAAGTTCAGTGCACTAAAAGTGTATAAATGCGGAGCTGGGAACTGGGATCAATACGGAAATGGAGCACAAACGTGACTGGAGCTTCAGGATGCGAATTACTGTCTCGCGTGTGTCGTGAAATTGTGTGAAGGACGCGAGTAACATGTCGGATTTCGCCCGGATATTGTTTTGTTTCCGGGTTTGGACAAATCAAGATTATTTCAAACTCAAAACATTTATTTCAATTAAACCAATTACAGGCACTTTTGAATTGTCAAAGAGTCGGTCAGTTAGTCAGAAAGTTGAAGCTAGTTGCCCATTCCAAAACGTAGATCTATAAAATTTATAAAAATTTTCGGTGGCTTTATAAGACTGATGATCTTAGCTTATAATGTAAATCAAGACTTAAGGTGCATCCACACCGTAGTTACTTTTTGTTGCGCAACCTTTTGCAACAGGATAACATTAAGTAACTTTCTTTATCTTTTGCGGCTTTTGCTATAAATTTTTGTTATCCGTTGTTGCCCAGCAACACTTGCAAACGTTGAGTAACTTCGGTGTGGATGCACCTTTATGGAACGATAAGCCTCCAAGACAGAGCTTCTTTAGTACTACTAGTATACTGACGAAGGAACAGCACCAAATGAAGATGTAGCAGAAGACGTACAGTCACTGTACAACGATGTTCCAAATATACGACATGTTGCGTGGCAAGTATGTCTGGGCACGTCGAGGCGATTAATGCCCAAAGCCGTTCCTGTAATGTAATAAGTAACGGTACGGAGTAGCTGCACACGGCGCGCCGCACCGAGTGCCGCAGCATTGTGTATTCGCTGCATGCGGCGCACGCGCCCCGCATGTGCGCACAACACATCCCGCGCGGTAACCCACCATGGCCATGACACGCTGCAATACATCTTCAATGTGTCAACAATCATTGCTAATAACTACACTTTTATTTCAAACACAATTTTGAGCTGTCTTCAATATAGGAACTGAAATATGTGTCATCACAGGACATTGGGGAGGGGTCATGCTTCCTTCCTGTGACATTGTTGTGGGCTGTTTGTGGGTCTCAGGCAATTAAAAGATGTCAGCTTCTTACACTTTGTTTATGTACACTTAGTTTATACGGTTACACAAATCACATTAATAACTACTGTTCTAATTAATCTTGTCCAATAATGATAATAATAGAAATTATATTTCGTCGCTTCATTCTTCAGATATTTTTAACCACGTAGTACCCTTCCCTTGCGCTAGCAACTACGCACGTCTATTTAGATTATTATTATTATTTTTTTTTTTTTATAAGTTGGTAACACTGTGCTCCACCTCGCCGTGTTGGTCAGTTGTAGCCGTCATTCCTTTTTCGTGCGCAGCAACGAACGGACGTCTTCAACACTCAATAAGTAGTAGGTTAAAATTGTATTTAGGTATCAAGTATGCCGAAGCGAAACGCGGAAGAGAAGATTGAGCATTACAGGAATAAAATACGGAAGTTAGAAAAGAAGGCTCATCGTCGTCGAATAAGAAGTTTTTCGTCATCGGATTCGGAACAAAATCCAAGTAAGTACAATTTTTCATCGTTGGTGTTTTAAAAGTGATAATAAAACGTTAAAATATTACTACTGTGAAGAAAAAACGCCGGGAGGTTGCCCGAGATGGTAACACGATGGCAAAATACCTACCAGTTACTTTACTAAGTAACCCAATAATACCGGGAGGTTGTCCGCGATGGCAACACGAAGGTTAATTATACCGGGAGGTTATCCGAGATGATAACACGATGGATTTAAATAGAACAAACATGGTTTCTATGAACTAGAATCACGTGTAATACTGTTCTTAGGAATTTTTTTCCGTGTAAAGTTATGACTACCCTCATAACTTATAAAAATTGTTACCAGGTCCAAGGGAAACGGGGGACCCCGAGACTGTGGACACCGTGGCAGACTCCGAGCCAGACATATCACCACCGGAACCACCACCGAACGACCTGATTACTGCCCCAGAAGTTGCGACCAATCCACCCTGCGTGGACATCGAAACAACGAATCCCGCTGATCCAGATTTGGATCCAAATATTTTGGCGGCATTAGGTGAAATCACAGACGAGACACCGGAGTTTGGCGAGAAAATTCATGAAAATCTCGCAAAAATATGGCTACCTTTGCTAAAAAAGGGTATGACAAAAGAAAATAGGGAGGTACTTTTGAGGAATTACCTCATACCCGAAAACTGTCCGTTACTTCAAGCGCCAACGCTTAACCTTGAGGTTTCTGCGGCCATACCAGAATCTGGTAGATTTCGGGACAAGAAATTGACCACTAGCCAACAACAACTGGGACTGGGCATTACTGCTGTCAATAGAGGTTTACACTTGCTGGTAAATAATGAAAGCAGAGTAGATGCAATTAAATTCATAAGTGACGGATGCCGAATCTTATCTGACTTGCATCACCAAAATACTGAAGCTAGAGTCAGATTTATACTTCCTGGGTTAGACAAGTCATTTTTACAATTTCTCGATCGTTCCGAACGTGACAACACACTGTTTGGTAACGACCTTTCGGAAAAAATTAAAGCCTCAAAGGCTATTGTAAAACAAGGGGAACAAATCAAGAAGACTTTGCCCGCATTAAAGCCTTCTAGTTCCAGCTCAAGAGCACAACCAGCAGCTAACCGGTCCAGCTACCAGGGAAACTGGTCGGGACCTTCTCGCTTCCAGCCAAACAGGGGAGGGGGGCGAGGGTGTCAGAAACGCACAAACTACCGAGCTCCCCCTGCATCCAGCCAGTCGAAGACCAACTACAAGCAACGTGCTCAAACACGACGCCAGTGACTCAGGTACATGCAGGCCGAATCAAATTTTATTATGATTGCTGGGCAAAAATCACTGATAATATGACAGTTCTTAGATGGATTAGTCATGGTGTAGATATCCCTTTATCAGAGGGAGTACTACAACCCCATAATATAACCAAAACATTTTGGTCTAAACAAGAGAAATGTGATATGGCGATCGCCATTAACAAGCTCATAGACCTAGGTGCGGTTAACGTTTGTGAACCCGTAAAAGACCAGTTTATATCTCGCATATTTTTATCACCTAAGCCAAACGGTGAAAAAAGATTCATCTTAAATCTAAAATCATTTAATCAGTTTGTCAAAAAATCCCACTTCAAAATGGAAGATCATAGGACTGCCTCTAAACTTATTCCAAAAAATGGTTACCTTGCAACGATAGATCTTAAAGAAGCCTATCTTTTAGTTCCAATTAAAAAATCATTTCGAAAATACCTGCGTTTTCAATTCGAAAATGATATATCCGAAACTTTAACGTATGAATTTAACGCCATGCCCTACGGTCTTTCCATTGCTCCTAGAGTGTTTACAAAAATTATGAAGGAGGTCATGACCTACCTTAGATACAAGGGACATAAATCAGTCATATATTTAGATGACATCTTATGTATTGGAAAAACATACACTGAGTGTCTCAGTAATGTTAATGAAACTTTACGGTTGTTAGCTTGTCTCGGTTTTGTGATAAATTATAAAAAGAGCTCATTAATACCCCAACAAGTGTGCAAATTTTTAGGTTTCATCTATAATACGACAAACCTTTCGGTTTCCTTACCCATTGAAAAACGTCGTAATATCGCGCAGCTTGTTAAAAAGTTTATTGGTCTACCTCCCTGTACCATAAGAGAATTCGCTCAGTTAATAGGCGTTCTCACAGCAGCCTGTCCTGCCGTCAAATACGGGTGGTTATATACCAAAACACTAGAGCGTCAAAAATACCTTTTATTGAATAGATTTCATAACGATTATAGTTCTAAAATAAACCTAGAACGATACATACTCAATGATTTAAATTGGTGGTCAAAAAATATATTTACATGTGCAAACTTTGTCGACACCCCTAATTTCGAATTGGAAATATTTTCCGATGCTTCGAAAACGGGGTGGGGAGCATTTTGTGATAGTAATCGCGCTCATGGATCATGGAAGGAAACCGAAAGAGAATATCACATAAATTACCTAGAGTTATTGGCTTGTTTCTTAGCACTAAAAATCTTCGCGAAGGAACGATCAAATTGTTCCATATTGTTACGAGTTGATAATAACACAGCTTTGAGTTATATTAATAGAATGGGAGGAGTACAATATCCTCACTTAAACGATCTTGCTTATCAAATTTGGCAATGGTGCGAGAAGCGGAACATATGGATATTTGCATCCTATATTAATACCAAACAAAACATCGAAGCTGATATCGAATCAAGAAAAGTTAACCCCGATATAGAATGGAGCTTATCAGATCAAGCATTTAAAACTGTCATTTGTAAACTAGGTCAACCTGTAATTGATTTGTTCGCTTCTCGCATTAATGCAAAATGTCATTTATACGCATCCTGGTTTCCTAACCCAGACGCGTCTTTTGTCGATGCATTTACAATTAATTGGAAAAATCGTTTTTTCTACGCTTTTCCCCCTTTCTCGTTGATACTTAAAAGTGTGTATAAGATAATAAACGATGAGGCGTGTGGTATACTCGTATTTCCATGGTGGCCATCACAGCCATGGTTCCCTATCGTTTCAGAATTAATCTCCTCAGAAATAATATTTTTTGAACCCAGTAAAAACTTGCTTCTATCCTCCTCCAGGGATCACCACCACCCGCTGCACAGTCATCTTACACTGGCTGCAGCGATACTCTCCGGGAAGCCTTCCTCCGACGTAACATCCCCGTAGAAGCAATAGATCTCATGTTAGCATCGCTTTCTGATAATACCAAAAAACAATATAGCGTCTCATACAAACTCTGGTGGCAGTTCTGTAATATTAATAAAATTGATACTTTTGAGAGCACGGTAGCAAAGGTCATCTCTTTTTTGACAACAGAATTTAATAAAGGTGCCTCGTATGGATCACTGAATTCCCACAGATCCGCGCTCTCGTTACTATTGGGCAATAACGTTGGTTCTGATGAATGCATCAAACGGTTGTTAAAAGGAGCCTATAAACTTAAACCTAGCAGGCCAAAATATACACACACCTGGGATCCCCAATTAGTACTTAATCTCGTTTCTAAATGGTACCCGAACCGTGATTTAGACCTAAGTAAATTGACAAAAAAATTAGTTATTTTACTGGCTTTATGTACGGCACAGCGAGTCCAAACTCTTTCCCTAATAAAACTAGAGAATATAAACATCTCGTCAAATGGAGTAAAAATAGTGATAACAGACACTATCAAGACTTCAGCTCCGGGAAGAGAACAACCTGTACTTTTTCTGCCCTACTTTGTAGAAAATAAAAATATTTGCCCTGCTACCGTACTAACAGATTACATATTTATTACAAAAAATCTTAGAGCTAAAAATATAAATAACTTAATAGTCACCATTAAAAAACCTAATAAGGCGGCCACAGCTCAAACCATAAGCCGATGGATAAAATTGGTGTTATCAGAAAGCGGTGTCAATACATCAATATTCAGTGCACACAGTACACGACACGCCTCAACTTCTTCTGCAAGCTCGGCAGGTGTGTGCATTGACACAATACGTAGAACTGCGGGATGGACCAGTCGTTCTCAAACGTTTGCCAAGTTTTATAAACTTAATATAATTAATGAAGCCGAATTTGCAGAATCAGTATGCCTATGATTGTAACTAGTTGTAAGGATTATAAATCAAACACATATTATTATCATAATATAGAAGAATAATCTTTATTTTTTTCAATATGTACCTATTTAAAAAGTAATTAAATAATCATTTCAAAAATCCTTGTAATTTATTTAAATGAACCTGCAAATCTCATTATCTCTTAACATCTACGTGGTTAAAAATATCTGAAGAATGAAGCGACGAAATATAATATACTAGCTTTTGCCCGCGGCTTCGCCCGCGTGGATGTCGGAAAATATCCCATGGGAACGTTCATGTAGAAAACATAGGGCATATCCCTAACTTAAGAAATGCTGGGTTTACCATACAAACTTTCATCCCCTATATCAACCCCTGTAGGATTATTTTTTAAGACAAAAAGTAGCCTATGTCCTTCCCCAGGATGCTATATAAAGCCTTGCCAAATTTTATCAAAATCCGTGCAGTTTTGTAAATTTTAAAATCAACCCGTATTTTACCCCCTTAGTGGATGATTTTTCAAAAACGCTGAACCGCATATTTCTTAATTTCCTACCAATAGCATAAATTTGTTATACCTAACTTAAGAAATACTGGGTTTCCCTTGCAAACTTTCATCCCCTATATCACCCCCTATGGTATTATTTTGGAAAAAAAATAGTATCCTATGTCCTTCCCCAGGATGCTATATAAAGCCTTGCTAAATTTTATAGAAATCCGTTCAGTGGTTTCGGCGTGAAAAGGTAACAGACAGACAGACAGACAGACAGACGGACAGACAGACAGACAGAGTTACTTGTATCCTATGTCCTTTCCTCAGGATGCTATATAAAGCCTTGCCAAATTTTGTCGAAATCCGTGCACTTTTGTAAATTTTAACATCAACGCTTATTTTACCCCTTTGGGGGATGGTTTTTCAAAAACACTGAACCGCATATTTCTTTATTTCCTATCAAAAGCATACATTTTAATTTTCACATCCCTAACTTAACAAATGCTGAGTTTCCCATACAAACTTTCATCCCCTATATCACCCCCTGTTAGATTATTTTTTAAAACCAAAAGTAGCCTGTGTCCTTCCCCAGGATGCTATATAAAGCCTTGCCAAATTTTATCCAAATCCGTGCAGTTTTGTAAATTTTAAAACCCAACCCCTATTTACCCCCTTAGGGGATGATTTTTCAAAAACGCTGAACCGCATATTTCTTAATTTCCTACCAATACCATAAATTTGTTATACCTTAAGAAATACTGGGTTTCCCTTGCAAACTTTCATCCCCTATATCACCCCCTGTGGTATTATTTTGGAAAAAAAATAGTATCCTATGTCCTTCCCCAGGATGCTATATAAAGCCTTGCTAAATTTTGTCGAAATCCATGCAGTTTTGTAAATTTTAAAATCAACCCCTATTTTACCCCCTTAGGGGATGATTTTTCAAAAATGCTGAATCGCATATTTCTTTATTTCCTATCAAAAGCATACATTTTAATTTTCACATCCCTAACTTAAGAAACACTGAGTTTCCCATACAAACTTTCATCCCCTATATCACCCCCTGTAGGATTATTTTTGAAAAAAAAAGTAGCCTATGTCCGTCCCCAGGATACCATCTATAGCCTTGCCAAATTTTATAGAAATCCGTTCAGTGGTTTAGGCGTGAAAAGGTAACAGACAGACAGACAGACAGACAGACAGACAGACAGACAGACAGACAGACGGACAGACAGACAGAGTTACTTTCGAATTTATAATATTAGTATGGATGATCAAACGAACTTCCAAGTGAAGTTCGATCATTATTATATGAGTCGCTTCATTCGAAGATATAGTTTCCCAACCCGCCCTAAAAAACCCTGAAAGAGATTTGCAAAAATCATAACTTTAATCATCTCTAAAATAATGACGGCTACAACTGACCAACACGGCGAGGTGGAGCACAGTGTTACCAACTTATAAAAAAAAAAAAAAAAATAATAATAATCTAAATAGACGTGCGTAGTTGCTAGCGCAAGGGAAGGGTACTACGTGGTTAAAAATATCTTCGAATGAAGCGACTCATATAATAATGATCGAACTTCACTTGGAAGTTCGTTTGATCATATATTAAATAATAAAGCTTTGGATGTCTCCTATATAACACTGTGCGCACGCGTCTCATGAATGTGTGACAGTTCCTAGGGCTGAAGGGTGACTGGCGCTCCTGTCGCGCCCTCGCTCTTCGGTCCTTAGACTCCGTCATAGCGCACTGACTAGTACTTCAGTCGGCAACACTGTATTTCATGCGACATATGCATTTCGAAGTACAACGTTCAATTATGTTATGATGGATGACACGCCATTATTGTGTCCTTTGAGAGATAATGTGTAGAACACCACCTAGCGGAGCGGCGCGACCGCTGGTGCTGAACGTATCAATCACGTTACATACACAAATAGCTGGATGACTACTACAGCTAGGTACTTACAAATATCCATATCTCTCAGATTAAATGAATTTTATCATTTGCTATCAACGAAACACATCATTATCAAGCAAAAATGTACACAACTGTGATATTACAACATTAGTAGAGCTGTCTGAAATCGTTAAGATAGTGAGACAGTGCCGTGGCAAACGTAGCTTGTTATTGAATGCATTGTCGATGGACCCGCTGCGCGGGCGCACTGCGACACCCACAGCTTACCTAACCTAACCTAACATTGTGGCAGTGAGCGCGGCGGCTCCGGCCCAGTGGCTGCTGGCAGAAATGGGCCGCCTACTAGGCAGACTAGACTGATTATAAACTGGAAGGCGATAAGGATAGAATTTAGTATTAGCTGATTAGATGCATCCCTTTCAAAACATTGGCATATTGCGTGAATGGATGAGCCTTCTGGGTGATCTCAATGTCTGCCTGGACTAACAGGCTGGGACCTTTCGCCAGCATTGTGTCGCCGACTATTAGCTACCTGAATCATCGCGAGGGCACCGCGGAGACGCGAACATGTGGCGATACCATCGCCGGCTCAACGCTGTCTGGTACTTTCGCGACATCGCTTCTATTCTACCCGGCAATGTATCAACTGCCATCAATTACGTCGCCAACTTAATTATTTATTGGCCGAAGATTACATCTGGTATTACGTTCACAAGTCCCCTTCGGAACTGAGAAAGCAGTGAGGTAAAACCAAGCTAAATACTACTGACGATACTTGGAAAGATAACATGATAAGATTACGTTTTATCATAACAAACCGTTTGCTTCGAAACTAGCTAGGAAGTAAGTGCTGCGCGCTTACAAATACTTCCTTTGTGTAGCACTAATGACCCCATTACATTTAATTAGCTAAGAGACAAGTATTTGGGACAAGCCAGTTGAGTGAACAAAGAGCCGTCGCAGTGAGCGGTGGAGCACGAGAACAAAGCATGCGCTGGTGCGGGCCCCGGGCCCCTCGCGGGTACAAGCACAGGCGCGGCCGCCTCTTGACCGAGTGCCGACAGGGCCGGCGCCGTGCACACACCATCACACATCATTAGCTGTATAGCTTCGTTACGAGCCGGCTCACCTATATCTACGTCAACTGAAATAACGAGGCAGACACAAGGAAAGGAAGGACCATAACAATTAGTTGGTAACATTCAGCTGGAGAGAACATCCATTATCATATCTGGTATAGTGTCATCTGGCTAGCTCATACACATGACGTATCCAGGGGAAAACTTGAAGCGGTCGAAGAGATAGTAACGTGGACAGTTTCGTTTGCGCGGTGCATACCGCACATGGTGCGCTCCATGTGACAGCGGTACCGTAACGAGTTATGCTAACGCGTGGAGCTTACAATGCAGTAATCATCTAGTTCCCCTCGCCATGCCGGCGCGGCGACACAGCTCGCCCTCCCAACACGCGCGCACACGGAGACAGTTGCACGCAAGTGACAGTGCTCCATGGCATAATATTACAACTGGTCCAATTGACCCGGATGACGCGGCCGCCGGGGAATATTGTTCACAGCTACGCGGTATTGCTGTTACCTACTGTCGGGTGCTGTGTCTCATGGACGTATGTTTTCACCGTAGGTCTCAGAATACCGCCTTGTGAAATACAGCTTGTGATAAATGAAACGTTGAAGCGTGCTTTCTCATGCATGTTTCTGTTTTACTTGCTTTCCTACTGAATAGATCGTTCGCCGCTCTAATGACAGAAGATAAATAGCAGCGTTTAAACAATTCCAAGAGAAACGCTTTAACTGCAATAGTATAATGGACATTTGTTTTGTTTAAACGAGCGGCAAACCGTTCTATTCTAATACCACAACACAACAAGTTTTTAAAAATAGAAGGGAAAGGTCATCCGCGTAGGTTAGCGAGTTCAAACGGAGAGTTTATCACGCTGCTCGCAGTGGCCGGGGACTGTGCAGGCACAGGTACAGCGGATTACGTTATGAGCGGAAATATGTTATCAAAGCGGAAGCCTGTGCGCAGGGCGGCGCAGCCAGGCCTGCCGAGACACTAGAGGACACCCACAAGTGTTCAGTCTAATATATTTTATACTCGTCCAATCACGAAGTTCAAATGAACGTGCGAAGAATGTGTCATATGCTTTACTACAAACAGAGAGAGCTGATAAGGAATAAGGAAAAAGTCCCACCTGAGTATTTTTAGTGGGACTTTTTCCTTTCGCCTATCTCAGGTAGCATTTCTACTGCCTATGAGAGGTGTCGGCGATGCTTTCCGAAGTCTAAATTGTCCAATTTCTTATTCCTTCATATTCTTATTTTTCCGAATTCTTATTTTTACATATTCCGAATTTTTCATATTCATTTATTTCCACTTTCTCATTAATACATGTTCCATTTTAGTCCACATTCTGTATTTCCCATAAAGTACAATCACCATAAAAACTTTGTAACATATTTTGTTCCACACAATGATTCAACTAGTAATACTTACATAATAAACTCTTTGGATGGAATTATTTGTCACTTAAGAAAGCATTCTTATATTGGATATAATCCTCTAATTTGTAATATCAAATGGATTAGTGGATAAATTCAAAAAATACTTAACCGATTTTAAAAATTCTTTCACCTAAAGAAAGCCATATTATCAACAGCTAGTATTACTTATATACCTAATTTTGCGCAGCACTTAAATGTGAGCAGGAGCACTACTACGTAGGTACTACTTTAAATCTATCATATACGAGGTAAGTATGTCTTTCATTGTCTTTAATGTGTCCCCTGGCGGTTGTGAGTATGTCATGCTCACTCGAACGTCTCGCTGATGGTGGTGCATGTGTCGGATCATTCGGTTCCCTTCAAAACACAGATTACTAATGTAGCAAGCTACGTCAAAAAGGTTGAACCAAATGGCGCCGATCCGTGCGTCCGTCGTGCTCCTCAACGGGTGCCATCAGTTGCGACTGGTCATCTCTTATCTGACGAATTATTCTTTATTATTTAAATTGTTTTTATTATTATATTTTGCTCTAGACCTCTTTCTTTTTCTTTCTTTGATTTTTTACTGGAAGAAATGGTTTTGATTTTAAGTTTAAGTTTGATTACCTGATAAAAAATATATGACAATCCGTTTATTTTCCATTTTGTATCGAACTGTACTCATTCGGAAAATTTTGATGTTAGGACAATAAATCATTAAGAAACCTAAGAATTCGGAAATATAAGAATTTGAAAAAATAATAATTAGGAAAAATAATGTTGCGTATTTTAAAGAATGTGTAATTTAAATAATATGAAAAATCGCGAATTTGGATTTTGGCGCTGACATCCTATGAGAAACGCTACTTGAGATAGGCGACATTAAACACACTGCTATTTTAGAAGAACTATACACTGAAACTAGAACAGTAAGTTCATACAAGTAACAGCCACTTTGTGGAGCTATTTTAAGATCATTCGCTGTATAGTCAGCCCTATACACGCGGGTCACATCTGCTCGATTGGTCTGGGAGTCGGATCAAAGCGGGCCCGCGCCCAGACGCACATTCATCAATGTTGGGTCATACGGCTCACAACGACCGACAAACGCTACTTACAGAAGGTTCACACAAAATTGTAACAAACAATAGATGCAGCAGACTTGGCAAACACTGTACAATCTGCCAAGTATGATGTCATCAGCTGTATGTTGGAGACTGTTCTTTGTTTGGGGAAGTTGTTAGTGTCGTGTAAAGTAAATCAGAGTCAGGAGCTTCCTAACTCGGCATTCTAGCCTGATGCTTAGCTTATAAAAAAGATCACAATATTTTAGTGAAGTTCTGTTCGTTGGCGTTTTTCTTCCCTTCACCACATAAAGTCAAACGTGTGCAGATATTGTTTTGAGGAACTGTTTTTTAGAACATCAGTGCATTAGTATATATTATAGCAGCATCAGAGCTTCTAACTTGTAAGTTGACGGTACTATGTAGTTATGCACCCACGGCGTGGCGCCGCACGTCCGCACGATTCTAAGCTTACGCATTCGTTCATATTAGCAGCTTTACTTCCAGCGATAAGATAAACAGATTAGGGGTTAGCGTTTGGTGTCATCTAAATTCGATCCGTCATGTAAACCCATAAATATTCGATTGCTGAAGTGACGGTTGAGTAGCGCTTCCCTAGCGGACTGAATTACTGACACGTACTTTTTTACATACAATTTTGCAATGCGAGTGGATTTAAATGATATTGAACACTATGGTCTTGAAAACCTCAGCTGTCTGTTTACTTGCTTACCCAACAAATGCACCATGAGTTCATGACATACACCAGTCTATTGGAGGCTCCCGAAGTCATCGTGCATACCTACTTGCCGGTCAGCCTAGCTATTTGGCCGACCCATCATTTGCCTTTTCCTTACTATGTTAGGAAATCTATCTATTTTACGTACCACGAATGCCAATAACAGCATAGTAATTCTTGGAATGGTAATTTTAATGTTGTAAAAACTAATTTGAAGATCTAATTTGCTGGTGTCAATTACTTGTCAACGTGCTGCTACGCTAGCGAATTAGCGATATCCTTGATGATTTAATCCAACCAAACTATACCTAAGTTAGGAATAAAGACTCGTTGGAAATATAATTAACAAGGAACAAAAGGCTATTATTGTCCTATCCTGCTAATCAGTAACCCATATTCGATAGCGGCAACTTTAAAAGGCCTAAGTATACCAAGAAAAAATTTAAATTTCCGCTCCAATAGTAGTCTACTATGGCACGACGAGGGAAATGAAATTCCCGGAGCACAGCGCGCCGGTTACGTAACACGCGCCAATTGAGACGGACGCCTGCTCTTATTAGCTGCTATCCTAGTTGCACGGAGCTACGTGCCGCCGGATAGCACAGCACACCAACCAGCACCTTTTGATCCGATATTACAAATCCCCGATATACCTTTCCATGCGCTGTGAACTTGAATAAATCTTATCATGTTTGTAAGTAAATAAATACTATTTATCACATTCAGCTTAATGATATCCCACCAAATACATTTTCATGTAAAATGTTGCCAAGACGAGACCACATATAGCTCGCACTGACAAAAAGCTATCAGATCTCATGTAGAGCCAAGCTTCTAACTCTCTAAGCCCTAACTTCACAAACTCTACACCTTAGTCAAAATATGAGGCTTGGCCGTTTCGTTATACTACAAGAACTATTGTATAACAGAAAAGTAATGAACAGTGAATACATTTTTCACCTTGCGCCTATGTGATGGTAGCGAAACGGCCAAGCCATATATTTTGACTAAAGTGTAGAGTTTGTGAAGTTAAGGCTTGGAGAGTTAGGCGTGTAGAGTTAGAAGCTTGGCTCTACATGAGATCTGATAGCTTTTTGTCAGTGCGAGCCATATGTGGTCTCGTCTTGGCAACATTTTACATGAAAATGTTTTTGGTGGGATTTCATTTCTTTTTGTAAGTTGCTTATGATATGTATAGGTTGATAGGCAGGAGATTAATAAACACTTATCGAAGTATATACAAGTGTATTAATATTATTCGTAAGTATAAGTACTTATTATTTGCGGAAGTCTTATACAAATTTCCATCCCCTAGTTTAAGGGGTTGGGGGGTAAAAGTTCCAAGTTTTAGAATTTTTTTGTTGTTTGTGTACTAATACTAGCTTCCATACTAAATTTCAGCTTTCTAGGACTTTATTTGCGGAAGTCTCATACAAATTTCCATCCCCTAGTTTAAGGGGTTGGGGGGTCAAAGTTCCGAGTTTTAGAATTTTTTTGTTGTTTGTGTACTAATACTTACTAGCTTACATACCAAATTTTAGCTTTCTAGGACTTCAGGAAGTACCCTAAGAATTTTTATGATCATCAGTGAGTCAGTGACGAAATCGGGCTATTTTAGATATCAATAAAATCTAAAGTATAAGAGCTATGCAATTGAAACTTTATAGGTTTAATAAGTCAATCACTGACATAATTTCCAGAAAATTTTGTTTATCTGGTATAATCCAAACCCAAGTTAAGAAGGCTCAAAAATACGACGAAGTGCTTCGAGAAAAGGTAGGTAGTGCCCTTGCGCTTTGCTTGGTTCGTCTTGGCGGGGACACTACCGTGCCCCCAGATTTTGTACTGCTGTATGATAATTTCCGAGCCGCGATCACATTGGCCCACATAACACAGTAATGAAGTTGAAGCAAACACTCCGCTAATGTGTCCATTAGTTGGGCACACACGGCTGTCCTTCCTATCTCTTCCGACTGCTACCTGCCTGGTACTTGTGGCTGTTACCACGTGAGAATATGTTTATGCACGGCAAGAGTATGTAAGTACAGAGTTGAAAACGCCTTCAACAGCTAAAAAGAAGCAGAGCGGATAATTTCTCGAAACCGCTAAAGCAATTTTTAATAGGACATTCATATGAAACAACTGACAGACCATCAGTGCAAGTGGTTCAAGAACTATATGAAGTGTGTGAGGTAACAGAGTAAGTACTTAGTTTAATGTAGTTAGCCTTCTGCACCTTGACACAGTGTGCGAGTGAGGGTAGGGGTTCAGTGGCAGCCGAGATTGAGAGCAGACGCCGCGCTGCTGGATGAACATCAGGTATTACACGCTATCGAGCACTGTACTAATAGAGACTTATTTGTGGGCAAATAGCTTCACAGTGTGATTTATACGTTGAACAAACTCAGCTACACAATTGAGACATTACGGATAAATATAAATGTTTCAGATGTGTGTGTGTGCGCGCTAAGATTAATGGAGGAAGTAGGCAAAAAATAAACTAATTATAAGCACCATGGCAATAAAACTAAAACAACCATTATCAAGATATCAACCAATAAGGAAATAAATAACGCAACAAAATTATACTGTACTACAAAGACGTGACAATGAGATCTGCTCCCACGATCATATTTTAATTGCTTGTCAACTACTACGAGAAGTACGAAGAGCAAAAATACGGTGAGGCGACTCTCCGGAGGGAAGTGCACGAATCAACGCAATTGATGGAAGAATCGACCTCGAGCACCAGTTACAGACTAAACGCAGGGGCCGGGATCCTCCGACAGACGAAACAATTCGCCAACAAGGTCGCTCACTGATTATCTGAATGAACCAGTCCCACTGTTCGGTACAATAGTTGGCAACACAGACGGAGCCAGCGACTCCGCAGACGTCGATGGTTTATGTGAAAAATTAGCGCCCAAACAAAACATCCGGTACCGAAATACTGCGCGTTCTAGTGAAGCTGCCTCGCGCGTCACGCCCACGTGCAGCTCACTCCACACTGCACAGCCCAGAGGACACGATCCGTCTCCACATCGCGTGCACCACTCACCGTATTTATTTGTACACTTCACTTCGCGGTACACTTAATGTAAACATTGCAGTGAACGCGAAGGCTCTCGAATGCAAATAGCGAGTCACACCTGGCAGTCGCGAGCGTGTTCGTGCATCGATGCAACTAGTCAATAGAAAACTCAGAACTTACGCAGCCTCGTACATACGCAAGCAGACGGTAATTTAGCAAGAATAATGTATCGCGGTGGCGCTAAACGTAACCTCAATACGTAAGCAGTAAAATTATTTAACATCGTCTTTGACGCGAGATTTAATTGACCGGCGAGGTCGAATGTCGTCCGTGCCACGTAAAATGACGGTTCTCTCCAGAAGTCCACACTAATACGATGTCATATTTTTCCATGCGATTTTTCACGGTTCTATTGGTTGACAGGCTGGAGTGACGATAGTTCACCGTTGATCTTGGCACGCCATGCGCTTGCGCAGCCGCGCCGGTGGAACGTGTAACTGTAACCTAATTCTGGGGCATTGATTTATATTTATATTATGAGTTGACACGTAAAATATCGCATTCTGGATGAAAAGTTTATTGCTTGCCTTCAGAAATCAGATTATTCCTAACCGAAACAACACCGAACTCCGACAAATTATACACTGCAGTAAATAAATAAACAATAACGTTTATTGCATCAACTTTAATAACTTATCCTAGTTACAATGGAGAATCCTTTTATGCAAATTGTTTGCTTATGTTACGTCTCCTTCCCCAGGTTCAAATAAGTGTTCTTGTATAAATATAAAATAAAATAAATAAATAAAATAAATAATAATCTTTATTTATATAAAACAAAAAAAAAAAAATATATGTAGGTATATGTGTAATATTGTTGCAGTTACACACACACAACACAACCTACAATATTAATATCGTCGCATTCTTTCAATTCGACACCCTTTGCAGTTCTGTTATTACAATCATTATTTCCAGAAGGAGCACTCTAATTAATTTTGTTTTATGGAATTAGTAAATTAGTCACACTCTCTTCAACTTTAAACAGCCAACACATCAGTCAGTATATTCTTAAACCATCTAATTATGTTCTCAAGCTTCATTCCATATGCAAAATATAAGTGACTACCTACATGTTTCCATAGGCACAGATTGTTATTATTCATAAATCTTAAATCAACCTTAAAAAGCGCACAAGCACACTTTAAAAACACATCACGTCAAAGTCAACACTAATAAAAAACCACCAGTCCAATAACATTCAGAAATAATTTGCTGAGTCAACGGCGACAAGATGGCGAGCTTACAGCAAGCACATCGGCTGCACTTGACGACAGCCGAACTAAACAACAGGTTTCGAATGCGGCACCTTGACCTTGAGCTGGACACGGCGCGACCCTCCCAGGATCGCTTAAATCTTACACGAGGCAAGCACATCGGCTGCACTTGACGACAGCCGAACTAAACAGGTTTCGAATGCGACACCTTGACCTTGAGCTGGACACGGCGCGACCCTCCCAGGATCGCTTAACTCTTACACGAGGCAAGCACATCGGCTGCACTTGACGACAGCCGAACTAAACAACAGGTTTCAAATGCGACACCTTGACCTTGAGCTGGACACGGCGCGACCCTCCCAGGATCGCTTAACTCTTACACGAGGCAAGCACATCGGCTGCACTTGACGACAGCCGAACTAAACAACAGGTTTCAAATGCGACACCTTGACCTTGAGCTAGACACGGCGCGACCCTCCCAGGATCGCTTAATTCTTATACGAGGCAAGCACATCGGCTGCACTTGGCGACAGCAGAACTAAACAACAACTTTCGAATGCGGCACCTGTCCTTGACCTTGAGGTCTGAACACGGCGCGATCCTCCAAGGATCGCTTATGATCTCTTCGTATTCCTCACGTTCAGTAAAGGCGACGTATGTCTCGAAACATTACCTCAAGCCATGACGTGTACTAAAATGTCCTCGGCCGAGGCTAAATAAACAGCACATGGAAATAATACTCGGCGTGTTGAATAAATTATATTTGTACACAGTTTTAACATTCATATTCTATATTCATTTCTGCGAGTCGTTTTTGTTGGACACTGAGTCATCGGACAAATGCTGACGTCCAGAATGACTTCGCTGATACTTATCAGAGTATCACAAACCGGCCAAGTGCATGTCGGGCCACGCACAATGAAGGGTTCCGTAGTTGAAAAGAATTTATCCCAAAAACAAACTTTACATTGGATATCAAAAAAAAATAATAATAATTATGTCATAAAATTACAAATTCACAATTTTCGGACTTTTTCCTTTACTTGTGCTGAGAGACCTTGCTTCTTGCCAAATTTCATTATTCTAGGTCAACGGGAAGTACCCTAGGCCTATAGGTTTGATTTACTTGCGACAGTTGCGAGTAGTGTGTCGCAAAATGGCCGTATTTTTTATTGCGTTGACTTAGAAGCTTGAGTTTTTTAGGACTTCAAGAGACAACAGACCTACGTATTTGATATTAATTTCAACTTGATAACTCTATGCGCTTCTCAGAAAAAGGGTCTTGACACACTGACAACTGTGAAAATATTTTTTTTGTGAAAGAATTACAAACTAACAATTTTCGTACTTTTTCCTATATTTGTGTTGTGAGACCTTGCTTCTTGCCAAATTTTATGATTGTACCCTATAGGTTTTGATTTACTTGCGAGTATCAAAAAATGTCGCATAAATAGCCGTATTTTTTTATTGCGTTGACTTAGAAGTTCGATCTTTATAGAACTCCAAGGGACCATAGACCTACGTATTTGATATTAATTACAGCTGGATACCTTCACGCGTTCCTGAGAAAAACGGTCTTGACAGACTGACAGACAGTCAGACAGACGGACAAATAAGTGATCCTATAAGGGTTCCATTTTTTCCTTTTGAGGTGCTTTTGAGGTTGCGGAACCCTAAAAAGTAGCAAAAACAAGGTAGAAGTCGCTGGACAGAATGTCTATCGAGCAGAAAAGTCTTGTGAACATGGTTCTACATAAAGAACCACATTGACATTCTTAACCGCACATTAATTTGTATTCCTCTCGTGGATTGTTTGTGTATATTTTCCAACTGATTATTGAAACGTAGTATTTTTTCCTTAAAATATCACCGTTATCTACGATTGGACTGATGACGCATCTTCAGATTGTCTTGGAAAATATATACGTACCTAAAGAAAGCGTAAGTAGAAACGTACATCTAATTATAAACGTTCCTCATCTTATGAATTCCTGATACATGTAGAGTGACGAACGACAGATGTGTGGAATCACACGCAATGTCATTTATGTTAACATTTTGAGAGCAATTCATTTAGGAGTAAAACTCCCTCACACGTGAAATCGTTCCGTTTCCAAACGCTAGAGATCCTTGCCCTTCGACTTGTCTATAAATACGTACAAGTGGCTATTCAAGTGTTAATTGGGCGAAGAGTGATTAGAAACAGCTGGTATTATACATTTATACATACACCGAATTTGTTAGATGCATCTGGGGTTAGAGCTTCAAATAGTTCCATACAATACTTTCAGATCAGCACAACCATTGGTCCACCATGCCACGCCAATACTCAGAGGATGTCCGTTTGACTCCGTAGATAGAGCATTCTATTAGGTGTATTCTCACGTGTCCCACTTTTACAGGAAAATTAACGGCTTTTATCTTCGGTATTTGTTAGTTTTACTTGTTTTGTTAGTTTTTTTTTTGTGTATTCTTTCTTATTGTTATTCCTTCCTTGTTGTAAATATGTCTGTTTTTATTTAAATTTAACTGTGCAATAACTTGGATCTGGGTCTGTAATGTTCTACATGTTTTTACCAAATAAATAAATAATCTTCAACCGCAACAAATCAAGATATATTATATTGTACCTGGAGAGTAAACAGAAGTGGTTACTGTCATTCTGTGATAAAATAGTGTCCGCTCTTGTGGACTGCCACAATGTGATGTCATGATGTGTGTAAGACAGCCTAAATACTCCTGGCGTTAATATAAGAGGTTCAAAGCGACGGCGGCACCCACTTGATAGACAGTGGTTACTTGTATAACTGACTACCGTCTGCACACTCCCGCAACACCAAGGCTTTTGCGACGGGTTATCATTCGCGATAGGCAAAATTAAATGAAGAAATGTTATTAGGAGGAAGAAATAGGCAAACTACTCGTAGTATTGCCCCGGAGCCGGACCGACTCAAAGAGCTCTAACTGGCTGGCGAGTGGTGACTAGAGGAACTGCGGCGAGTCGGTAATGTAGCTTTATGCTAAACCTTCAGCTTTGGAAGAGATCCATTAGATCCATAGCTAGCGGTGAGCAAAAAAGCCGAGTAATTTACTATCTACTAGTTGTAAACGTAGTCATCGATGTAATGTAACCGATGGGTATCAAAACAAGCGACAGTCGCTCGGAGGTCGGGCGCCGATAGTGCGCCGCGTGGCGCAATCGCAAGCGCTTGTGCAATAACCTGACTGACGCTGACGGTTCAATGTCGCCGCGAGTTATCTCTGCAAGCCGCTGATACAAGCTCCTAATCTTACGAGTGTGCTAAATCTGAACGCTAGTGTAGGTTTGGGAACAGAGCGTAAATCTTCCCACTAGCAGAGCTGGAATTCCTCATCATTGAAGAAGTCATTGGCCGTGGGTCGTGGATGCCCAAAAATATAAACGTCCTCTACGTTTATTAGACGCCTCACGCGAAGCAATTTATTGGTATTGGCAGGTTATAAAGCTAGAAGTAAAGTATTCTCAGCATGCGTAATGTAAGCATTTGAGTACATTGCTCGTACGTCACCAGTTCTGAATGGAAGCTTCGGTTTTATCCGATACTTGGCAGCTGGAGAGCCGACCTCTCCTGAACTACAACACACACAAATGTGAATGGAACGCCATTTCGATCTATTTTTGCTTTCCAAACAAGATTACGACTGGCAGTTGCCACCCATAATAACATTAATGAGATAGTTACGTTCTTTTAAATTAATCATTATATTTTCATTACGGGCTGATTATAGCGTGCTCCGTAAGATCCGGTTGAAAGTGTAATGAATATTGTAAACACGACTCGGCTCTGTGATTAGTAGAATTGTTCACGGCTCGTGAAATAATAGCCAATTTGCTTGTGATTGCAAGTGCCAATAGAAATTACTGTGTCGTTATAGTTCATTATACAATTTGATTGATGCTGGATTTATTAAAATTACATTGTTTTGATTCAAATATAACATACACTCATTTGAAATATATATAACAACATTGAGCGTCTTTTAGGGTGCTTTTTGGTGATGCTACAAGAAGTTGTAGCAGCCACAAAAGGCACCCTACAAGGCGCTCAATTCTTTTGAAACTGACTGGAGAACTTTAGCAATTATTTAACCATTGATTTGTACTTCAGTCTCGAATCCGAAGTATAATAATATCCATTGTAGTTCTAGTAAGCTCTTATCTTAGTAAGTCCCAACTCCCGAATCATTAGAACGTTATTTTAAGCCAAGTCACGCGCACCCTCCCGAGCACGTGTCGCGTGGTACCCTCACCCGCCAGCTGTAAACAGAACGACCCCTCGGCGTGCAGCCGAGCGACAATCATAGCGCGCACGGAGCATCCGGCGCAGCACCACGAGGCGCGGAGGCGCCAACTCCTTCCCTTACCAACCAGAAGCAATTAATAGTGACTGTAAATCTTTCGCACCTTCAAACATAAAGTTAAGCCAATTGACTGAAAGTCTTCAGCACAATGATTAAGATTGATGATGAATTGTCTACCATTAATGAAGAAAGAAGAACCCTGTTTAAACGATTAGCTGACTCATCCGTTGTCTGATCGACATCTGCTGCGAATACATCACTATACTTACAATAGCATTTTAATGACCATCATTTTATTATAGCGAGTGCTCATTAGGTGACATTCGGCAATCGCACCATGTGCTGATCTGCAGTCGGAACCGTGACTCTAGAAGCGATTTGGAGACTAGGAAATCAATCGTCAATCAAGGCAAGGCAAGGATATCAAATGTGATTTATAAATTAATGATTGCTTGTGTACACAGGCCTGCTCACTGATGCATGGGGATTGGGGACACGTACTTCATACAGAAAAGAATAATTGTCTGGCTGCGGTCCAAAACGACTCACAAAAACCGCGAGTGGTTCCCGTCTTACCGGCTCTCGTGAGAAACAACTTACGTCCTTAGCTGCAGCGCAGACGACACACTTTTTGTGCGATCGAGTCTGTGGCGCACAAAATGTCTGCATGACATGCAAAAAGTCCGTCGCGGCGTTCGATCATTCTGTCGGCAGAACTGTAGGCTGTAGGGGCGTAGACGCTATGGAAATCCCCCACTAACGAGTGCAGATTGCATACTAAAAGTATGCGCCGTCTGCGTTAGCGCGCGTTGAAGCAAACGTTCTACTTTTTTCGCACACTTTAGTGTGGCGCGGCGCGGCGCGATCTGCCGGAACGACACGGATTTTTTGTGCGCCGGACTTTTTGCGCGTCGTATGCGTTACTGCATATTGCTTAGGTTCTATGTTCACAGACTTAAAAGTGCATCACGGATAGTCTCTCGTCTGCGCTGCACCTTATACTCAATAAAAACAACTGGATTTACGCACGTATTCGATCATTACATACAACTGATACAACCAATAATGACGAGAGATATTCAATTACAAATGGATACAGCACTCGTATCAAAGCTACCTCTGGGTCGGTCTACATTGACACACAGGCATTGTCCTCGGCTCGCCCTTAGTACTGGTGTTTCATTATCGAGTTTAATGTGAGTAATAGTGAACAGCGTATAATCTGTGGTACAGCGTGAGAGTCACGCGTGTGTGCAGTTCAATGATACGTGTGATTTATTCACTTTTTTATTGCTAGTCGTTCGCTGCTAAAGAGTGACCGCATACAAAAGTATTAGCTCTCCCAAATTCATTCAAAATGACGGTGAGCCGACTCTACGTGGCGTGGGTTGAATCTTATTAGTTTCATTTATCGCAACTTACAAGAAAGATGTGTGTATAATTTAATGTTTTCTTTAGATGACGCTAGTCTTAGCTCTTTACATGACACAGGCCATAAAGATTATTATGAAATAGAACAATAAAAATGATTGTCTGAGTGAGCGCAAGGTCAGCCGCGAGATCAGACAGGATCACCGACATTCCAACAGTAAGTGGTACAGTGTAGTTTACCATGACCACGAACACCTTCAAATCTGCCTACTATCGAAGGCTACTTGTAGACAGCGCTGCAACAGCACCCCGACCATCAACTGCCTCAGACGAAGCCACCTTTTCATCACAGTTTACAAAATGAGCCAACTTCACCATGCCTCGTGCTCGTGCAGCAGCGTTACAAGTCCCCTCGCTAACCAGATAATAAGTAATCACTAACTGACTAGTGCTAATTGTTCCGCTGCTAATAGAGCGACGTCACCGACTCAGCGCTGAACACTTGAGATAGTCCTTCGATGGTCGCTACTTGAATTATCAGCTGTTGTAAACCGAACCTGCATACCTAAAAGCTAAACTTAAATAATATCTGCGACTACTTCGCTTGCACTTTTCCCTTTTTTAATTTGAACGTATTTCTTGCTTACTTCTCCTTCTGCTTAGCAGATCACACCGAACAATGAAAATATTGTAAATTAGAGTCAGCCTCCCTGCATCCTCTTGACTGTTTCTCAAATGAGTTCGTCTGTTATTATTGGTACACTGTCTCCAAATGAACCGGATCGAGAACGAGACGACAAATGACATCATAATGGTTATGAATGTCACCTTGTCGTGAGCCGTGAGAAGTGAACCGGCATCATCGCATATCGCTACACAGCTGCTTTGTAGGTTGCTTCGCAAAAACTGAACGCATTACATTGACATTCATTGTAGCGGCATTGATAAAGAAATGTACATCGTTTTAATTTAGTCGTTAGTCAAATCATTTCATTAGACATTTTGCTCAAAGTAAACAATCCGAATAATAGAATTTAATTAATCTGTGCCGAATGTAATAAAACTGCAAAGCTAACTAAACATGTAAACAAGTGTTACAATCAAGCAGCAATTAACATTAAAATATCTACGTATAACATCAGTAGGACTGGAAGTTGGACAATGATTGTACAATACTACAGGACGAATAATGACGGATGTTGTAAACGAGAGTTGTAATGAATAACATAACGCAACAGGTGAATTGGGACAAAATAATAACGTTATGCACGCGGTAGAAACGGCGCTCGTTTTCGGAGGCACCGGAGCGCGCGGCACCGCGCCGCAGTGCGGTGAATATCCCGTGATACCACACACGCCTATTACTGCACAGTGCACACAGCTAACGGTCACTAGCTCGCACTCGAAACTAATTCACTCTTAGTTGATACATACCCAAATCGTAGACTAGATCCACTTTGTTATTGCTAACTGCTTCAAAGCCTTTGTGCCAAAATACAAAATGCAATTTATAACCGTTTCTCACTGAGTAAAGTGATTACAATCAAAATAATAATATTTAAAAAAAATAATAAGCCTGGAACATTGTGGGTATACGTAGGTATTGCAAAATATAAAACAGGTGACAATAATTTATAAACGACCGATCAAGGTTACAAAACACACAACACTACTGACGCCCAAGAACGCAATAAAAATGAAATCTGAAATAGCACTGGACAAGTGAAAAGATTGCTATTAGTGCGGCAGGCAGGTGAAAAGAACCGAGGAAAACGAAAACTGCAAATAATTCATGGACAGGAAACGGACGAGTCGACAAGAAAGCTGTTTCGCTATAAACTGGCCAAATAAGTAGCGGCAGGAACACGGACAGGCAATCAATGGCCCCGGTGCCGCGGTGGACGCAGGAGTCATTTCTCTCCGGTCGAGTTAAGAGCGGTTGTAATTCATTGAAATGCAGGCGAAATCGTGACGGCCAAGACTTTTGTATGCAAAGCGGTACATAAATCTCATTGAAATCGACGTGTTCGCTGGCGTGGTCACGCTCTGTGCTGTTCCAGCAAATAACACTGAATTCACAAAATAACGTAAATATCAACGGATCTCGAACCATTCCGTGCAGTAACATGCACGTTACAGGTGTGAGTGAAATGAAACTGAAGCAGGATCTTAGACCGCACATGATGGACTGTCTGTATATGACAGCAATGTTATTGTTGACTCTACGACGTTACGCTATAACGATACGTATTAGCTGAAAGCATTAGTTAGTCTTGATATTCTATTTCTAAACCGATCTGCAATAATAACTGCATTTAGCGTAAGTTATCAATAATAATTCTAGTAGATCACGCTAATTGTGACAATTTCAAATATAAATGAATGAATAAACATTCCGAGAAATCCGTGAAGAAGAGTGCCAAAATGTCACCGCAACCAACACAAGCATGGCGTGATATTTTAGGAAAACTCAATATCCAAGAATATAAAGGTAAACGACACGAAGATGACGCTACCAGCGGAATACAAAACAATCTCAGACAAACTCATAAGACTCCAAAACGAATCGATGAAAGAAGTAAAATAAATCAATAAGCTATACAAATCAACAGAAAAATGTAATAACGTGAATAACCACAGCTATAAAAACGTCTGTGTGAATAAAAGCTAAATCTTTGTTTATTCAAAACCAGTTTCAGCGATTCGCAATGTGGATTAATTTGGACGCGCACATTAACTATTAAATGTGGATGATTGCGCCTGCGACTTAGCGCTCGCACCAAACCAATACTTTAAAAGCGTAAGAAACTTGTAGGAACTCTGTATTATACATACACTCAGTAATCAGCGAGAAATATTTGATAAATGACGTCAATCAAGGTCAAGCTGTAATGATGTAACCGCAACAACAATAGATTTGTTAATGTGTTCGTTTTTAATTACCAACTCTATTACCGGTAGGTTGACGCCTAACGCAGCCTGCGACAGACCTTTAGTCAAGATGACATCATGATAACGTGGCTCAGAGATAAGGCAGGGCCTCCATACATTTCTATGTTATGATATAAGTACTATTTATATGCTAACCTCTCTTCGATTGCTTCTCTCGTTCCTTTTCCTTTTCTCTCGCCTTTTTGTCTCTCCTCTCTCTCTCCTGTTTCTCCTTCTCCAGGCGCTTCATCTCCTTCTTCATTTCCTTCTCATTCTTCTTAGATTTGGTGTCGTCGATTTTCTCGGACAGGATGAAAGTCCCCGTCTGGACCTTCGTGTCCACCTCCTCTTTCGGCCTCATCGTGTATCACAACGCGACACTATTAACTCACACAAGGATAATGTAATTATAGCAACAAAATCCCCTGTAAATGCACTCTCTTAGAATTTATCTCGACGTTTCGTTAGCGTGAAGAATTTCAATTCGGCACAGAGCGGGCGCGCGGCGGCGGCCGACGCTTTATCGTACACGTAGCTACGACCGATGCTCGCTATTGGCAAACGGTATCGAAATTATCACTGGCACTCTTGAACGATTTCAAAAGCAAAGTGCGCGATGATACGGAGATCGATCGCGAGCGACGACGAGCGGTGTGGCCGAAACGCGCGAAGCACCGACCGTGACTGAACGTACGCGAGCACTGCGCCCCCCTGGCCTCGGCACTGACGCTGACGGCGACGCCGGCGCAGAGCGCTCGGCGCTCCATGCGCGAGCGACGCGTGCCTCAAACTCTATAAATAAAGCCACACTTCCTATATAGCATAGAATCAGAAGACGATTTATGGCCGTTGAACCCATGAAAGCATTTCGCGGCCGATGACTAACACCAAAAAGCGATTACAATGTTGATCCAAATGTTTACATTCGGAGTTTAGACGCCAAGCCAAGGTGTCAGGCGACAAGTGTTTCTCGATGAGAGTCCATTACACAAGATTCATGAAAGTTAAGATTCTTTGTTCCAATTTTCAACCCTCGTTCTGTGGATATCGAGTTATGCAAGTTTAATTAGTCAAATAATTTATTGTCCTTCTGTCTGAATAAAATTCGACGGACAAAGAGTTAAATAACTCCAAAACGCAAAAAAACCAAGCGGTGGCTCTTTGCAAGGAACCCTTAAAAAAATTCTCAACGAGACTCCGACAGTCCGTTACCAAACATGCGCCATGTTTGGTAATGGACTGTCGTTGGCCGATAAATAATGGTTGCAAAAAACGTTTTCGAAACTCGACGAAAGATACAACAAGGGTCCCATTCGAAAGCACATGAAATAAAGGTGACTTGAAAATAACACTCGTATCAAATCCCAAATCGATGCAGCTATATCATCCACAAAGCAGTAAGGTCGCGATAGTGATATGCTAATCCGCTCGCTTATCTTTACGAAATTCCGGCTCCAAAATTAGTATCTAATAACAATGAATATTGACATAATCAATCAATTGCTTCACGGCCATTATCTTAAAAGTTAAACCCTCGGCATGCGTATTTATCTCTCATAAAAACTAATAAAGTGAAATAGAAAGCCTAATTTCCCAAGAAAAGGAAGGCGATGAGTGGGACGTCAGCGGGTTATTAGAAAAACAAGATGGTAAAAAGTGTTGGTTCTATCGGTTCCCAGCAGGCGGAGCGTGTCGGGCGGTGGGCACTGGGCCGCACTGGGCCGCAATACCGCAGGCAGCAGCCGCAGCCGGCGAGAAAGCGGCCCGGCCGGTTAATAACTTTACAGATTGGGGAAACGCTGCACCGGAAGAATAGATTAATCACTGCGAAACCACTGTAGGCGGGAGGTGGCTCACCAACCTCCGTATAGTACGCGTTAAGACGATTATTCATCGGGTTCCCAAATTAATTATGATCTACGAAAAATATCCACATGTAACATCTATCTAAGACAGTACGTACGCGTATTAAATAATGCTTATTATGCAACGTGCATCAAATGAGAATTCGCCGGAGCACCATTCAATTACGGCTGCATTGCTGAGTGAAGCTTTTGTCGTTGTTAACATAAGACGTCGAGCAAATTGCCGGAGTGACAGGCATCCGATGTCACCACGACGCTGCATGCGACCCCGGCCATGCTTTGTGAGCATGGCCGGGGTCGCATGCAGCCACAAGAGAGGTATGTGAATGTGATGCTGAATAAAATTTGGTTTTGAGAAGGCTATGTCACCACAGGCTTTCGAAGGGAGTAGTGGAGCCTTAACTTTTGTCTTTTGTTCTATGAGTTAGATGACCACAGAATTTTCTTTTTAAATAAATCTCCCAGTGAAAATTCTGCCAGGTATGTCAGTATTTTGATCTCTATAATTAAATTTCCCACAGATGAATGCGTAACCGATGTCCGCGCTTGCCTCACGTCCGCACCGCGGCCGGCTGTGCGCTCGTAAGGAATGATATCTGCACATAGCGCGTACCCGCCGAGACGTGATTAACTCCGATCACCTTTGGCGATAACTCGACGATAACATTTGCAAACGCGCAGCAGTAGGCAAACGGAGAGACAATGTTCAAAGAAAATGGGCGAAAAAAATCTCCACAAACCCTGCGTATTTATCGTAATACTGTATGACTACACGCAATATTTCGTTCAACACATCCCATAAATTTGTAACAACGGGATTCGATTCGGGATTCTCAATTGGTTCGGAGTCGCACACGCTCGAGTACTCCATTGGCTGTCCACTCCGTGTCGTCGAAGGAGGCCGCCGAGACACCGCGAGAGAGCGTTCGGCTCAGACCTTAGATTAAGCGTGTAATTAAATCTGACTAAGGAAAGTTCCTTTGCGGATAAGCTTGATAGATACTTTATAGTGGCTTAGTGCAGCAAGATCCACTTTAACAGAAAGTTAGTCATTATATTGAATTACTGCTGGGAAATTGGAACCGAATCAAGCGCGTCATTGAGAATTTTCATTAAGTTGTTTTTCAAGGCGCTTCATAACCGACTATCATGAGGAAATGAGCTTTCGCTAAAACATTAATAATCCGGAGCGTTACAGTGATGAAGAAGTTGCTCTCATATTCGCAACCAAAATCACCACTTTTCTGGAAGATATCATTTTCTGCTTTATCTCATAAGCTCCCATCTTAAAATATTTCGCAGTTAGGCTTTCAAGCTGCCTTAAGTTATCAGAGGGGCAATTAAGAACGTTCGCATTCTAATCTCCAGTCGCAATCTGTCAAAAAAACCTCTAATTTCCCTACATTTTTGACATTGATTGTCGCTGAGATGACACTGCGACTTGAATTTGAACGTTTTTTAAGTACGAGAATTGGCCTTCAGATCGAGCAGAACCGCGGCCGTGTCCAAGTGCCTGCGAGAGTCGCTGACGTCGTCACGGCGACAAGTAGGCGCAGCTTTGGTCCCGAAGGTTCGGGGCACGTACAGATTCGCACAGCTCTGTGCAGACTTGAGACGACTTTTAATGTCGTGAACTAGATCCCAATGCCTTAAAAATTGTCCAATTGTAAGCAATTCAAAAGTCTGACTTCAGACACCGTGCAAGCTGGAGCTAATGATTTAGTTTTCGTTTCTGTAATAAAAGAATCGACTGAAATTTAGGATCACTAGTTCACGACATAACATCCGTGATAGTATCCTGCTCTATCAAACACACAGGCCATCTAAACAAGTCTGATCACTCCGGAACCCTTGACGCTTCCCCTGCCCTGCTCTGGCATGGTGGGGTTCTCTTGATTGAAGTTTGGTTTGTTTTAGTAGTTGTGGTTTCAGGACTCTATTATTTAGGGGAAAGCTTAGAGTATATAAATACTCTAAGGGTGAAAGGTATCTAGAAAGTGTATGCCAAATGCCAATCCATTTGATGTGTGGACGTGTAAAGGTGTGTCGGCGGCGCCGCGACGTGCTATATACGGCCCGTTTCCGGGATCGGCGACCTGCGTCCCGGGACATTTCGCCGGAGACACCGCACACGTGCCTACGACACACTTTATTGTCTGTGACACCGCAACACCGACAGATGGCAACTCCATGTAATGGCTGCTCCTCATATACAACGTGCT
Organism: Cosmia trapezina; assembly: GCA_905163495.3. Taxonomy (NCBI): domain Eukaryota; kingdom Metazoa; phylum Arthropoda; class Insecta; order Lepidoptera; family Noctuidae; genus Cosmia; species Cosmia trapezina. Next base: position 22,647,771 of record LR991041.1, on the reverse strand, counting down.
ACACACGTAGGAAGGAACAGAAGAGCCACGTTGCAGAGGGCAGATAATATAAGCCACTTGGCTTATATTATCTGCCCTCTGCTACGTGGTCAACCGCGACTCTTCGACAGAACATTTCAATGCTTGTAACGACCGTTTTAAAATGTAATGTATCTTAGTAATCTAGTTAACTTTCGCAAAATTAATATTTTTACGGTCGATACCTCGAAAGTAACGAGGGATTTTACGCGTGAAAAGTAAAAATTAATTGAAACTCGACCGATAAATAAATTAATTGAAATCGAGCCTGAACCGAAACCAGCCAAACTCGATTCTCAAAGTAGCTCTCTACTACGACGATCTAGCCTAGACTCAGCCTTCGTACATTCATAGCGAAGTTTCTACTGGTGTCGGACGACGGCTGTAAACATAGCAAGCGTTGAATACTAACTCAGAGGAACGTCACCATGCGACATGTTTCCACGGTACAGAGGTCGCAGGTTATCTTATCATGAAGCGTTTTATTTTATGGTTTGTCGCTGATTGCCAACAACCAATCGCGACTTTTGTAAAAACGTATGGATCATATGCGACCTACATAATTACATAGAGCGTTTGTTTTGCATGTCACTGAGTTAATACATAACATTACAGTTCATGTGTCGGTGCTATCAACTCCTCTTAAATGTCATGTGTGTAGGCAGTTAGTGTTGTGAACGCTGCTCGTTACTTCATCGTGTCTCATGTAGGTACCCTAGTTGTAGCTGTGCTCGCGAGTGGGCGCGGCGGCGGCTATAAAGTATTCAATAGGTACAGTAACAGCCAGAAGTCGACTTGCAATCTCACAAAACCATGGCATAGCAATATTAGTTTACTTATGACCTTCTTCGGCGCTGCAGCCCGTATAGCGCAGGCGATAATGGTCATTGCGGTGTAAGTGGACTTCTGGCCGTTGACTGTACATAGCTCAGACTAGACTTCTGTAGTTGTGTTGTTGTTGTCGCAGCTAACTGGTTGAATTAGCCGTTAGCTCAACCGCCTAGCCATTTCACTAAACGCCGCCATTCAATCAACGGCCTGAATGATATTCAGCCGATACGTCTAATACAACATTTAATGAACTGGCTGACTGATGCTTAGGTCATTTATACAATATGGCCATGCAATAGGGTATTTCGGTAGGTCATTTAGATATATTATTTCATTCCAATTAAAAATTACAGTGTAACGCACAATTCTTGAGAAAACAAATTATTGTAACTTAACCTCAAAACACTTTAAATTTGCTTCTGCGACCTCTCCGGAGCTGCGGGAAGTGCAACCCCTTCGCCCTTACGTAACAAAGGATAAGCACCCATGCGAGGCGTAGGGGCTAGTCGCCGGAAGCGACCAGCAAGCCGAAGCTGCGGAGGTGTCACTGCAGCGTTCGGGGGCTGCCCTCCCTTTACGTCTCCGGATTTTTATATACCTACCTACACTCTAGGGGGAGCAACCAAAAGACTACGTGGAGTCGGGCTGCCCCGATACGGTTTTGCGTAGACGCATTTAAACTGTGAGAAACACCAGAAATATTGTGGCATGTCGACGCCACTGTCTCTCAAGATACAGGGTTACCTAGTTTGAGAGGCAGGGTTTCCCATTTTGTGTTCAGATGTAGCTTATTTAAATTGTCTTACTATTTAAAAACATGTTCACCTGTATTTTTTATGAAATAAAGTTTTTATTATTATATTATTATTATATTGACAGTGTGGGTTTCAGGGCCAGGGACCCAATTCCGGGCTCGAGCTAGATATCACGACCATGGAGATCAATCTCTGTTTCAAATCTCCGCATCAATGTCCGGTTCAAATCTCGATACTATCAAAAAACCGTATTCTGGTAGACCATGGAGAAAGATTTACAACGGAGAAAATAATCTCGTCTAAAAGACGTTCCATTTTTATCGATTCACTTTGATTATAATCGATTATGCTACGTTTTTCTTTTTTTAGTATTAATAACGTATGTTTAATTCATTAAATCCAAGCAAACGCATTATAAAAGATAATTTTAGTATATTGTGTTCCTATAACTGTGTTTTTTTTTATAATTACCTACTTAGATACTGAAAATAGTAATTGCAAAGTAGCGTGATCCGAAACGCATTTCGCATGATTTGTGTAGTATTATATAGTGCTCTGTGATTTGTGTCCTTTTTCTGACGTAGGTAGGTTTTAATTTTCAAACTAAATAAAACTATTTTTAATCGCGAATACGGTGTGGAATAAAATTAGTTGTCATGAACTAAAATTCACACCAACATAACACCTTGACTTCAAGTGCAAAAACAGTACTGTATTTTTTTTTATTTTGCTTATATCTCGAAAACGGTGTGTCCTATCGCAAAAATAATGAAAATTTGGCCCCCCTTTATGAAACACATAAACCCCGAAGCCTCTACATGTAGGTACCAAAAAAAAAACGAATATAAACCTACGAATGTAAATTTTGACAGATGTTCCAACGGAGATTTCATATCTCCATACCGTAGGACCAGCCGTGATATCTCGCTGGTTTGCCATCGAAAAATTCATGAATGGAGATCGTTAGAATAGCATTTTTTCGTTTTCGACGGAGATAAGCAGTTTCTCGACTGATATTTCGACCATGGAGATAATTTCCATGCCACCGGAATTGGCCTCCAGGTGGCAGAAAATGGAACTAAATTTAAATTGAAATGTCTGGGATAGGCAAGTAGTTAAACGCTATCAATGTACTGGCATTGACAGCGTTTAACTACTTGCCTAGCCGTTTGAATGTATGAGGCAGTTGATTAAATGGCGGCGTTTATTGAAATGGCTAGGCGGTTGACCAAACGGCCAATTCAACCAGTTGGCTGCGGTGATGCCGACATAGACACTACGTAGAGATCATTTTACGAGACACGAAATCGTTACTCTTCGGCCAATGACGACGACCATCGTTCTAGTCGAGTTAGTAAGGTCTAATATTAAGACAGGACTGATAGAAGCACCGACTACTTTACGTATGTGATCAAGTTTATTACTTGTAACAGTAATAAATAGACATCAAAATCTGATTACTGATACCAGATCCTGAAGAAACGCTTTTGGAAAGACCCTCTTATGAATCGGTAGTCGAAATCTCTTAGAGATTTAAATGGTTCGTTCTTGAGCCGATGGCGCTATCAGTATTAAGTTTGTGACAATCTCCTTTATTCCTTTACATAATGATGTAGAGCCAGCGTTACATCAGTTACATGTAATACTGTGAATAAATGTAAGTGTTATTGGGCAGTCACGTTTCGGTTTCCTCTTACCTCTCGAGCGGCGCTCGGGTTACATTGCGTAACCCGTTTACTGTGGCTCTACTCTGCCGCGCCACGTGCGCCATGCGGCCTGCACGGCTCAATTGTACATTATTACAATAATTTCATGACATTTATTTCTTCATTATCTTCAGAACTGTGTGCACTAAAGTATTGTTTTGCAACAGGGTCACTGTTCGGCACAGAGTACCATCATAAAGATAGACTCTTTATTGCCAGTGATTTGGGATGAAATAATATGACGAGTGAATTATCTAACGTGTCTTCACTACTGAGTATAGAAATCAGGTCTTACGCTCAAACTCTCGTTTTCACCAACATCCATTTCATCTGTTGCTCAACTATAATTCGCCAAAATCATTTAGGTAATTCCCTTGCAAAACCAATCAAAGCCCCAGCAGGATGCCAATCCGTTCTCATTTGATTGTTACAGCAACAAAGCTATCCGCTCAATACTCAATACTCACTATGAGCCGACAACAGTGGCCCAGCTTTACGTAAACGTGTGCCGTGTGGCTCGCCTTCACCTACTTATTGAAATTCGTAATTAAGCAGATTCTGACTCATCGTAACATTATGGGCCATAAATCCTCGTCCACCGTCCACACGTAAACCTGATCGTGGCTCTAACGACGACACGGTGCCGCGATGCCACCGACGGATGGCGGACGAAAGCAAAAGTGTCCAATTAAACGTTACGGTACGCACGCGCTCGTCATACACCAGATAAACTTGTTTCTCTTATTTATTATGAAGCAACAATGCTGCAAAGATTAGCCTCAATATCTTGGATAAGATCAAAATCCAGTAAAAATGCAATAAGAAACACGCAAGACCGAGGATGATCTGTGATCAAGTCTGCCAGTCAGCATCGTTACACTTATATTTGGTCTGTCTATGACAAGGCCGCGAACGGACGCATATAATTATTGCTATATGTAATAAAATAACCGTGTACTTTGCTTCCAGACTGTAGTCCTCGCGGCAACGAGAAATTTAGCGAACCGCTTACGTAATCGCGTGTTGCAATGCACAAAACATACACATCGAGTGGAGTCAACGAGGTGCTGCCATTAGTTCGGCGCCGGCGGCTGTTGCCGCGCAGCCGCCGCGACCGCCTCTCTTGCATACACATTACAGTACTGCGGCTAGACATTGACTAAAGAGGAAGCTTCGTGAGGACCACTCCGAATAACGCGAGGAGCGAGGACAGCAACTTACACCTGATAGTGAGCAATATCAACAGCTGATATTAACTATTAAACATATTCCGTAAGGTGAGGAGTTCTATCACTAATCTATGGGTTCTGTACTTACAAGTTTCTTATTTGGTTGCAGGTTGCAAGATCATCGCAGGATAAATCTATCGGACCATAAGCGCATCGATGACAGTGTGAGACCTTCGTTTGTAAGTTTAGTCGGACCAACACTGTGCGTGAACGAGTTGGTATGAGCTTGCGGAAAACGTTTCAACCGCACATAGACTGGAGCTTCTGCAGCCTCTCTCTATCTGACGCAGTCATCTTCCAGCGAACTTATCCGAGTCGCCCCTCGCTTTATGAAATTGCACACACTCGTTTTCTAACCACTGTTTAGTGTTGTTTCTAGTCTGTATTTTGCTTCTACTTATACTAAAATTTGTTGCTTGTTGTTGTCTTTAGCCAGCAATCGTTGTCGTTCACTCGCAATGCTTGCTGTTCTTGTTGCTTTTGGTCTATTTTTTAACCCTCGATGCAAAAAGAGGGGTGTTATAAGTTTGACGTGTCTGTCTATGTGTTTGTGTGTCTGTCTGTGGCATCGTAGCTCCTAAACGGGTGGGCTGATTTTGAGCGATTGATGATCATCAGCTCATTTACTACTTGACAAAAGGGTCATATTAACTTTCAAAGATCCGATTAATTTGGAATTTAATGAACTGTTACTTCGGTGGTAATTCCAAGACATGCTAACCTTGAGCTGATGCTGTAACATAAAACAGTCTGTGGGATTCTCAATTCCTCAGAAACTTGCAGCAGATATAGCGTGTTGGTCTCATAAGAATAGTCTCAATGAGAAGGTGTTAGATAGATGATGACCTTAATCATTTTGTAAAGATATTAATTAATTAATTAGTAATAATATAATATTAATACAAATTAATTCTACGAAATAATCACCTAAGCATAAACGAATTACTATTACCATCTAACCAAATCAACTTAATCTTTTTGTAATCGCCACTAATCACGTACAAACAAAAGAAGTCCGTATAATAAATGCATTCAGATGAAACTCAAAACGTGCGTTGTTGTACTTCCAAAATCTTTAATAATATTTAAGAAAATGTATTTTAAGTACTTATCTATTACAATTAGTATCCGCGAGTAATTTAAAAAGAATCAAATAAAATTATATAGATCGGACTAACTTACCTAGTGAAGTCCGATCCTTAATTATGCTTAGTGATCTCGTCCTCATTGTATGCATATGTAGTTCGTACCTCTTACACACTCGCAAATCACATTATTTAAAGATGAAAGCCTTCATCATAGAAAAAATACTAAAAAAAAAATATTTTATCTGTGGTCCGTCCGCCGCCGCGCACTGTCCTGACATCTGTCAATCATTCTTTCAAAGCATAAGAACGGGACTTCACGCTGACCGATACGGGCATCGTATAGTCCCGGCATAGTGCATACAGCACAACACAACTTTTAGAAGGGGTTTAGATAAGGCAATCCATTACACATAAGTAGGTTGATTATCTGGGAAGGGCTGGGATACAATGAGGACGAGATCACTTCACATAATTAAGGATCGGACGTCACTAGGTAAGTTAGTCCGATCTATATAATTATGCTTCGTGATCTCGTCCTCATTGTATACATATAGAGATGTTCAAAGAACAAAGTTGTGTTGGTAATAAGTTCAGCATATTGTTTAATAATTGAACATTGTAACTTAACATGTTAAACTTACTCATTCATTATAAATGTATTTCTATTTATGAACCAGTCTTCCAGTTACCTTAACTTAATTTAAAATTCTCTAAATGCTATTACTTCCTGGAATTCTTATTCAGTCCTGAATCAACTAGTCTCATAATAATCTAATATGGCACACATCAATTATCTACTTATAATCGGACATTTAACATTGACATTAAAATGTAACAACCACTGTGTATAGAGCACACAGCTTGTGCAAAAGCTCTAGCTTGCGCAGGGATTACTAATGGTTGAGAATTTTGTGTTCCAACCAGCAGCTTTTCTTATGACTTCAATGTTGATACCTCCTTCAGAGGTCTTTTAAGTTGAAGTAGAGGCATGTCTATTTGTGTGAATTTGGAAATATCTATTCCACTACTACTTAAATTTTGTTTCATCCATCTACTAATCGTTGCAGTAGAGGTGGCATGAAAGGTTTTCTCATAGTTCTAATTAATGATTTACAATCTTTTCTTATACTCTTAGTAAAATCTAGATAGGGAAAAAAGGGGGCTAGGATACATTCTCTTTAAGAAATGATAATATCAAATTGAGTTGAGATCTACCAGATGAAGAAGTTTTATGCAAATGTTATCCTCATTATCAAATGTTATCAATAATAATGAGTGACAAGGTTTGAATTCTATGTGCTGTTACAAGAGCTAAATGGTTACTTGAGCTAAATGGTTACTGACATTCCGGATATAAAGGTGCATGGTTGCTCCCTTCCTACCCTTAATACCTGTAATTGCCCTCCTATTCAAAGATCATCTTGCGTGAAGTATCTAGGAGTGCACATTGACTGCACACTAAGTTGGAGTAAACATATAGACGTAACAGTATCTCGTGTACGAAAGCTTATGTTTCCAATGAAAAAACTCAGAGACGTAGTTGCTTTTCCACTGTTGAAAACTGTTTATCTTGCCTTAGCTCAGTCACTCCTTACCTATTGCATCTCAGTTTGGGGTGGCACTTTTAAGACCCTGATGCTTCGCCTTGAGAGGGCACAGAGGGCCGTTTTGAAGGTGATGCTTCACAAACCGTATCGCTACTCTACTACCCTATTATACAAGGACACATCTGTACTCACTTGCAGGCAACTCTGTGCACTCAATATAATCCTACGTAAGCATTCCTCCCTTAATTATGACCCTAACTTAATTTCACATAAACGACGTAAAGACCTGGTCTGCCCTTCGGTTAGAATCAAAACTGCCCTGGCAAGTCGAAACTACCTGAATTTGAGTGGCCGCCTTTATAATGCAATTAGCAAAACTTGCGACATTTATCCCCTTCCAAAATACAAGTGTAGGACCGTAGTAAACCAATACCTTCAGGGTCTTACTTACGACGAAACTGAAAGACTGTTCGCCAGGGAATCATAGATCATATTAAATAATACGCTCTTAAACGCACACACTCTCACACACACACATACCCTCACCCTCAAACACACACCCTTAAATAACACACACACACGCACACACACGCATTTCCTTGCATGCCTTAAAAAATTAAAATAAATAAATTATTTTTCAATCAAATTAGTAATTATATATTATTCTTTCATTCTTTGTAATTTATATTCTATTAAATTAAATTTTAATGCTTTTAATAATTAAACTAAAAATGAACGTAACTGAAATTGTACCAGAATTATTTGTAACATTCTAATATTACTATAACAAGTCAGTATGTCACGGTAAAGCTTGTTACTTTAGGTTGTATGAGGAAGGCGCCGGTGTCTGTCACACAGTTAATACTAGCACAGACATCGTCGTTTACTCTATCTTTAAAATACTCAAAACTTTGTATATTGTGTTTTTGTTTAGGATAGATGAGTTGTACCCACATTTGTTAATAAAAATTTTATTATTTATTATTTATTATTTTTATTACTTACTAATTTTTTGTTACTTATTCTAAACTAAGGGTTTAGTTAGGAAATAATTTAGATAACCCAACGATACTGGGGTCCCAAACTACATATTTCATACTTATGGTTCTTTGGTCTTAATTTAAATATAAGAAACCCAGCCCCGTTCTCCCCCCCCCCCCCCGCCCCCCAAGAAATCTTGACACTATCATATGAGCCAATGTAATGTGGGGGCCTAAGACTAGAACAATTGTTTACTATTATTATACAGCGCACTCATTAGGGTATTGAGTGAGTCATATGACAATAATCCTTCAATGAAACTTTCTGGTCAAAAATAATATCACCATGGTGACTGAGCCTAGGAGGGGTCAATATCTTGATTCCTACAGAAGGGAATCTGCTGATTTAGAGTACATTCATATTGTTTTCTTGTTTTGCTAGACAAGGAAGCTTTCAATTAAAAGGATCAGACTTCCTCTTCTCAGGAAAGCGTCTCTGATAAGAATATGGCGGCAATCGGTGTGAGACCGTGCATCTACAGAGCATGTAGGTACCTGGGTCAGGGAGCCATGATATGTCATTCTGACACTTAGTAGTGGAGCTGCTTGCAAACAGGGTCAATGCGGGGCTGACACAGTTTAACAACAAATGACTTGTGGGCTGTATCACATCACTTCCATTAAATTTGTATGCTAAGTTGTCTAGTCTACCTAAATGATTTTGAATTTTAATTTGAATCTAGTTCTGGCCTTGTTATTCTCATTGTTGTTTTTAAGGCCACCATATTTTACAGCTGGGCATGCAGCACCAAGAATACCTAATAATTACGCAAACTCTATTAATTGCATCTCATTTTTATGGAATAAGGGAAAACTATCTTTTTCTGAGGAAGTGAAATGGCAAATTGGACTGAATCTAACAAAAAACCTAGATACTGGCAGCACTGTCTGGGTTCTAGGACACTCTTTTCAGTATTAATAATAAATCTTAGATTTTTTGACGCAGTTTGAGTAGTAGACACATTCTAACATTTTACATATTTGAATCGGCAAGACACAGAATATTGTCAAGATATATGTGACAGAAAGTGACACTAATAACTTCAGGTGACAGCCACCTGGCTCCATGATATTTAAATACAAATATATACTGGAGATACCTCTAAGATATTTTCCCATGGGTAATAAATAATATGCATTTATTATATCTATTGTAGGCAAAGACTATACTATCTTTAAATCTACCAGTTTAAAATGGTATGTGGGAACATACTTATTATATTTTTAATCTCCAAGTGCCATTCAATTTTTGGGAAATTTATAAAAATTCATTATTGACAGGAGAACATGTTTCTATGGCACCTAACTGTAAGAGATTATTAATAATAATAAAATAATAATAACTATTTTATTATCAGGCAACTAGGCCCATAGATAAAATACATAAAATTATCTAATTTATTAGGAAAATTTGTATGGATATAACATTGCTTTCTTTCTGAATGAAGTTTTTATTCAGACGTTTCAAAAGGAAACTTAGTGAAAGGAAGTTTATAGTCCTTGATTCACTCATGTATGGTTGGATTAGTAGTAATACTATTCCACCCTTCAGAAAAATACTGCAATCTACCATTGTGTACCTGAGCTAGTTACAGTTCGGTTCCAGTACCCTTTGATGTCATTGAATTTATCTTGAAGCTTATAGCCCGACCAGGTAATCAGACAATCAATATCTGTTTGTTCCGTCCATTTTTTCATTTCCTTATTAAGGCTGGGTAGCATTAAGGATCTCCGTGTGATGCAATTAAATTATCATATAATAAATGTCACAGTAGTCTAGCTGAGTCACTTAATGTTTCGATTTGATGCACTCCCTTGTGAGACTATTAAACTGTTAAGGACTTTGCCAGTGGATGTAATGGCAACAGCCATTGTAATCAGCTACAATTGATTCCACTTTCATTTACTGCTTCTGCCACTTAGATTACAGGTGTACCACCACAGATAAATTTTTTTTTTTAGTTATTTTTTCTATGATGAAGGCTTTCATCTTTAAATAATGTGATTGGCGAGTGTGTAAGAGGTACAAACTACATATGTATACAATGAGGACGAGATCACTAAGCATAATTAAATATTTGAAGTAACCCCGACACAAAAAAAAACTCTGTGTCGGGAATTCTAAAAATTTTTAATTTTATTTTATATTATTATTTGGAAGAGGATTACGCGATCTAGTCTAGACTTACGGTTTGCTCACGGCACTCATCACGAATAAACTATGTATTAAACAAATATCAAATCGATCCATGTTTTTATGAGGCTCTACTAATCGTTCGAATGACCCTAGAATGGAGGAAATTATTATCTACGAAAAATCATACAATTCATGAATTTAATGATCTATTATGGAATGGGTGTAACTGAGCAAATTCAATTTGAAGTAACACTGGAGACAGCACGCTAGTCCTTGGGACCTGAATGTATTTATTTCGTTTTACCGACAAGCCGAATGATGAGGCAGGAACTGCAGCTACACTACACATCCACAATATCCAGGTTATATGGACGAGCTGCGAGTCCCTGCGCCAACTAAATCTTCATCTCTCGGTTTCCAAGAGTAATACCATACCAGCTTGGCTATGGCTGACGAGGTGGACACACTTTCTTAAGTTTTAGGAAAGTGCAGCGAAGGCCGCGACCGCGAGCCTTTACAATGTACATTCGCAGCTAAACGTACGAACTAAGTTCTGAGGCACATTTGATTCTTAATTTAATTAATTCACTATTTAGACATTTTACATATCTCGTGAGTCGTGGTTGTCAAGGCTATTAAGTTATTGTATCGAGAGCCGAGAGGGTGGGCAGCAGGTTTTACTTCTTAAGAATCCGGGGGCCTTATGGCATGGCAATTTTATGATGAGTGAAATTAATACAAGCGTTAACTCAAAAGCGTTACGTTTTTGTTTTGAATGTGCTGACTGGTAATATCGCCATATAACGAAAAAGAGTTATGAACGAAAAGTCAGTTTCAAAGTCTGAAGTTTCAGGAGTCAACCTGAGTCAACAGTTTTTGTTTAATGGAAATGCGAACGCACCCTGAACGCTGAACGCATTTGGTGCCAAAACTGGTGTTGTCTATGGACAGAAGCTGAATTGAGCTGAATAAGTGTAGTTAGTCGATCCATCAGGTTAAGCTATGCTTGCCGGGGTTGGTCCGTGGATGGGTGACCATCTTTAGATACCGAGACTCCTCCGTGCCTCGGAAAGCACGGTAAGCCGTTGGTCCCGGCTGTCACGTGGATCTTTCACAGTCGTTACGGTTCGTCAGAAGCCCGAAAGTGTGACAACCAGTCTTACAAAGGGTATCGTATTACCCAGTTACTGGGTTGTGGAGGTCAGATAGGCAGTCGCTCCATGTAAAATACTGGTATTCAGCTGCATCCGGTTAGACTGGAAGCCGACCCAACATAGTTGGGAAAAGGCTAGGCAGATTGATTGAAGTGTAGTTAGTCCCTTATCGTAATTTCTGTATAATTGACCGTAACATTCTGATCGTGAAATATTTTAATGAGAGACAAAAACTCGGCCTTTAGACAATCACTGGGATTAACTAATTAAGCAGGATCATTTGTTAATTATGTGCGCGTCATCGATTTGTTCAATCTGCTGCAATAATTCATTTACTTGTGCATTATGCGTACAACTCGTGTACAAGTCGCTAGACGAGTGTTCTCAGGAAACATTCAAACATTCCGAATTTCCGACAGAGATCGAATTACCTGCTACGAGGTGTTCAATAAAAAGTGATAGAGTATTTAACGTATACGTAGTACCTACTTATGATATGTAGGCTTCCATGCCGAAATAAATAAATAAATAACGCAATTATGTTTTACTAAATGTTCTTTCATTTTTCGACGTAGTCACCTTTCAGGTTTATACACTTTGTATATCTTTTTTCTAAACCTAAAATTCCCTTTCTAACAATTTTTTTTTTCGATCCCTTAAAAAATCTTGTACGGCGGCGACTACTGCGTCCAAATTTCTGGGCCCGCAACTACATTATTTGTCCTGCGTTTGTACGCAGGACAAATAATGTAGTCCCTGTAATAGTGGCTCCATGATTCGGATATTCTATCATTACCACCCGTTCGTTGGCTGTCCCAGAAAGAGAGGATCTTACTGAGGATGAGGATGGAATCGCCTTTTAACTTTCTTCGGAGTTGGAGATGACGTGTCTTCCAAGTCATGGACTGTATCTTGGAGTGGTGAAGCCATGTTTCGTCCATAGTTATGTATCGAGCCAAAAATCGGTCAGGAATTTAGGATCTTGTTGTAACAAATCCAAACAGCTTTGTGAAATTCTCAGTCTCGTTTGTTTCTGCGCGTCAGAAAGCATTCTGGGCACCCAGCGCGCTGACACTTTTTTCATGCCCAAATGGTCGTGATAATATTATGGACACTTCCTATCGAATTCTTTCTTCAGCTATAAAAAGAACAGTAACCAGGACATGTTTTCAACTTTTTTAATCATTTGTTCTTGTTCAGTCAGTAGTTCACTACACTACGGATGTAGGGCGACCCGTGCGTGGCTCGTCGTTAGTGGAAGCTCATCCTCGCCTGAGAGCACACCAGCGGGCAACCGTAGGATATGGAGGAGCATGAACCCCTAACGTTGCTCTAGTCTCGTTTTTCCTGCTCCGTATTCTAGGTCCTAGACATTTGGCAAGAAGTAAGGTCTTAAAGCACAAATAGAGGAAAAAGTCCGAAAACTGTTAATTTGTAATTTTATCACATAGAAAAACTTTTTTTGGTATTATACGTTTTGCCGATTACGCTGATTTACGTGATTTTCTAGTTATAATACTATATTTCTATAAGTTTTAATGTACAATATGAAAGATTATTTCAATTTTGATCTAACTAGCTGTTGCCCGCGGCTTCGTATGCGTGGATGTCGGAATATATCCCACGGGAACGTACTACCGGGAAATCCTTCCTTATTCCTTGTCTACATTATAAAGGGAACCTCTGTGCAAATTTCAGGTTTTTAGGTTCAAGGGTTTGGGCTGGGCGTTGATGAGTCAGTCAGTCAGTCATGTTTGTTTTTGGAATAATTTTTCTTCAACTGCGGAACCCTTTATTGTGCGTGGTCTGACACGCACTTGACCGGTTTTTTTTTATTATAATCATAAATCTAATGTCTGGGCTATGCCTGGCCTGCCAGTATTTATTTTTTTTCTTTCCAAGGAGAATGTATCGCGTTATCAGTATTATTGAACACCCTTACTTTACACAGGGAGTATCCAGTGTTCCTACATAGGTATGCACCCCAATTGTGATAAGCCATAATTTTGTTTGAATATCCTGTAGGTACGCATCATACACAGTAGACAAGCAAGACGTAATTAATCTCCTTTGTCTTAGCAGCCTTTGAAACAAAGCAGTATTTGGCAGAAATGGTAGTTTTGGCGTCGCGGAAATATGATCACTCTTCCAACCGCGTCAGTCAGAACAGGATCACAAGTGGCCTATAACATGCGAACAAAGCTGGGGGCCCTGCTAGTTACTACAATAATAATAAAATAACAGTGAGTATCTACTAGTGTAATCCGAGCAGGCGGCGGAGCATGCGATCCGGCGACACCGCCGGACACCGGACACCGCGCCGCTCCACCAGACACGAGGCAGCGCCGAACCGAATACCTGCGGCCCCCGCCCAGCGCCCTTACCTACTTACTAGTGCACAAGACACGACTGCTTGCTCTCAATGCTAGGTTGATGACGCATACAGACACCAATCCAGTGACAAAGTGTAACTCAAGAACATAGTTTGAGAAAACTAAGCAAACAGAGGGATTCCTTGTCGATAATTTTATCATAGCTTTGATCCTGTCCATTAAATTAAACTATCAACATTATATGTATGGCTGTACAGCTTTGGAGATTGATACGTTGTTGTAATACAAGTATTGTGGCTTCAGTGTTTATCAACACTTCTGAGATGTGGTCTGAAGCTCAAATAGATAAGTGGACCTTCATGTTGTACACAGGACAATATTCCAGTGTTCTGAGTGAAATGTAAGAAGCATTGGTTGGCATAGCAGAGGAACAGTCAAACATTAGCACTCATTACCTAAGTGAGCCAGCTCTACCCTGCGGACTGCAGTACACTCGTCACTGCTGTACAAACTATATTATGTTCCTCTGTTTCAGTCACATGATCATGCTAAGCACCAGCTATTAGTAGACCTTTAGCCTAAATTTAGGCTATTTATAATTGTTATCTATTAGTTTATTGCAGATACTTAATTGATTCACTATTACAGTGACTTGTAGTAATGTACATTTTATGATTAACTAGCGAGCCGGCCCCGCTCCGCACGGTTTTTACGATTTGACAAAACATCGAGCTCGCTTTATTATACGTGAGTTTAATACTATTGTATTATACAATTAAACCTTCCGGAATAAATTATCTAAATGATAGTGAAAACCACATCAAAATCCGTTGCGTAGTTTAGAAGAACAATGTGGCCACACAGACAGACATGAAAAGTGACTTTATTTTATAATAATAAGTATAGATAAGTAGGCTAAGGAAGCACTCCCTACAATTGATAGCCGCCTCACGAAACATGTTCTCCAACTAACTAAACAACACCTGCATACAGTAACAGCTGCTTTAAGTGGCCATGGGCCATTTAGTAAACACCTCTTTGTCATAGGAGTCACTGCGCAGGGCCTGCATGGAGGACGATGAGACAGCAGCTCATGTGCTTCTAAACTGCCTCCTCCGTGAGGTTGTCAGTAACATTAAGGCGCTGCTGGCCTTCTTTGAGGAGCTGGGGTAGATCGAATAATCAATTTTCCCACCCATATGCAAAATATGCGCATTGACGAGGAATTGTGGATACCAGCCTGTATTACCACTATCTCAAAGCTACAATACACTTTGTGAACAAATCATAATATGTTTGTAATGATGGAAACGTGCTTTAAAATTAATTAAATATTAGTGTTTTTCTTAAGTATTTTAGTAGTAAACTGAATAAATAATGAAATACTGTTCATCTTGTACAAGCAAAGTAAAACATGCTACAGTGACATTGAAACATTGATTATTTAAGGTTGATCCTCTGTGGTAGCTGGAGGTAACCCACAAAACTCAAGTTGTCTTGCATTTTTTGCAATTTGCAGGTCAGTGTAAGGATGTATCTTGATCAAAATATGATTCGCAACAATAACAAATATATATTTACATAATTTTAACCATAAAAATCATCAATACATCTAAGTTAGATTTCCCCTGAATTGGTCTGATTTTGGTGATCAAACCAATCTGGAGCAAATCTACTATCTACCGTAGCGCGTCCCCCTCACAATAATTATTATTGTAGTCACTATTACAGCAACACACATGCACAATTTATTTATACCTAGTTTAAGTTTTAAAATAAAATGTTAACAGAACGAAGGAGCCTGGATCTCACAACACAGGGAATCCTAGTGTTAGGTCCAGGAATTCAATTCACCTGATTGTGATTTTTAGTGAAATAAATATTCTTATTCTTACTATTGTGTCAGAGCTAGAGCAAACAATGCACAGCTTTTCCTCCTTTGTTATACTAGACAGCCAAGCTATTAGTAGATAATGATAGTAGCCGAACATTACCTATCAATTGTGTAGCTACAAGTATTTTTTGCATTACAAAAAGCTACGAATAGTGCCGGGTACAAGGACGCCGCGATTAGCAGCCGCCGCCCGCCGCGCGCCACCACCTGGCGAGCCTCCGCTAAACACCGCCACTTAGCACTGCCGCCGCATACCACACAACACGCTCATTCGCTCTCGTTTCTAACCAAAATATTTTTAATCTTAGCTACTCAAATCAACGTTATATCTGTCGAGTTTCACAGTAGGTACATAAGTATTTTCCCATAAATATTAGCATTTCTGCGGCAAAAATGATAGAACGTGACTATGTGGAGTAATTAGACGTTAAATAAATGTTTTAACTGACGTAAGTAACGACGGCGCAAGAAAGTAATTATTTTAACCTCGCAGTCGAAATAAGCGACGCATGAGAAAAATCGATAATTTCACCAATAAACAAGGCGCCGTCAAACTATTTCGATAATAATTTTAGACGACAGCTACTAAAATGTATTGGCGTCCTGCTGGTGTCGTAAAACCCTGTTCTTACATTCAACAACTGGAGAAAATAAAAGCAAAACCAATAAATTGCCGGCGTACTCACCCATTTTGTTACGCTCGCCTGCAATGACCGCTGTGCCGACGACGAATTACATTTATTATATATTTTTCATCATCACAATTACACTTATTATGCCACAAACACAAATTATCCGCTAATTTATCATAAAAAGTTTAAAATCCTCATTAAATTAAATTAAATAAAAAAGTTGGGCTGGTGCCGCAGCGCAACGCTCTCACTGCTTTGCAGATGACAGAAAGCGCGCGCGTTCGGAAATTAGAAACTTAGAGCGTATTCGATGCGTTCTGAAATTAATTTCATTTTTATCAAGTACACTCGTTCGGAGTCGTTCGAATCGGGTTTGTAACTGAGTCGATTACAGTCATACAAGAAGATCACGCTATCCGACCCGGCTGTCGTCTATGTAATATAATCTGATATAATAAATATAAAAAAAAGATTATGTAGCGTTATTTATGACGCAACTGCCAAGTTGGGCAATACTGACAATCATCCTACGATTATCAAGAATTGCATCTCGGTGTCGATTCGGTTTACGAGTCGTGTATGAGTTTATTTGAAAATCTTTGAACGCAGAAAGATTTTAGTGTCCATTCCACTACCTACTTGTAATCCTCACTTTTGAAAACTTCATGAAAATCAATTTTGAGAAAGTCAAAAAAACTTAAAAAAAAAAAAAACAACCGACTTCCAACTTAGGGCATTGCTCTAAGACTTCCAAAAAAACGCTACAAAGTGAAAAATAACTTTAATTTCAGAAGTCGGTGTCTTTGGCTCTGTATTTTAGTTTTTTGCCACCGACTTCCGAAATTAAAGTTATTTTTCACTTTGTAGCGTTTTTTTTGGAAGTCGGTTGTTTTTTTTTTTGTAAAAGTTTTTTTTTTTTTCACTTTTTAGTGGGCCAGTTTGTAATTTATCTAAGTTATAATAGCCTAATGTCAACTGCTCATCACCTTTTACAAAATATTGTTTTTCTCGATACAAGGACGTTAATTGTTGAGGAGTTCTCCTAGTAAGGTACCAGGAGCAAATGCACAAGTTACTATAAAAAATACTCAAATCGATAAAGGCGTGCCTATAAAATTTGAGGGTTTCCCTCGATTTCCATGGGGTTCCCTCATCAGATTCTGACTTGGTGACAAAATGGGACCACCTCGAAAGCACACCCTTTCAAACAAAAAAAGAATTTTCAAAATCGGTCCACAAGTCGAAGAAATAGTCATACCCTCTTACAAATAAAACGCGGAATAAAGTTATATCAGGGATAGCAAAGGAATAACCATACATTTTCATAGGTTTAAATTTGGAATAACTTTATTCTGTGTTTATTTGTAAGAGGATTAGATACAAAACTTGTACCTATATATAAAGTCAAGTCAAAGTAATTACTTCAGTAAAAGTAATTGCTTAAGGAATGATTTTCTTTCTATAGTTTAGTAATTGCTTGAAGTTAGAACTGTCAGAGCTTAGAATTCTTAGCCAAGTAATAGTCACCATTTTCTCCTGACCCCATGCCGAATCTCGAAGATAGTCCTTCAAAAATTCCATAGTTATAAAGTTTCCTCGGTGAGGATTATGACGGAACGATTTTCCGACATAATGCTAGCCTGTTTTCTGTTATAAATATTTACAGATTTCAGTTTAAACTTGGCATTAAAAAACATTGTCCAGAAAAGGCCGTGCGTTTTTCTAACGCATAATCTGTAAAGTAATGGAATGTATTTGCAGTGCGCGCACTGCGGTGAGAAAAACGCACGCGTTTTGTTAACGTAGGCCCCGCCCAGTGCGGCAGAACTAAGAGCGAGCGCGCACTGCGGTGCGTTTCCGGTAGTTCTGCCGCACTGGGCGGGGCCTACAGTAACAAAACGCATGACCGCAGTGCGCGCACTTCAAAGACATTCCATACTTCACAGATTATGCGGTAGAAAAAACTTTTTAACAAAAAAAAAACCGACTTCCAAAAATCACTACAAAGTGAAAAATAACTTTGATTTTGGAAGTCGGTGTCTTTCGTTATTTATTTACTTTCTTTTTTTTTGCCACCGACTTCCGAAATCAAAGTTATTTTACTTATCGCGCACTGGATTTTCAACTCTCTGTTTAGCGCCGGGAGTTGAAAATCCAACAGTGTGTTTTTCGTCGCACTCTGTTTTTGTTAGGTTGGATTCTCGCAACGCTCGGCTCGACAACGAGAGTTGAAAATCCAGTGCGCGATAAAACCCCGCCGCGATTTTATTACGCTCGTGTGAACGCCGACTAACGAACGCATTCAAACGCACGGCAGTGCGCGCAAGCACTAACACACACTATGCGCAAAAAGTCCAGCGCACAAAAAATCCGTGTCATTCTGGCAGATCGCGTCGCGCCGCGCCACACAAAAGTGCGCGTATAACGTTTGCTTCAACACGCGCTAACGCAGACGGCGAACACTTTGTATCGCACAAAAAGTCTGTCGTCTTCGCTGCACCTTAAGTCCCCTATCCTATCTGCATTCACCGTTTTCTCCAGTTCTGGTTGTTTATTCATAAGAATATAATCAAAGGTTTCGACTCATTCGGGTATAATTGAAAAAAAAATCTGGTTATAGTCTTTATTAGTCGCAAGACGCTTCGCCATTCGCACAGCGCGAATTTTCGCTGCAGCGAATGTCCCGTGGCCAGACGGTTATAGTAGGGCAGAAGTTGAACGTTTCCAGTGAGAGAGAGTGACGGTGCTATAGGCCGTATATAGCTCTGTCTCTCTCTCTGGAAACGTTCAACTTCTGCCCTGCTTTAAGAGCTCATAGTATCCCCCCTGTGCACGCTTGTTGCTTGCTTAGTGCTTATCACTGGCCGCAATTTTATAAAACGAATAATGAAAATAAAACAAAAAATATCGAACAGCTTCATAAAATAAGTGCTTTATTGATTAAAAATTAGTAGGTAGGTATAGGTACATAATTTGAATAAATCGTAACGTGACTGTTAACAAAATTAGCTCGCATAGTGTCTGTGACATGTACCATTGTACCTATTAACTTATTTACAGATTTTGGGCAAAAAATAACGAAAACAATGAATTAGATCAAATAGTCTTATTAGTTGCAAGCTTTCTAACATCTCACGTCATTCAGTCCTTTCAATTTATTTGATCTGACGCCGGCGCGCGCGCAGCGACGCCACGTGACGTCGCACGACGCGCCCGAGCGTCCGTCACGGACAGACTATTGTGCTGCGTCGCTTGCGAGGGCCGAGTTCTCCAGCAGAACTGCTCCCAAGTGCCACTCGGAGCGATGGCTGCGGTGAACTCGGCTCTCGCCCACGGCGGCACGGCGCTCCCCTAACTTAGTACAATATTCGGTAAACTGCAATTTTTTCCATCCCTAAACGACAAGGCGAACGAATAACTCGTATGCACTAAGCAGAATAATAAACTATACATCTATTATAATTATTACTTTAAAACCAATTTATTTTTATTTACAACCGAGAAACTATAATAATATAAATATTAGAACCTTATACTCTCTGTACAATGTCGTTCATTTTAATAGACTCTTCATTTATCTCTTTCATTCGCATATTTTTTTTATGTCTGGGCTGACATGTTTCTAGTTTTTACATCGTTGTGAACGTTATCAGTGAGCCAGACCCACTCCGAATTGATTTGATATAATATGCATATACACAAGCTTATCAACTCGAACTAATATGCCTTTAGTCTATACAGCCCTCTTCCTACTTATTTTGTAATTTATTAATCAAATAATAATATACATAGCGTTTGATAATAGTTGCAATACACAAGTGTCAGTGTTGGAGGGAAGTAGTAGCATGCAACGTTAATAACACTACTACTTACTACCTACGACTAATTGTTAATAGATTCAAAGCTTCCCGAAGGAAATGTTACGTAGTGTTGTTAACGTTCCATCGCCGCGACGTTCGACACTGCCCCCTCCGGCTGCACGCCTCGCGGCAGCTGCGCGTCGCGACCCTCACCTTGTGTGGAACTGACTATATTATATTTACATGGCCTTCCTTGATTGCTACAGCTGCTAAACACGGAACAGTCGCAGAAATAGTGTTACAATAAACTCTACGTATGTTTACATATTTCCCTGGTTGCTGCAACAATTACTACAATTCATAAACATCCAGGTTCAGTTTCAAACGAAACATTTAATAACAGCAAGGTAACGTTTTCGGCGACTCTTCACAATGAAATTTATTTGCGTAATTATAAATAAAATTAGATCTAGACCGGAATAAAGGGAAATGATGAACACCACTAAAATATATCACTGCAATTCAATAAGTGCTACTAAAATAAGTAAATTCAACTACAACCGGCGCGGCGCGGCGAATTTGTACGCCTAACAATGTCATGAGCGAACGTGCGAACTGATTGACTCGCCACACTCCTGTAATTTGCGGGCTTGGCCTCCGCACGAACGTGCCCCACACGGCTGGCCTACCAGCACACGGAGCTGAACGACACACCAAGCCGCGGGCTAAGCGAGGAAGAGGTGAGGACGTTAAGGCGAAAGCGCCAGGGTAACGCCGAAATTATAATTTTCTTACGATTTTTGCGATTTGCAGGTCAGTATCAGGTTATATGTTAATCAAAATATGATTTGCGACCGAAATATATGTATATGTACCTACTTACATTATGAGCAGAGTATAAGTGTGTATACTTTAAGTGCCTGAGAGCCCGCGCCCCGAGCGACATGCTGCGACCCTATGCAAGCTATTTTGTGCAGGAGTTGAGGCAGTGAGTTAGTGTTTCAAAAATGTTTTATTTTTTTTGTGAATGTGCCATTCTATTTTTAGACATTGACATAAACGAGCGTCAAGGTTTGACTAGGGTAGCCGGTACCCAACTCTGCAATAAAAGAATTGTGTTGCGGGGCCGGATTGGTTCGGTGAATTACACTTGGAATGACAAATCAGCACACGACTTACTTCGACAAGGAAATCAATTTTTGGATGGACACGGCTGAAGAACCAGATAAGATCAAGAAGGCTGCTAGCGACATTTACAAGAAACCTGAAACGGACAGTAGCGAGACCTCATACAAAGAGTTTGGAACAGACTGCATGGCAGTGACATCAAGTGGCGACAATGCAGTTTAACCCTGCCAAAAGATTCAGCAGTGAAGCTGGGCTTGAAAGAACCTGTATTATATCACCCGTCTCTCCACATACTCGGTAGGCTGTATAATCTTTATCCATATCCTAAGGGCACGGCTTCCCTACCATTACCGCGCCCCCCGGTCTACTCCTTGATATGCAATGGTCTCTGTTGCACCAGGTAACATTAGGCAACAGGGGCTAGGGTGACTCTTTGGGTCCATTCGAGTCACGAGTCTGGTCACACCACGCTGGGGTGCATTTCATTCATTCATTTATACTTACAGAATTATGAGCATAAAAGTCATCGATAAAAGTCTTTAAGTTCATACTTGTGTACATGTATATGTTTTAAACCATGACATTTTAGAACAAATTTATGATGTTTGATGATTCTTATGGTTATAATTATCTAAGTACATATTTTTTATAGTCGCCAATCATATTTTGATCCAACATACAACTTGACACTGACCTGCAAATTGCAAAAAACGTAAGAAAATTTGAATTTCACGTTCACCTTAATGTCGAAAATTGATGAAGGTTACAGGGAAATGTCGTCAGTATTACTATAGAGGAATAAGGAAGACGCGTTGGGCTCGGTGTCGTGCTGTGGCTGGCGCTACTCCTCGTCCGTGTCGGCGTCGCTGGAGAACTCGGCGGCGGCCGCCTGCAGCCGCGGCGGGAAGGGGCCGCGCGTCTGCTGCCTGCGGGCAGAGCGAGCGATCAGTGCCGCACCAGTTGAGCAACTTGCCCATTTTTGTGAAATCAAACGCGGGTTTTACGGTTGTGAACCAAAATTTTGTCAAAACTGAAAATGACTATTGCATAGAATTGCTAACAGTAAATGCAACAACTTTCCCAGTTTCGCTCGCATAGCCGCTATTTTGAACATTTCAGTTACTGAACAGATTGCTTTCACAATCGATTTCTGAATATCACCCGACACCCGATTTCGATTTAAAGATTGAAAAAAATTGCCACCATTTTGTTTTTATTATTGATAGCCCCGACTTACACACGAGTACACGAGTATCCTGTTAACTGGAGCATGCTTAGAATTCGTGTAAACGCATTTGCGTGTGTTGTGTGAGCCGATTACGACGTTGAAACACTGTGTGTTAATACTAATATGTCTACTGTAGCTTGGAGCCGTGTGTGAGTGTGTACGTACGCGAGGCGGCGGTAGTGGTTGAGCCACTCCTCCAACATCTGCGCCTGCAGCAGCGGGCGCGCGTGCAGCGTGCCGCCCTGTGTGTGTGTGTGTGTGTGTACGTACGCGAGGCGGCGGTAGTGGTTGAGCCACTCCTCCAACATCTGCGCCTGCAGCAGCGGGCGCGCGTGCAGCGTGCCGCCCTGTGTGTGTGTGTGTGAGTGTGTACGTACGCGAGGCGGCGGTAGTGGTTGAGCCACTCCTCCAACATCTGCGCCTGCAGTAGAGGGCGCGCGTGCATCGTGCCGCCCTGTGTGTGTGTGTGTGTACGTACGCGAGGCGGCGGTAGTGGTTGAGCCACTCCTCCAACATCTGCGCCTGCAGCAGAGGGCGCGCGTGCAGCGTGCCGCCCTGTGTGTGTGTGTGTGTGTGTGTGTGTACGTACGCGAGGCGGCGGTAGTGGTTGAGCCACTCCTCCAACATCTGCGCCTGCAGTAGCGGGCGCGCGTGCAGCGTGCCGCCCTGTGTGTGTGTGTGTGTGTGTGTGTGTACGTACGCGAGGCGGCGGTAGTGGTTGAGCCACTCCTCCAACATCTGCGCCTGCAGCAGCGGGCGCGCGTGCAGCGTGCTGCCCTGTGTGTGTGTGTGTGTGTGTGTACGTACGCGAGGCGGCGGTAGTGGTTGAGCCACTCCTCCAACATCTGCGCCTGCAGCAGCGGGCGCGCGTGCAGCGTGCCGCCCTGTGTGTGTGTGTGTGAGTGTGTACGTACGCGAGGCGGCGGTAGTGGTTGAGCCACTCCTCCAACATCTGCGCCTGCAGCAGAGGGCGCGCGTGCAGCGTGCCGCCCTGTGTGTGTGTGTGTGTGTGTGTGTACGTACGCGAGGCGGCGGTAGTGGTTGAGCCACTCCTCCAACATCTGCGCCTGCAGCAGAGGGCGCGCGTGCAGCGTGCCGCCCTGTGTGTGTGTGTGTGTGTGTGTGTGTGTACGTACGCGAGGCGGCGGTAGTGGTTGAGCCACTCCTCCAACATCTGCGCCTGCAGCAGCGGGCGCGCGTGCAGCGTGCCGCCCTGTGTGTGTGTGTGTGTGTGTACGTACGCGAGGCGGCGGTAGTGGTTGAGCCACTCCTCCAACATCTGCGCCTGCAGCAGCGGGCGCGCGTGCAGCGTGCCGCCCTGTGTGTGTGTGTGTGTACGTACGCGAGGCGGCGGTAGTGGTTGAGCCACTCCTCCAACATCTGCGCCTGCAGCAGCGGGCGCGCGTGCAGCGTGCCGCCCTGTGTGTGTGTGTGTACGTACGCGAGGCGGCGGTAGTGGTTGAGCCACTCCTCCAACATCTGCGCCTGCAGCAGCGGGCGCGCGTGCAGCGTGCCGCCCTGTGTGTGTGTGTGTGTGTACGTACGCGAGGCGGCGGTAGTGGTTGAGCCACTCCTCCAACATCTGCGCCTGCAGCAGCGGGCGCGCGTGCAGCGTGCCGCCCTGTGTGTGTGTGTGTGTGTACGTACGCGAGGCGGCGGTAGTGGTTGAGCCACTCCTCCAACATCTGCGCCTGCAGCAGCGGGCGCGCGTGCAGCGTGCCGCCCTGTGTGTGTGTGTGTGTGTGCGTACGCGAGGCGGCGGTAGTGGTTGAGCCACTCCTCCAACATCTGCGCCTGCAGCAGCGGGCGCGCGTGCAGCGTGCCGCCCTGTGTGTGTGTGTGTGTGTGTGTGTGTGTGTGTACGTACGCGAGGCGGCGGTAGTGGTTGAGCCACTCCTCCAACATCTGCGCCTGCAGCAGCGGGCGCGCGTGCAGCGTGCCGCCCTGTGTGTGTGTGTGTGTGTACGTACGCGAGGCGGCGGTAGTGGTTGAGCCACTCCTCCAACATCTGCGCCTGCAGCAGCGGGCGCGCGTGCAGCGTGCCGCCCTGTGTGTGTGTGTGTGTGTGTACGTACGCGAGGCGGCGGTAGTGGTTGAGCCACTCCTCCAACATCTGCGCCTGCAGCAGCGGGCGCGCGTGCAGCGTGCCGCCCTGTGTGTGTGTGTGTGTGTGTGTGTACGTACGCGAGGCGGCGGTAGTGGTTGAGCCACTCCTCCAACATCTGCGCCTGCAGCAGCGGGCGCGCGTGCAGCGTGCCGCCCTGTGTGTGTGTGTGTGTGTACGTACGCGAGGCGGCGGTAGTGGTTGAGCCACTCCTCCAACATCTGCGCCTGCAGCAGCGGGCGCGCGTGCAGCGTGCCGCCCTGTGTGTGTGTGTGTGTGTGTACGTACGCGAGGCGGCGGTAGTGGTTGAGCCACTCCTCCAACATCTGCGCCTGCAGCAGCGGGCGCGCGTGCAGCGTGCCGCCCTGTGTGTGTGTGTGTGTGTGTACGTACGCGAGGCGGCGGTAGTGGTTGAGCCACTCCTCCAACATCTGCGCCTGCAGCAGCGGGCGCGCGTGCAGCGTGCCGCCCTGTGTGTGTGTGTGTGTGTGTACGTACGCGAGGCGGCGGTAGTGGTTGAGCCACTCCTCCAACATCTGCGCCTGCAGCAGCGGGCGCGCGTGCAGCGTGCCGCCCTGTGTGTGTGTGTGTGTGTGTGTGTGTGTGTGTACGTACGCGAGGCGGCGGTAGTGGTTGAGCCACTCCTCCAACATCTGCGCCTGCAGCAGCGGGCGCGCGTGCAGCGTGCCGCCCTGTGTGTGTGTGTGTGTGTACGTACGCGAGGCGGCGGTAGTGGTTGAGCCACTCCTCCAACATCTGCGCCTGCAGCAGCGGGCGCGCGTGCAGCGTGCCGCCCTGTGTGTGTGTGTGTGTGTGTGTGTGTGTGTGTACGTACGCGAGGCGGCGGTAGTGGTTGAGCCACTCCTCCAACATCTGCGCCTGCAGCAGCGGGCGCGCGTGCAGCGTGCCGCCCTGTGTGTGTGTGTGTGTGTGTGTGTGTGTGTGTGTACGTACGCGAGGCGGCGGTAGTGGTTGAGCCACTCCTCCAACATCTGCGCCTGCAGCAGCGGGCGCGCGTGCAGCGTGCCGCCCTGTGTGTGTGTGTGTGTGTACGTACGCGAGGCGGCGGTAGTGGTTGAGCCACTCCTCCAACATCTGCGCCTGCAGCAGCGGGCGCGCGTGCAGCGTGCCGCCCTGTGTGTGTGTGTGTGTGTACGTACGCGAGGCGGCGGTAGTGGTTGAGCCACTCCTCCAACATCTGCGCCTGCAGCAGCGGGCGCGCGTGCAGCGTGCCGCCCTGTGTGTGTGTGTGTGTGTGTGTGTGTGTGTGTACGTACGCGAGGCGGCGGTAGTGGTTGAGCCACTCCTCCAACATCTGCGCCTGCAGCAGCGGGCGCGCGTGCAGCGTGCCGCCCTGTGTGTGTGTGTGTGTGTACGTACGCGAGGCGGCGGTAGTGGTTGAGCCACTCCTCCAACATCTGCGCCTGCAGCAGCGGGCGCGCGTGCAGCGTGCCGCCCTGTGTGTGTGTGTGTGTGTACGTACGCGAGGCGGCGGTAGTGGTTGAGCCACTCCTCCAACATCTGCGCCTGCAGCAGCGGGCGCGCGTGCAGCGTGCCGCCCTGTGTGTGTGTGTGTGTGTGTGTGTGTGTGTACGTACGCGAGGCGGCGGTAGTGGTTGAGCCACTCCTCCAACATCTGCGCCTGCAGCAGCGGGCGCGCGTGCAGCGTGCCGCCCTGTGTGTGTGTGTGTGTGTGTGTGTGTGTGTGTACGTACGCGAGGCGGCGGTAGTGGTTGAGCCACTCCTCCAACATCTGCGCCTGCAGCAGCGGGCGCGCGTGCAGCGTCTGGCGCGCCGCCAGCACGCCGCCGCCCGTCTCGCACGCCGACACCCAGCGCCGCACCACGCCCTCCTCGTCCGACATCTGCGCACAACACAGCACACATTACAACACACGCACCTCGATACATAGGACAGGTCTGTACAGTGGTACCCAGCTGATAAGGCGCGTCGACAATCTTCGTTCGCACAGAAAAAAGTATGGCCCCGGAGATTAACGAAAGAATGCTTAAAACTTACAATCAATCTTAGATAACTACTATAAGGTTCATAATACACTGCAACTGTTAGTTCCGTCTCACTCGCAAGTTTGGCGGCTGACTAACATGCCACACGGCGCGCGCTAACATGGCGGCAGCTGCCGACCAATAGCAGAATAGGAAAAAGAAGCGCGGTGCGTGGAGCGTGCTGATTGGTCAATAGCATTTCCCGCGCTTTGAAAATTCATCTTCTGCGCAGGTACCGTAAGCCATATCAGTTGGGTACTACTGTCCCTATACGCACGTCTACTCTACGTCATAAAAACTTACAGCTAATCAGACACAATGGTTACAAAGTTATTAACATAAGGCCGCCCATTGTATGTTTTGTAGTGTTTAGTATGTTTTCTTTTGTTATGTATTTTTGTGGTGTACAATAAAGTATATATAAATAAATAAATAAAATAATGATGGCCAATTACAAGTTTTCACACGTAAACTAACAATTAACAATGTACTAGGTGGTTAATTTATAAGGTTGACTTTCGTTTGCCTCGATTTTTTAAAGAAAACAACGTGTAGTTACAATGCAGGTTTATTTGCAACTAACATCACAGTGGACTGTAAGTATACATATATTATCGATAGCTACTACATAAACGTATCTATAGGCTCACCACACAAAACGCTAATCCATTTAGACATTCCGCCCGCCAAAGAACATAGTTCTTTAACAACACTTAAAAAAAAAAAAATTACTTAATCTCAAACAATTAACAAAATAGAAATACTTATGCGTAAACTTAACAAATAACAAGTGTAAATACAAACTCATAAGAAATATGCCTCTCATAACATCTTCATAAAGAAAAACTAAAATGAACAAATAGAACAACCCTGTATGGTTCTTATTTTTGTAGTAAGTAAATACATTCAAGTAACGCAGAATACGTTCGGCTCAGCCTCAGGCTCAATATTCAATTTAGATACATACATAACAAACACTTTTACTAAGTAGATCATTAGTACATAGCTCAACTGGAATGAATGATGTAGGTAAATACTAGTACTTCAGTATAACATTTTTTTAACTTCGTTTAGACAGGTAGGTAAATAAACTCTAAACTTGAAAATAACTAAACAACAACAGGAAAAAACAACAACTTTCATTTAGTTAAAATACAAATTTTGCTTACTGGGCGCTTATATTCTCCAGTTTTACATTTTATGGATACGACTCGGGTTACATTATCAGGTCCAGGATATTTTTTGATAATTTGACCAAGTAACCATTTAGCTGGAGGTACATTGTCTTCTTTTAAAACAACAATATCGCCTATTTCTGGTTCATCACGTTTAGTGTTCCATTTATACCTTTGATTTAAATTAACTAGGTATTCCTTATACCACCTATTCCAAAAATCTGTTACAATTTTTTGCGTCAAACGCCATCTATCTAACCCAACAACATTACAATTAGTGTAATCCTCATCTGCAATATTTAATAATGGTTCGCCTACCAAGAAGTGACCTGGTGTCAAGGGTAGAGGGTCATTTGGGTCATTGCTCAACAAGGAAATCGGTCTCGAGTTTAAACACGCCTCCACTTGCGCCAGGACAGTCGACATTTCTTCGTACGTAAGCGTACTATTTCCTACTACTTTTTTCAAATGGGTCTTAGTACTGCGCACCGATGATTCCCACAACCCGCCGAAGTTAGGCGAGTGGGGAGGAATATAATGCCAGGTGGTCCTTTCTAAAGAAAGTAGCTCTGCTATTTCTTCAGGAAGAGACGACCGGGCCCTATTAAACATTTCTCGCATTTGCTTATCCGCGCCAACAAAATTAGTGCCATTGTCACTGTATAAATCCTGACAATGGCCTCTACGAGCAGTAAATCGCCTAAAAGCAGCAATAAAACCTTTGGCAGTCATGTCGGTTACTGCTTCCAAATGGACTGCTCGTGTAACCATACACACGAATATGCAAATATAACTTTTAAAAGACTTTGCTCCGCGGCCTGGTGAAAATCTGATAAAAACAGGACCACAGTAATCCACACCAGTAGATTTGAATGGCTTACTGGGTTTCAACCTTGCCTCTGGAAGCAGGCCCATTATAGGAGTAGTCTTCTTTGTGGAGTATCTCAAGCAAATAGTGCACTCTCTAAAATATTTTTTAACACGTTCCTTAGCACGTAAGATCCAGTACTTAGTTCTAAGAAAATTTAACATAGCCTGCGGGCCACCGTGCAATGTTTTTGCATGAGCATCCGCAATTAAAACCTCGGTAAAATGATGGTTACCAGGCATAATTATCGGGTGCTTCGTGTCATAACACGCGTCCGATTGTGCTATGCGTCCACTTACTCTTAGTAACCCCTTTTGGCTCAAAAAGGGACAAAGAGATCGCAATTTACTCTTTTTAGGCACACATCCTCCAGTCTTTAACTGTTTTATTTCCAATGAAAACTCGCGCTCTTGTACTTGTTTAATGCACGCTAATAAAGTCTCGTCCATTTCACTTGGTGTGATATATTTAGGTAGTTTAGGTCTATTGTCTTTCTTTAATTTGTAATTCAAAACTCGTCTGCAATAGGATACAATTTTTAATAGTTTATTTAAAGATGAATATTTTGACCAAAAAAAATCTTCGTCAACATCAGATAAAACGGTTAAAGATTGGATTCGTTCCTCTTCGTGTGTGTCTTCAATCAGTTTACTCTCTTTGTGTACTGTAGTTTCCGACAACCACTGCGGTCCTCTCCACCACAATGTATGCTCACTCAATTCCTTGGGCTGCAGACCACGTGAAGCACAGTCTGCAGGGTTTGTCTCTGATGAGACATGACTCCACTGGTGATAATCCATAATATTTAATATAGTGGACACTCTGTTACTAACAAATGTTGCCCATCGACTTGAGCCTCCTTTGAGCCATGCTAACACTATGGTGGAGTCGGTCCATCCATAGAGATGTTCCTTTGGTATCTCCAGAACTTGTGATACTTCACATATAAGCTTGGCTGCTAAGGTGGCGCCACACAATTCAAGTCGGGGTATAGAAATCTCCTTTACGATTGGGGCAACTCGAGTCTTTGCAGACAGTAAATGTACATGCACTCTATTTAAACTATCAATCACTCGTATGTAAACCGCTGCCGCAAAAGCCGATTTTGAAGAATCTGAAAATACGTGTAACTCTCTCTTACATTCTTGTGTAAAATTTACCCACCTAGGTATTTTGAGATTTTTGAAATCTGTTAGCTCTTGTCTATATTTTAGCCACTCACAAAGTAATTCATCTGTCAAACTCTCATCCCACTCAAGACCAGATTTCCACAGTTTCTGAATTAAAATCTTAGCATTTACTACCACTGGGGCAATCCAGCCTAAAGGATCATACAATCTCGCTACTTCAGATAATACTTGTCTTTTAGTGACTAAATCTTTAGGTTCAGGTAAGTTTACTACGTATTCAAAATTATCATTCTTCCTATTCCAACTCAAACCTAACACCTTGATTAGATCATTAAATTTAATAGTTTGTCTTTCACTCAACTCAATTTTCCCAATCTGTTCTAAAAACTTATCATTATTGCTATTCCACTTCTGTAATTCAAAACCACCACTCCTCATTAACTCATTCATCTCCTCATAAATTTTTAATGCTTCATTAACCGTGTCAGACCCGGTCATTAAGTCATCCATAAAATAACATTGTTTTGTTAATCTCGCCGCTAATGGATACTTATCTCTTTCTAACTCAGCAAGTCTGTGCATCACCTTGACAGCTAAATATGGCGCGCATGCTGTACCAAACGTTAAACGTAACAATTTGTAACGTTGTATGGGCTCCGACGGATCAAATCTCCAGACAACCCTCTGGAAATCTGTGTCCTTGTCCGCCACTCTCACCATCCGATACATTTTAACAATATCGGCTACGATACAGACTTTATGATGACGCCATCTCATCAATATGTGCCTTAAATCTTGTTGTAACCTTGGTCCAACAAGAAGCTCATCATTTAATGACACACTGTTGTCACCTTTGCTCGAAGCATCAAAGACGACTCTCACTTTAGTAGTGTCTTTGTCTTCTCTCACCACAGCATGGTGAGGAAGATAGACAGCTTTAGAGTTCTGCAACTCACTCTCAGAAACCAGTCTCATGTGGTTCATACTCAAATACTCACTCATAACTTTATTATATTCTTCTCTCAACTTTAAATCTTTCGATAACTTTCTGTCCAAATATCCTAACCTCTTCACTGCTCTCTCTTCTGTGTTACCATATTGACACTTAGGATCGTCCGTTGCAAAAGGTAAGCTCACTATAAATCTCCCTTCATTATCTCTCACTGTAGTTAAGTCAAACAAATCCTCACATACTTTCTCGCTATTAGTCATCTCTTTCTTTATTAAATTAGGCTCATCTTCCATCTCCCAAAACCTTTTAAGTAACTCATCCTCATTCACCTGTATGTGCATGCTAATGAGATTATCCTTTGCTAACGTTCCAGATCCCTTTGACATTCCTCCTGACAAAATCCATCCAAACACAGTATTCTGTGCTATTAAATTACAATCAGGATGCTTCATAACGCCATCAAGTAATATTTCACTATAAACCTCTGCACCTAGCAAAATATCAATCTTACCTGGCGTCGCGTATGTAGGATCAGCTAAAGGAAGATTGTCAATTTCTACCCATTTAGAAGTGCTCAAGTTAGTTGAAGGAAGTAGTGACGTTAAGGAATGCAACACATAAGCGTTAACTAGGATGTAACTAGCTGGATTATGACGTGATTCCAAGCGAAGTGAAACCGTGTTTTTTATTCTCATACGGCCATCTCCCAGCCCCGACACCCAGCCACTTACTGGTTTGCGTACAAGACCTAATAATTGCACAGTTGACTCAGATACAAAAGACGCCTGTGACCCTTGGTCAAGTAAAGCACGAATTATTTGTTTAAAACCGTTAGAACGGAATACCTTAACCTTAGCCGTCGCAAGTAGCACGCTGTTGGGTTGTAGCTCTCCTCTAGAAAATGTAGCAGTTATGTTTGTGTCACCTCGTGTTGTACTCGCTCTCTCCTGTTGTGGTTCACTCGGTGACACTGCGGCTGCCTGCTCCAGACTACTGGCTGGCTCCTGGTTCTCTCTCTCAAAGTGCAACATCGTGTTATGTCTTCTCCCACATTTCTTACAGCTGAATGACTGACGACACTTAACTACCGCATGAGTTGGTGCCAAGCAATTAAAACATAATTTACTCGTTTGAACGAAGTCCTGTCTTTCCTTAGGTGTCATAAGGCTAAAACGCTTGCACTGGTTGAGATAATGAGTTTCATGACACATCGGACACTCTTGTTTAGTCTTAGTTTTGTTCTCTTTCTCCTTCTCTAATGATGCGTGAAAAGATTTCGACTTAGCAGCAGGCTTAGCTTGTTGCGCGGCGCGGTTCCCGTTCGTATCTATCATTTCTAACGTCCTGAATCGGTACTCTAAATAATCTCTTAATTGTATCCAAGTGGGCAACTCATCATCCATCATATTTAATTGCTGTTCCCACTGTTTAACCGATTCTGTGTCCAATTTTGAAACGACTAAATGAACGACAGACGCGTTAGCGTAACTAGAATCAGTACTAATGCCCAAGTTTTCCAAAGATTTAAGACAGGTAGACGTCGTATCCAACAAACTTCTAATTGAATTGGCTGACTCGGTTTGAATTTTCTTTGTGCCAAATAAAGATCTCATAATAGCATTGCAGTTATAACGCTTATTATTGTATCGCCGAACTAACTGTTTCCATGCTTCCTCATAATTTGCATCAGTCGTCGAATAATTACTTATTAGATTTAATGCTTCTCCACTCAAATTGGACTTGAGGTAATGTAATTTCTGTACCAATGAAATATTCTTATTACTATGTATTAATGAGGAAAACATGTCGTAAAAGGTCGACCACTCTTCATATTTACCCCCAAAAGTAGGTAATGTTATGCGGGGTAATTTCACATCACTGCAATTATTGTTCCCGCTATTGGTAACTACTGGGTTAGGTAACTCGGTAACTGGCGGCAAAAACTGTTGCAAAGCTTCCAGCAAACTTGATTTATACTGCACATATATCTCCTCAAAAATCTCATATTTCCCTTCTGTAAAATAATTTGCGTCCTTTTTATTTTTCGCTTTTGCAACTATCTCCTTGTGTCCATCTTTAAAATCTATTAATTGTTGTTCTAGCAGCTCCAATCTCGTTTCTAAATACTGACGTTTAATTCTCTCTTTCGGAGTCTTCTTATAATTTTTCTCAGCTTTCAATAAATTCTCTAACAACTCATCTTGTAGCGAAACAAGTACCTCCATTGTAATAATAAAAAACTCGCAACAGCAATCTCGGCAAACAACACTCCTCGGTCACTTGTCTTAGGTAATAAAGTCTCACAAAATAACAGTTTGTTAATTTTAATCTCATAGATCACTCACTCAATGTACTGTTAATATTATTTTCAACAAAAGTCACATACACCTTGTAAACAAGTAACAGTTTATAGTCAATCAATTTCACTTTAATGTTCGTTTGCCAGATAAACGTTTTATAACTTGTAAAAACACCTATTAGCAAAACGTGTCACCGACGACGACTCCTTATCGCGATCAGGTGATAATCTTTTGTTCTCGCGGTCGCGGGTCGGCCGGCCGGGCTCGACGCTCATTAACACAATCCAGCTCGAATGTGGACCAAAATGGTTAATGTATAAGGTTGACTTTCGTTTGCCTCGATTTTTTAAAGAAAACAACGTGTAGTCACAATGCAGGTTTATTTGCAACTAACATCACAGTGGACTGTAAGTATACATATATTATCGATAGCTACTACATAAACGTATCTATAGGCTCACCACACAAAACGCTAATCCATTTAGACACTAGGTACACAGCAGACAGACAGTGTTACTTTCGCGTTCTATATTTTCGTATTATTTGCAATAGCAAGGGCTATCTTATTTTGTCGAAGAAGTGATTGCAAAGAGCCTTCTTTAATTTAAGCACACTGGTATTAAAAAGATCTATGTCAACTTCCTGGCAGGTTTCATTATACATGCGGCTCGCCCTAATCATGAAAGAAGGTAGGTTACTGTAATGTTGTTACTGGTACGCGCAACAAACGAGGCTTACGCAAAAATGAAGGACACACACGCAGCCCAATTTTGCTCAGCAACTCAGGGATGTCGTTGGATCCGTTTGCAGTTTTGAATAAAAATGCTAAATCAGAAATTTTTCTTCTTTCATAAAGTGGAAGAACATGAAATTTTTTACACCGCAAGTTGTAATTAGATAGGTATGTTTTAGAACGAAATTGAATGTACCCAAGGAATTTCCTTTGTATGCCCTCTAAACGATCGATATAAGTATTATAGTTGGGGTTCCAGACTTGAGAGGCATACTCGAGGTGACTACGAACCAAGGAGCAATATAATATCTTAACAGTCTTGATACTTCTGAAATCAGACGAGACCCTGCAAATAAAGCCTAGTGCTTTCGACGCTTTGTTGACAATATTATTAATGTGAGTGTCAAAAATAAGCTTTGTGTTAAAAGTAACCCCGAGGTCTTTAATAGTACCTATTGACCCTATTAATTGGGGTATCTAAGAGTTTGTAAGGAAAATGGAGAGGGTGAGGTTTACGAGTGAAAGAGCACACATAGCATTTGGAAACGTTTAGGTCCAACTTAATAATACTGCAGTAGGATTGAAAGGTTTCAAGATCCTCCTGCAGTAATAGCATCTGCATGGGTGGCAACCTGTTTCATGATCTCCATGTCATCAGCATAAAGCAGTAGTTTAGAATGACGGAAACAGGTAATCACGTCATTAATAAAAATCCATACTAATATTATAAATTCGAAAGTAACTCTGTCTGTCTGTCTGTTACCTTTTCACGCCTAAACCACTGAACGGATTTCTATAAAATTTGGCAAGGCTATAGATGGTATCCTGGGGACGGACATAGGCTACTTTTTTTTTTCAAAAATAATCCTACAGGGGGTGATATAGGGGATGAAAGTTGGTATGGGAAACTCAGTATTTCTTAAGCTAGGGATGTGAAAATTAAAATGTATGCTTTTGATAGGAAATAAAGAAATATGCGGTTCGGCGTTTTTGAAAAATGATCCCCTAAGGGGGTAAAATAGGGGTTGATTTTAAAATTTACAAAACTGCACGGATTTCGACAAAATTTGGCAAGGCTTTATATAGCATCCTGGGGAAAGGACATAGGATACTTTCAAAAACAATCTAAAAGGGGGTGATATAGGGGATGAAAATTTGCAAGGGAAACCCAGTATTTCTGAAGTTAGGGATAACAAATTTATGCTATTGGTAGGAAATTAAGAAATATGCGGTTCAGCGTTTTTGAAAAATCATCCCCTAAGGGGGTAAATAGGGGTTGATTTTAAAATTTACAAAACTGCACGGATTTGGATAAAATTTGGCAAGGCTTTATATAGCATCCTGGGGAAGGACACAGGCTACTTTTGGTCTTAAAAAATAATCCAACAGGGGGTGATATAGGGGATGAAAGTTTGTATGGGAAACTCAGTATTTCTTAAGTTAGGGATGTGAAAATTAAAATGTATGCTTTTGATAGGAAATAAAGAAATATGCGGTTCAGCGTTTTTCAAAAATCATCCCTCAAGGGGGTAAAATAGGCGTTGATGTTAAAATTTACAAAACTGCACGGATTTCGACAAAATTTTGCAAGGCTTTATATAGCATCCTGGGGAAAGGACATAGGATACTTTCGAAAACAATACTACAAGGGGGTGATATAGGGGATGAAAGTTTGTAAGGGAAAAAAAATCATACCCTAAGTGGGTAAAATAGGGGTTGATTTTAAAATTTACAAAACTGCACAGATTTCGATAAAATTTGGCAAGGCTATACATAGATAGCATCCTAGGAAAGGACATGGGCTACTTTTTGTCTTAAAACATAATCCTACAAGGGGTGATAAAAAGGATGAAAGTTTGTATGGGAAACCTAGCATTTCTTAAGTTATGGATATGCCCTATGTCTTCCACATGAACGTTCCCATAGGATATTTTCCGATATCCACGCGGGCGAAGCCGCGGGCAAAAGCTAGTATTAAATAACAGAGGCCCCAGCAACGACCCCAGAGGAACTCCCGGGGAATACGCATAGCTCTCGACGAGTAGCCGTTCAGCACCACAGTCTGACACCTGCCCTCAACATACGACGCAAACCACCTGAATAGGTTACCCCTGATACCCATGCATAAAAGTTTACGCATTAAGATTACATGGTCAATTCGATCGAAACATTTGCTGCAATCGGTATATATAACGTCGACCTGGGACCGAAGGGACATGGTAACTGAATAACTAGGTTGGACGTGGTAGACCGACCTCTGAAGAAACCGTGCTGATGATGCTGAGACTATGCTTGATAGCCGAATAAACCTGTGTATAAACGATTTTTTCCAGAATTTTAGCAAACACACACAATTTGGAGATCGGTCTGTAGTTCTCGACGGAGGTCTTTGGCCCCTTTTTGTATATCGCTGTTATATATACTTCCAGATCGTGGGTACCACACCCGTTGTAAGAGATTTTTTGAATGGTATCGATAGCGGGACAGCAACACTATTAGTGCAGTTCGCGATGAAAACCGGCGGAATGTTGTCCGGGCCCGCAGACTTATTTATATCAATTTGTTTTAGTAGCCTGCGAACCTCATCCACACTAATTTCCACAGAACTAATATCAGCTGTGCACTGTCGCACTGCTATGGTGCACATCATTATGAAACAGGACCGTCGCCAGCACCGGCACCAGTGCCTATATTTTATATTCCGAGTATAAAGTAGCTTTTTTATTTTGCATGGTTTTACGTGTCTCAAGAGCGAAAACGCTCGTTCAGGATTCGCGTCGCGCACGATGTAGTATGTGTGCGTACCTCGTCCTGCGTGAGGAAGTGCACGGGCAGCAGCTTGCCGTCCAGGTCGGTGAGCGGCAGGTAGGCGCAGTCGCCGCGCTCGCGCAGCGGCACCAGCGCCGAGAAGTGGCCGCGCGTGTAGGCCAGCGCCAGCGGCGACTTGCTGCAGCCGTCCGGCTCGCACAGCAGCGGCAGGTACAGGCCGCGGAAGCGCGCGTAGCCCAGCGCCTCGCCGCGGAACGAGTTCACCACGTCCACGCCGTACACCAGCAGCGGGCGGCGCAGCACGTGCGCCAGCGCGAACACGTGCAGCTGGTGCAGCGCCGCGCCCGGCCGCGCCGCCGCCGCGCACAGGCGCGCCCACTCGGCGCGCAGCTGCGGCTCCTCGGGCGCGTACTGCAGGCGCGCCGCCTGCGCGCGCTCCCACGCCGCCCAGCGCGCGTACAGCCCGCGCGCCGCGTGCGCCAGCGCGTCGCCCAGCGCGCCGCGCAGCGTGTTGTGCCGGTCGAACACGCCGTAGGCCGCCTGGCACAGCGCGTCGGGCAGGCAGTCGCCCGCCGACCGGTTCCACAGCGCGTACAGCCGCGACCCTGCGAGACACACATACATATTACTATTAACATACAATATTTCCATTTTATAATTTTGAATGTGTGATATGTGGCCGCCATTTAGTTTTGCCTGGCCAACCAGTCGCACACTGACCCAAGCGGACGGTGAGCTCCAGGCTCCAGTTGATGAGCGGCGGGTCGGCCTCCAGCGTCTGCTGCGCGTCGCGGTCCAGCAGCTCGGAGAACAGCTGCTCCTGGATGGGCGCCGGCAGCTCCTCGACCTCTGCAACCGACATCCTATCACTCGTCACACAACTTAGTGTTACGAGCAGCACTTCATATGCAATGACGTCATCTATCGGGATATTTATCCTGTCAGTTTGACAACGTTGAAGCGCCAAAGATTTAAATTGTTAGATTCGCTCGACCGCGTCAAAGGATGATTATGTTTCTGTTCCGTTGACTATGACATTTGAATAGCAGTTGTCTGGCTCACGTATACTGAAAGTCGTATCTATCGTTCCATACGAGATGTGTGAGCTCACTCTTCTCAGTATGGATGGACAAGTTCGCGCGAGCTAAGGACGACTGAAATGTTTGTTTAATGCAGTGTCGCTAGACAGTGCGGCGCGTACCGGCGGGCAGGTAGAAGGTGCAGAACTCGTTGATGTAGCGGCACGGGAAGCTGCCCTTCTTGTAGCGCACGCAGCTGGCGATGTGCCGCCGGATCGCCGCCGCCAGGTCCGGCGCTGCAACACACACCATCACCTTACTAGTATTGTTCTCTGTTGCCCACAAGCCACACGGCGAGGAGGCGAGGACGTGACGACGCGACGCCTCGCCTCGCCGTTCTCCTCAGCAACTGCGCTGCAGTAGACCACTCGTTATACCCCAATACACCAATGTTTAGTTTCCATGATAAATGATAAATAATTTATTTTCTGTAAGTAGGTTTGTACAAACACTTTTACACGTCAATCATATTTTTAAAACTAGATGAGGTCGGCGTTTCCTATCTGACTACCATGTAATAGAGCACTCCTTCTTCGCGTATCGATGACAAACTGTACAAACACGTTTGGCCCAAAAACCAGCTGCGCTCCTGCTGGCCGGGACAGTGAGCTGTCGCCGCCAGCTCGCTAGTGAACAGCTGCGCTCCTGCTGGCCGGGACAGTGAGCTGTCGCCGCCAGCTCGCTAGTGAACAGCTGCGCTCCTGCTGGCCGGGACAGTGAGCTGTCGCCGCCAGCTCGCTAGTGAACAGCTGCGCTCCTGCTGGCCGGGACAGTGAGCTGTCGCCGCCAGCTCGCTAGTGAACAGCTGCGCTCCTGCTGGCCGGGACAGTGAGCTGTCGCCGCCAGCTCGCTAGTGAACAGCTGCGCTCCTGCTGGCCGGGACAGTGAGCTGTCGCCGCCAGCTCGCTAGTGAACAGCTGCGCTCCTGCTGGCCGGGACAGTGAGCTGTCGCCGCCAGCTCGCTAGTGAACAGCTGCGCTCCTGCTGGCCGGGACAGTGAGCTGTCGCCGCCAGCTCGCTAGTGAACAGCTGCGCTCCTGCTGGCCGGGACAGTGAGCTGTCGCCGCCAGCTCGCTAGTGAACAGCTGCGCTCCTGCTGGCCGGGACAGTGAGCTGTCGCCGCCAGCTCGCTAGTGAACAGCTGCGCTCCTGCTGGCCGGGACAGTGAGCTGTCGCCGCCAGCTCGCTAGTGAACAGCTGCGCTCCTGCTGGCCGGGACAGTGAGCTGTCGCCGCCAGCTCGCTAGTGAACAGCTGCGCTCCTGCTGGCCGGGACAGTGAGCTGTCGCCGCCAGCTCGCTAGTGAACCGCTGCGCTCCTGCTGGCCGGGACAGTGAGCTGTCGCCGCCAGCTCGCTAGTGAACAGCTGCGCTCCTGCTGGCCGGGACAGTGAGCTGTCGCCGCCAGCTCGCTAGTGAACAGCTGCGCTCCTGCTGGCCGGGACAGTGAGCTGTCGCCGCCAGCTCGCTAGTGAACAGCTGCGCTCCTGCTGGCCGGGACAGTGAGCTGTCGCCGCCAGCTCGCTAGTGAACAGCTGCGCTCCTGCTGGCCGGGACAGTGAGCTGTCGCCGCCAGTTCGCTAGTGAACAGCTGCGCTCCTGCTGGCCGGGACAGTGAGCTGTCGCCGCCAGCTCGCTAGTGAACAGCTGCGCTCCTGCTGGCCGGGACAGTGAGCTGTCGCCGCCAGCTCGCTAGTGAACAGCTGCGCTCCTGCTGGCCGGGACAGTGAGCTGTCGCCGCCAGCTCGCTAGTGAACAGCTGCGCTCCTGCTGGCCGGGACAGTGAGCTGTCGCCGCCAGCTCGCTAGGGAACAGCTGCGCTCCTGCTGGCCGGGACAGTGAGCTGTCGCCGCCAGCTCGCTAGTGAACAGCTGCGCTCCTGCTGGCCGGGACAGTGAGCTGTCGCCGCCAGCTCGCTAGTGAACAGCTGCGCTCCTGCTGGCCGGGACAGTGAGCTGTCGCCGCCAGCTCGCTAGTGAACAGCTGCGCTCCTGCTGGCCGGGACAGTGAGCTGTCGCCGCCAGCTCGCTAGTGAACAGCTGCGCTCCTGCTGGCCGGGACAGTGAGCTGTCGCCGCCAGCTCGCTAGTGAACAGCTGCGCTCCTGCTGGCCGGGACAGTGAGCTGTCGCCGCCAGCTCGCTAGTGAACAGCTGCGCTCCTGCTGGCCGGGACAGTGAGCTGTCGCCGCCAGCTCGCTAGTGAACAGCTGCGCTCCTGCTGGCCGGGACAGTGAGCTGTCGCCGCCAGCTCGCTAGTGAACAGCTGCGCTCCTGCTGGCCGGGACAGTGAGCTGTCGCCGCCAGCTCGCTAGTGAACAGCTGCGCTCCTGCTGGCCGGGACAGTGAGCTGTCGCCGCCAGCTCGCTAGTGAACAGCTGCGCTCCTGCTGGCCGGGACAGTGAGCTGTCGCCGCCAGCTCGCTAGTGAACAGCTGCGCTCCTGCTGGCCGGGACAGTGAGCTGTCGCCGCCAGCTCGCTAGTGAACAGCTGCGCTCCTGCTGGCCGGGACAGTGAGCTGTCGCCGCCAGCTCGCTAGTGAACAGCTGCGCTCCTGCTGGCCGGGACAGTGAGCTGTCGCCGCCAGCTCGCTAGGGAACAGCTGCGCTCCTGCTGGCCGGGACAGTGAGCTGTCGCCGCCAGCTCGCTAGTGAACAGCTGCGCTCCTGCTGGCCGGGACAGTGAGCTGTCGCCGCCAGCTCGCTAGTGAACAGCTGCGCTCCTGCTGGCCGGGACAGTGAGCTGTCGCCGCCAGCTCGCTAGTGAACAGCTGCGCTCCTGCTGGCCGGGACAGTGAGCTGTCGCCGCCAGCTCGCTAGTGAACAGCTGCGCTCCTGCTGGCCGGGACAGTGAGCTGTCGCCGCCAGCTCGCTAGTGAACAGCTGCGCTCCTGCTGGCCGGGACAGTGAGCTGTCGCCGCCAGTTCGCTAGTGAACAGCTGCGCTCCTGCTGGCCGGGACAGTGAGCTGTCGCCGCCAGCTCGCTAGTGAACAGCTGCGCTCCTGCTGGCCGGGACAGTGAGCTGTCGCCGCCAGCTCGCTAGTGAACAGCTGCGCTCCTGCTGGCCGGGACAGTGAGCTGTCGCCGCCAGTTCGCTAGTGAACAGCTGCGCTCCTGCTGGCCGGGACAGTGAGCTGTCGCCGCCAGCTCGCTAGTGAACAGCTGCGCTCCTGCTGGCCGGGACAGTGAGCTGTCGCCGCCAGCTCGCTAGTGAACAGCTGCGCTCCTGCTGGCCGGGACAGTGAGCTGTCGCCGCCAGTTCGCTAGTGAACAGCTGCGCTCCTGCTGGCCGGGACAGTGAGCTGTCGCCGCCAGCTCGCTAGTGAACAGCTGCGCTCCTGCTGGCCGGGACAGTGAGCTGTCGCCGCCAGCTCGCTAGTGAACAGCTGCGCTCCTGCTGGCCGGGACAGTGAGCTGTCGCCGCCAGCTCGCTAGTGAACAGCTGCGCTCCTGCTGGCCGGGACAGTGAGCTGTCGCCGCCAGTTCGCTAGTGAACAGCTGCGCTCCTGCTGGCCGGGACAGTGAGCTGTCGCCGCCAGCTCGCTAGTGAACAGCTGCGCTCCTGCTGGCCGGGACAGTGAGCTGTCGCCGCCAGCTCGCTAGTGAACAGCTGCGCTCCTGCTGGCCGGGACAGTGAGCTGTCGCCGCCAGTTCGCTAGTGAACAGCTGCGCTCCTGCTGGCCGGGACAGTGAGCTGTCGCCGCCAGCTCGCTAGTGAACAGCTGCGCTCCTGCTGGCCGGGACAGTGAGCTGTCGCCGCCAGCTCGCTAGTGAACAGCTGCGCTCCTGCTGGCCGGGACAGTGAGCTGTCGCCGCCAGTTCGCTAGTGAACAGCTGCGCTCCTGCTGGCCGGGACAGTGAGCTGTCGCCGCCAGCTCGCTAGTGAACAGCTGCGCTCCTGCTGGCCGGGACAGTGAGCTGTCGCCGCCAGCTCGCTAGTGAACAGCTGCGCTCCTGCTGGCCGGGACAGTGAGCTGTCGCCGCCAGCTCGCTAGTGAACAGCTGCGCTCCTGCTGGCCGGGACAGTGAGCTGTCGCCGCCAGTTCGCTAGTGAACAGCTGCGCTCCTGCTGGCCGGGACAGTGAGCTGTCGCCGCCAGCTCGCTAGTGAACAGCTGCGCTCCTGCTGGCCGGGACAGTGAGCTGTCGCCGCCAGCTCGCTAGTGAACAGCTGCGCTCCTGCTGGCCGGGACAGTGAGCTGTCGCCGCCAGTTCGCTAGTGAACAGCTGCGCTCCTGCTGGCCGGGACAGTGAGCTGTCGCCGCCAGCTCGCTAGTGAACAGCTGCGCTCCTGCTGGCCGGGACAGTGAGCTGTCGCCGCCAGCTCGCTAGTGAACAGCTGCGCTCCTGCTGGCCGGGACAGTGAGCTGTCGCCGCCAGCTCGCTAGTGAACAGCTGCGCTCCTGCTGGCCGGGACAGTGAGCTGTCGCCGCCAGCTCGCTAGTGAACAGCTGCGCTCCTGCTGGCCGGGACAGTGAGCTGTCGCCGCCAGCTCGCTAGTGAACAGCTGCGCTCCTGCTGGCCGGGACAGTGAGCTGTCGCCGCCAGCTCGCTAGTGAACAGCTGCGCTCCTGCTGGCCGGGACAGTGAGCTGTCGCCGCCAGCTCGCTAGGGAACCGCCGACATGCGGCGCAGGCTGGCAGGCGGCTGCTGCCTGTGGGCAGATCCCGCTTACGCACTGAACCAGAAGAGGAGTTGCTACAACAAATTCCATGTAAAACCCCAATGAAAACATTCTAACGAAACTGTCCTTAACTTCTGAGTAAGTAAATGCAAACTGCATTTATAGATTTTGGAAAAATGGTACAGTCAGCTAGAAACCCCTTGCTGTTCCTGCTCGTAAATTATTATCCTAGTGTAAATAGTTAGGTAGTTGTATAACAATTTCCTTTGGTATTAAAGTAAATATTCACCAATGTATGACGGAGATCGCTTGAGGCCGGGCCCGCCGCCTGATATCCGCGACAGAAGCGTCGACAGGATCTCTTGTCGCTGAAACCTGAACACAAACACAAACGTTGTTCAACTTCAACTGTATCCTCGAACAACTCACACAACTGTCACTAAATGACAGTTGTGATTTCAATATACTGGCAATTTAAGTTACTGTCACAATTAGCTTCAGGTGGATGCGCCGTGGTAGCCGCGAAATTACAATTTTCTTAGATTTAGGCAACTTGCAGGTCAGTCTCAGGTATGTTGATCAGAATACGATCCGCGACCGCAACAAATGTATTTATTATTTATTATTATTTTATTATTATTACAAAATGATTACCATTCACAGTTCAAAGTACCCAATTGAATTGCTATTTCATGAACCTTACGCACCGCCCTTGGAACAACAGTAAAATCGCACCCGGCACTTTTATATAGTAGCAATTTTTTTTTTTTTTTTTGGCAGGATGGACCCTTTATAGTGTATTTTTGAAAACCCCAAAGTGCGCAAAATAATAGACGTCGAGAGAAAAAAAAAGTAGCCTTTTTACACTACCATTGACCTTGATCTCAAGGTCAATGACACTGAGGTCAAGCTTTCATCGTCTAATATACGAGATATTCACCGCCTCATCTAACCTAAATGATTCACCAACAATAGAGGGGATCTGGCGTTACTGATCACTGTTCTAACCTAACCCAAATGATTCACCAATATGTTTATTAGTTTCGGACGTGTTAAAGTACAGTGGAGCCCCGCCTTTACGGTGTAGTTACCTGATGGCGAGGTGCACGAGCGTGTGGCCGGCGTCGAAGGCGGACGCGCGGTTGAGCAGCGCCACCTCCTGCGGCGTCAGCGCGCGCGCCGGGTCGCCGCCCGACGCCAGGTACGCCTCCACGCAGCGCGCGTCGCCCTCCACCACGCCTGCGCACACAGGGTTAGTTCCGCGAGTGTACACCCGCTTCACACGGCATGTCGCATCACTAGTGATAGTGACACGTTTGACCCATCGATTGGTGGGTGACAAATCAGAGCCCCCGCCAAGTCGAGCAAAGGCATGGCCGTACCATCCTTTTCTCGAAGCCATTTGGGCCATTTTCGACCCCCCTGTAACTTCGTTGTGAAAAAAACTAGAAGCCTAAATTGTCAGTGACCAAGAGGGCATTACATCTATAGATATATTTCCAAATTACATTAAATTTGAACCAGTAGTTTAATAATTATTGCAAGTCAAAGTTCCTTAATTTTGTCACTGAGTCACGGACTCACCGATTATCAAATAAAAATTTTTCAATATAAGAAAAAAGTGATTAACGAGAAAATTAATGTCATTGTAGAAAAAAAACCGGTGTGTAAACAGCACACCGGTTTTTTTTCTACAAAGACATTAATTTTCTCGTTAATCACTTTATTCTTATATTTAAAAATTTATTTTTTAATTTTTAGTTCATTTTAATGGTATTAAAGCGTGTTTTTTTAGTTTTTTTAAACTATAATTTATTTTAAAATTTTTTAGAGTCGAATTTCCGAAATAAAATTTATTCTATAATTATTATATTTATGTAGGTACTTATTATATTTTTTTTAAAGTATATTTTGCTTGTTTTATTTTAAATTATTGTATTAATATTATTTATTTATTTTATTATAACATTTTACAAACAAAACCTTAAGCTAAGAACTATGCCCCGCAAAACCGTTTTCACGGTTTGTCTGTGGTAACGGTACAAACGATATTACAAAAAAGTTGTTGTTGTGTCGCTTGGACCTATAACAATAAGACAGCTCACCGAGACAAGCCCGCAGCCAGATCCAGTCGGCGTTGTTGTTGAGTCGCTTGGACCTATATCAATAAGACAGCTCTCAGAGACAAGCCTGCAGCC
Organism: Cosmia trapezina; assembly: GCA_905163495.3. Lineage (NCBI taxonomy): Eukaryota > Metazoa > Arthropoda > Insecta > Lepidoptera > Noctuidae > Cosmia > Cosmia trapezina. Next base: position 22,603,319 of record LR991041.1, on the reverse strand, counting down.
AGATCCAGTCGGCGTTGTTGTTGTGTCGCTTGGACCTATATCAATAAGACCGCTCACAGAGACAAGTCTGCAGCCAGATCCACTCGGCGTTGTTGTTGTGTCGCTTGGACCTATATCAATAAGACAGCTCACCGAGACAAGCCTGCAGCCAGGTCCAGTCGGCGTTGTTGTTGTGTCGCTTGGACCTATATCAATAAGACAGCTCACCGAGACAAGCCTGCAGCCAGATCCAGTCGGCGTTGTTGTTGTGTCGCTTGAACCTATATCAATAAGACAGCTCACCGAGACAAGTCTGCAGCCAGATCCAGTCGGCGTTGTTGTTGTGTCGCTTGGACCTATATCAATAAGACAGCTCACCGAGACAAGTCTGCAGCCAGATCCAGTCGGCGTTGTTGTTGTGTCGCTTGGACCTATATCAATAAGACAGCTCACCGAGACAAGCCTGCAGCCAGATCCAGTCGGCGTTGTTGTTGTGTCGCTTGAACCTATATCAATAAGACAGCTCACCGAGACAAGTCTGCAGCCAGATCCAGTCGGCGTTGTTGTTGTGTCGCTTGGACCTATATCAATAAGACAGCTCACCGAGACAAGCCTGCAGCCAGATCCAGTCGGTGTTGTTGTTGCGCCGCTTGGACCGCCTGTTGTTGGGCTCCAGCTCGTGGATGGACGCGTTCTGACTGTTGCAGATGTCGTTTATACCTGAAGTCACACAACATCGCGTATGAGAACATTATAACGGGTGTAAAAAGACGCACTAGGAAGTGGTGAAGGGCGGGCGTTTTGTGCGGACTGTCTTATGTATTTTCGACGTTCAAAAAGTGCTGATTCTCAGCCTAATTTGAATAAATGATTTTTCACACCACCTGCTCGAAAATGTCAAATTATACGTCAAGCAACCTTAACCTAAAGTGAGTCATTAGTGGCCGGGGGCACAGCCGGTCAATAATGTTGTACTGGATTTCATTATGACCCGCTGGTCAATAATGTGATTTGAATTTGGAATCTCACATGCTCAGCTAAATTGGCAGTATAGTACTATCAAACACCCTTTGGTGCCAGAAAGAGGAAAGCTATTGTCGAAACACTTAATACGCGTGGATGATATTCTCGATTTCCTACAAAATCATAACGACTGCTTCTTCATATCGTTGCCATGTTTTCGAAGACATAATATTTTAAGAATAATTAGATAACTAGGAACCATTCTTCATTATATTTTTTTTTTCTTTCTTTAATTCCACATCAACATCTATAAACGTACCAAATAAAAACTTAACTTTATCTTTGCACAACTGGACTAATGTCTCAAATGTTACCATTAACTTCAATTAATATGTAAGTGCATATAACTAATTAGTTCTATTTATGTTATTCTTACTGTTTGTTTATTTAATAAATACTTTGTTTTTCGTACTATGGCTATTATTTTCTCACAGTAGGTGTAAAAAGTAGAGTATCCTCCTCTGGGCTAAAGGTGTCTTTGCCTTGGGCTAGCTTGAATCCCTCGCTGCATTCAGGATTCTTGTATTAACTCCCTCGCTTCGCTCGTGAGTTAAACTCTTAACTCCCTCGCTGCACTCGGGAGTTAAATCCCGAATCCTTCATTGCGCTCGAGATTCAATATGACGCCCGTGACATAAGACACAACTTTAACCCCTCGGTGCATAATCTACTATTTGATTTTAGCTTAGCGAAGCCGAGAGTCACTTTTATTCCCCGTCATTATGATATTTTTTTGTACTGGACCGCACTAATACAGGCTAGGTAGTAAGATGTCGTACCGAGCGTGGGCCTCGTGCCTGCGGGCGGCGGACAGGGCTGCGGCGCGGGGTTGCTGCTGCCGCACATGGCGCACTAATACAGGCTAGGTAGTAAGATGTCGTACCGAGCGTGGGCCTCGTGCCTGCGGGCGGCGGACAGGGCTGCGGCGCGGGGTTGCTGCTGCCGCACATGGCGCACTAATACAGGCTAGGTAGTAAGATGTCGTACCGAGCGTGGGCCTCGTGCCTGCGGGCAGCGGACAGGGCTGCGGCGCGGGGTTGCTGCTGCCGCACATGGCGCACTAATACAGGCTAGGTAGTAAGATGTCGTACCGAGCTTGGGCCTCGTGCCTGCGGGCGGCGGACAGGGCTGCGGCGCGGGGTTGCTGCTGCCGCACATGGCGCACTAATACAGGCTAGGTAGTAAGATGTCGTACCGAGCGTGGGCCTCGTGCCTGCGGGCGGCGGACAGGGCTGCGGCGCGGGGTTGCTGCTGCCGCACATGGCGCACTAATACAGGCTAGGTAGTAAGATGTCGTACCGAGCGTGGGCCTCGTGCCTGCGGGCGGCGGACAGGGCTGCGGCGCGGGGTTGCTGCTGCCGCACATGGCGCACTAATACAGGCTAGGTAGTAAGATGTCGTACCGAGCGTGGGCCTCGTGCCTGCGGGCGGCGGACAGGGCTGCGGCGCGGGGTTGCTGCTGCCGCACATGGCGCACTAATACAGGCTAGGTAGTAAGATGTCGTACCGAGCGTGGGCCTCGTGCCTGCGGGCGGCGGACAGGGCTGCGGCGCGGGGTTGCTGCTGCCGCACATGGCGCACTAATACAGGCTAGGTAGTAAGATGTCGTACCGAGCGTGGGCCTCGTGCCTGCGGGCGGCGGACAGGGCTGCGGCGCGGGGTTGCTGCTGCCGCACATGGCGCACTTCAGCGACTTGGGCCAGTTGTCGTACGTGCACGTCTGCGAACACAGTCTCACTTGTTAGTGCACACGCACACGTCCTGCTTGCCGGGAACTTCATTAAATAGTTGGGAAATGACAAAGATGTTTAACGCAGCGATGTTTGCGTGCGGGGAACGAGGCCTGCAACACACTTCCCCAGGTGACCAAACTGCGTGACACACTTTCTGTTACAATCAGAAGGATTCTGAAGGAAATTCCTAACCCATTATATGTAGTAATCATAATAATTTATTTATTTCTTATTAGTCGCTCCATGTAAAATACTGGTATTCAGCTGCATCCGGTTAGACTGGAAGCCGGCCGCAACATAGTTGGGAAAAGGCTAGGCAGATTGATAATAATTTATTTATTTGTCAGAACATGGTACATTAATTGAGAGCCCCATAATGGGACATCTCATCAAGACAACACTGTCTGTTGTAGTGTATAAGTACTAACGTAGGTTATAAGATATATTGTTACTAACGTCATTGTATTTTAAGTTTTGTGTATTTTTGTCAGTGTGGACCTTTTGTTGTGTTTTAAATAAATAAATAAAATTAAATGGTCTTACGATTAGATTGCTTCATATGTTTGAAAAATGTATATGCTCGACCACGTAAATAATGCAACTGTTAAATTGTCAAAATGAAAGCCATTGCAATTGTTAGTGTGTTACGCAACTACCCGCTGATCCAAAGTTATTTTATCCGCGCATTTATATTAAGGCTTCAGGACTTCATTTACAACGGATTTTTAAAGAAGGTGCAAAAATGACCCAATTCCGACTGCAAAGATAAGTATCTAAAAAAATTGCTAAAAATGAGTTTAAAAAAATTGCTCTGAATATTAGGGGCAGAATACCTGTAATATACTAACTTCTGATTTTAGTTTTAGAATAGGATTAAAAAGCAATTAAACACTGTATTAACTCATTTGCGATTGTTTGATAATAGTTAATACACTTACCAGTTTAATAATAACATATTTTTTATTTCTATTTTTTGTTTGTTTCAGTCCGGTACTAATCCAGCAAGTTTATTGTATCAACTAGATCAACAATTTGTTTTTTTTTTCTCGTGCACACTTGTTTCTCTAGCTCACTTTAGACATTGGCAGAATAGTCGGCATCGGCTTTGCTTGCCATTTATTAAAAATAGAATAGAACAGAACATATTTAAAAAGTGTTATTTAAAGTAACGCTTACTGACTATTATAATCTATTTATTTTGTAAAATAGTTACAGGTATTACACACGGACGACTACTTAACAATGGCCCGGCCTCATTCAGGTAGTTGAAAACCGTACATTGTAAACTCCTACAGGAGGTGGGAGGCTGAACCAGGATGGACCCCAACGGATCAAGACTGGTCTAGAGCACACAATATAGTAACGGAAGACCGGATAAAGTGGGCTATAGACTCCTTCCAACCGTATAAGTGCGCAGGACTGGTGGCATCTTCCCAGACATACAGCAGTGGGGGTGGATCATGTGACACCATGGCTGGTGGAGATCTATCGAGCTATGCAATAGCACTCAGATACATACCTTTGGCATGGCGTGAAGTGAAAGTCATTTTATACCCAAACATAGATAACCCGACTATACACAACCCAAGGCTTATAATGGCGTGAAGTGAAAGTCATTTTATACCCAAACATAGATAACCCGACTATACACAACCCAAGGCTTATAATGGCGTGAAGTGAAAGTCATTTTATACCCAAACATAGATAACCCGACTATACACAACCCAAGGCTTATAATGGCGTGAAGTGAAAGTCATTTTATACCCAAACATAGATAACCCGACTATACACAACCCAAGGCTTATAATGGCGTGAAGTGAAAGTCATTTTATACCCAAACATAGATAACCCGACTATACACAACCCAAGGCTTATAATGGCGTGAAGTGAAAGTCATTTTATACCCAAACATAGATAACCCGACTATACACAACCCAAGGCTTATAATGGCGTGAAGTGAAAGTCATTTTATACCCAAACATAGATAACCCGACTATACACAACCCAAGGCTTATAATGGCGTGAAGTGAAAGTCATTTTATACCCAAACATAGATAACCCGACTATACACAACCCAAGCCTTATAGGCCTAGCCTCACATCATTTCTACTGAAAACCCTCGAGAGACTCTGTGATAGACACATCCGTGACAGACCTCTTCGGGTAAAACCAATTCATAAACAACAGCATGCATACTCCTGATTCTCTTTAAGTACAAAAAAGAGGAAGCTGACAACATTACCTACTACTCTAAGCCTATCAACAGAAACCAAATACCTGGGCATCTTTTTGGTTGGGCGAGATATGAAGATGTTTTTAGCCACCCAGCGCATTTTTTAGATAATGTTTTGCTAGATGTAGAACAGGACTAAATAAGTTTTATTTATTTCTTCAATTCATTTGCTTTCTTGTTACAAGGAAAGTGTTCCTTGTAACAAGAAAGCAAATGAATTTAGAATGTCACGGATGTTCATTTTAGTTTAATCTTTATGTCATCTATATTCCACTTTTTTATGGTCGTCAGAGTATTAGGTATTGCATGATTGATAGTAAAATATTTTTAAGATAAGTAATACTGCGCCTGAAAGAATATTTGGAGCAATTTCTAAGAATGATAGCCAGTAAGGATGACAATCGGAGGTATGCAATTTATTAATACTCATTTGTATCTATCTTTTGAGATATTTTTCTCAGCTGTCGGACGTGGGGTAATTTTGTATGGAAGTTGCAACTTCTCCTTTGTGGTACCTATAAGGGTTCTCTGCACTTATCAACATGGAATCTGCTTAAGCCGGTCAGAAACACTCAATATCTGACGAAAATGTAAATAAACGGATCAGAAAACGCACCTGTGGATGCCAATATGCCAATTACAATTTGACTGCTTTGATTTTAATACTTAAACCCGAAATGCTAATTTTACATCACCTTAACGATGCTTAACATTTGACAATTATTGAGGTTAATTTTATAATATCAATTTTCGTCGATTATCATCAATGTCGATTATCATCAATGTCGATTATAGTTCAATTACAATTTAATCAAGTTATTCGAACAATAATTTTGCAAAAAACGGAGAAACACAAAGTTGATACCTCCTAAATACAGGTGAATGAGTTACTAGTTCCCTTTAGTGAGTGACTGCGTAACAATTGAACCTGGACAGGGTTTGTTTACACTTTCAAGAGATACTTTAGCAAGAGACTATAGGTGCACTCGTGTGCTGTCACTGACCGGACAGGGCCACTTGACGACGGAGGAGGCGCTGGCGCCCTGCGGCGACGAGATCCGCAGCGGCTTCAGGCGCTCGGCCACTGCCTCCGCATCTGGGGAGCACACGACACATACACACTTATATAGCAGCTCTTGCTGATACCGACATAGCACTTGCGACACTTTTGTGGCCGCATACTAAACACACAAAAAATTGACGCATTCATAACTTAATACAAAATTATGAACACCATCCGTCTCCCAATTGATACTCTTTGGCAAAGTTGGATGTCTGGGAGTCTGGGCATTCGGGCATTGCCTTAGCTGGGCTAAGCCAACCACGGCACGGCAATACTGCTGCCGGCGAGCGCACTGCTGCGACGCGGGGCGGGGGGGCCGGGCCGGTGTCGCTTCGTTACGGCAGAGGGGACTCGTGTTCACTGTGCAAGTATCTGGTGATGATGATGCTAAATACCCGCCGCACAGCATGTAGCTGCTGTGGCTACGTCACCTGTGGCGTCGGGCGCGGGCAGCGCGCTGGCGCCGTCCTGCAGCCGGAAGATGTCCTCGTTGTGCGCAGACTTGGGGCTGCGGCACATGGTGCACTGCAACAATAGCAAACTCCACATGTTTCATCATCGCCACTAAGCTCACGAGGAACCGCTGCTGGAAAAGCACAGTTTTAGAAAGGAATGCCAGGATTTTCTAAAAATGGTGGGTGGTTGATATTTGTTAATGCATAAACATCAAACAGTTAGTCGGAAGACTATTATGTGTTCTTAGGCCGTCATTATCAATTCCGTTTCTTTCAGGACTTGAACCCTCGAGAGTTTACGTAGAAAGACTGCGCCAATACTGCACTAACCAAGTCGGCTGTACAGCGGCGCCTGCGCAGCGCATTATATCAAAAGCCGGCTCATTCCGATGCGATTCGGTTAGCTTAGAGTGTGCGGGAACCATTACCGATACGATGCGTACCTACACTACAGATTGTGCCAAGACCCAGGATGATAACGCGGTAGGAAAAATGTAACTAAACGAATCATTTAAATAATTACCAGATGTCCACCAGTAACAAGAACTTTCGCTCGTTAACTAAATGATTTACATTTACAAAAGTAGGTATTGCTAATCAAACGCAATATTAATTAAGATTGTGCCTTATGTCGAGGTCTGAGTAGATTGACGTCGCAGCCTGTATGCCGCGCACGCTGTCGAGCGCGGACCGCTGCCAAGCGGAAGTGTTGCGATGAGATACAGCTGAACACTAACTGCAGCGTCGCAGCCTGTATGCCGCGCACGCTATCGAGCGCGGACCGCTGCCAAGCGGAAGTGTTGCGATGAGATACAGCTGAACACTAACTGCAGCGTCGCAGCCTGTATGCCGCGCACGCTGTCGAGCGCGGACCGCTGCCAAGCGGAAGTGTTGCGATGAGATACAGCTGAACACTAACTGCAGCGTCGCAGCCTGTATGCCGCGCACGCTGTCGAGCGCGGACCGCTGCCAAGCGGAAGTGTTGCGATGAGATACAGCTGAACACTAACTGCAGCGTCGCAGCCTGTATGCCGCGCACGCTGTCGAGCGCGGACCGCTGCCAAGCGGAAGTGTTGCGATGAGATACAGCTGAACACTAACTGCAGCGTCGCAGCCTGTATGCCGCGCACGCTGTCGAGCGCGGACCGCTGCCAAGCGGAAGTGTTGCGATGAGATACAGCTGAACACTAACTGCTGCGTCGCAGCCTGTATGCCGCGCACGCTGTCGAGCGCGGACCGCTGCCAAGCGGAAGTGTTGCGATGAGATACAGCTGAACACTAACTGCAGCGTCGCAGCCTGTATGCCGCGCACGCTGTCGAGCGCGGACCGCTGCCAAGCGGAAGTGTTGCGATGAGATACAGCTGAACACTAACTGCAGCGTCGCAGCCTGTATGCCGCGCACGCTGTCGAGCGCGGACCGCTGCCAAGCGGAAGTGTTGCGATGAGATACAGCTGAACACTAACTGCAGCGTCGCAGCCTGTATGCCGCGCACGCTGTCGAGCGCGGACCGCTGCCAAGCGGAAGTGTTGCGATGAGATACAGCTGAACACTAACTGCAGCGTCGCAGCCTGTATGCCGCGCACGCTGTCGAGCGCGGACCGCTGCCAAGCGGAAGTGTTGCGATGAGATACAGCTGAACACTAACTGCAGCGTCGCAGCCTGTATGCCGCGCACGCTGTCGAGCGCGGACTGCTCGCCCAGCGAAAGTGTTGCGATGAGATACAGCTGAACACTAACTGCAGCGTCGCAGCCTGTATGCCGCGCACGCTGTCGAGCGCGGACCGCTGCCAAGCGGAAGTGTTGCGATGAGATACAGCTGAACACTAACTGCAGCGTCGCAGCCTGTATGCCGCGCACGCTGTCGAGCGCGGACCGCTGCCAAGCGGAAGTGTTGCGATGAGATACAGCTGAACACTAACTGCAGCGTCGCAGCCTGTATGCCGCGCACGCTGTCGAGCGCGGACCGCTGCCAAGCGGAAGTGTTGCGATGAGATACAGCTGAACACTAACTGCAGCGTCGCAGCCTGTATGCCGCGCACGCTGTCGAGCGCGGACCGCTGCCAAGCGGAAGTGTTGCGATGAGATACAGCTGAACACTAACTGCAGCGTCGCAGCCTGTATGCCGCGCACGCTGTCGAGCGCGGACCGCTGCCAAGCGGAAGTGTTGCGATGAGATACAGCTGAACACTAACTGCAGCGTCGCAGCCTGTATGCCGCGCACGCTGTCGAGCGCGGACCGCTGCCAAGCGGAAGTGTTGCGATGAGATACAGCTGAACACTAACTGCAGCGTCGCAGCCTGTATGCCGCGCACGCTGTCGAGCGCGGACTGCTCGCCCAGCGAAAGTGTTGCGATGAGATACAGCTGAACACTAACTGCAGCATCGCAGCCTGTATGCCGCGCACGCTGTCGAGCGCGGACTGCTCGCCCAGCGAAAGTGTTGCGATGAGATACAGCTGAACACTAACTGCAGCAGTCATGGAAGCAGTTTCTCGTATTGACAAAGCGTTGCAGCAGTGGCGGCGCTGCACCAAACGTGGCCGTCGCGACCTCAGCTTTGCGAAGCCTCTTTCGGTTCCCAATCGAAAGAAAAACGTTCATTTGAATGAACTGAATTATAAGCTAGTAAGAGTATGACTGTTATTACCTACTAATCAAATGATGACAAAAATTACATACTTAAACAAAAACAAATTAAAATACTTAGACGAACTTTTCGATTTAGTCTCACATGATATTTTCCAAAAAATGTAAAATGTGCTTCGGATCAGTCACGTCACTTAGTTTAATTAGCGACGACCTAGGGGGCGGAGCGCCTCCAACTACAAACTGCCTATTTTCTATTTTACTGAACATATTTTGGCCTTATTTGGGATTTCACTAAAAAGTACTTCTCGAGATTTAACCCCGGTCCTGGGGGGCGGGTGGTGGGGGTTGGAAACAAATACGAATACTTAAATAAAACTTTTAGCGAGGCCCCCTGAAGCGCGAGGCAGTCAGCAGTGGCCGACGTCACCGACGCCTAACGCCGCCGCTGATTGCAGACACAATATTCAATCGACGCGATGTTCTTAGCGACATCTCTTTTTCCTAGATTGGTTCGATACAGTCATCTATTCACGGTGCGACCTAGTTTATTTATCATCCAATCAAAATAGACGAGAACAAAAGCAAAGTCATTGTGGATACGGTAAGCGTCAACATATACACAAAACTTATAAAAACCAGTCTTTGTGCGTTATCGTCTAGTCATCTCTGCACACATAGAACATTAGATATATTAATTAGCAATAACTTGAATAAACAATAATTGTCACAGTCCCACACATTATGTTCGGCGAGATCATGTGAGCATAGCCACTGAGCGGTGAACACAGAAGGTCCAATGTCAGCAACGCGATACGGAGCCATGCAGCCAGCGCGTTGCACTCCGACTGGCATGCTTGTGCTAAGTTCACGTCAGCAGTGGCAGCGGAGAGGGAGAGGGAATGTTCCACTGGGTCAGAGCACAGTCGTAGACAGATACTCGACGACGCGACTGCATGGAGCAGGAGTCGTGTTTCTGTATACCTAGCGTGGCTGCAGCAGGCTGTGCTGAGAGCGCAGGTCATGAGCCGTAGGTGCTGCAATGCAGTAATGGATACCTTGCGTGAGAGTGGGAAGTTGTCGTAGGTGCAGCCGGCGCAGCACCACTTGGCGCCCTCTGTCGCCGCCACAGAGCTTGCCGTCATCTGAAGCAATCACAAGTGACTACTGGTTTACTGAACACTTGTTGATTGTACCTACTGCTTACAACACGCGCGCAACGTCCGACAATTATATTTCTATTATGTCTTACACCTCGAATATTATTCTAGTTACAATAGAGATCTAACTAATTGACCAGGCACAATCCTAAATCTCACGCTGCTTTAATTATATGCGAACGGAAAAAACATAACAATACGACTCACTCGTTCGTAGCCGTATTCGACGTTAAAATGAGTCATTTCGATTTTAAATACAAGTAAGCACATATTGGAACCTTAGCAGATTTTGTCGCAGATCTGAAAAGATAGCAGACAAGCCCTAAATTGGGGAGCAAATCCTGCTAAAATCGAGAATCCGGCTAAATCTGGTCACACTGCTCTCAAGGCAACTGACGCTATTGACGTGCGGTTGTACACCTCAACTAAAACTTACGTTAAGGCGATCCCCGAGCAAAACCTTGCGATAGGGCGTTATTCAGAGGCTGTTAACTCATTACTTAAGAGTAATAAACTACATCTAAAAGCACATTATCAATGTTCGATATTCTATCATCACATTGCACGTTCACAATATTTTTTTTTATGTGACATAAATACATTTAAAATCTCCTTGTAAAAAAGTGTCTAAAATTATTGATTGCATGTAGGCTTACCAGATAAAAAAAATAAAATTCCGGAGTAAATTCCGGACAATTCAAGAAAATTCCTGACTTTTTTGTTAATAAGTACTTAAATGTATAATAAGTTAACGTCGAGTTGTTTCATGCTTGTTTTCGTTATATTTATGTGAGAGTGATGAACGAAGCAATTCGCGTTTTCGTGAATATTCTCGACGAGGGGTGAGCCGGGGAGAGGTAAGTGCCCTTTCTCCGCCCACGCTCGCTCACAGTTAATATTGAATGAATATAATTTTTTATTTTATTTTTACACAAATAAAATTATAGAAATTCCGGACGGCTTACAATTCCCCCCACATGCCGGACATAGACTTATATTACCGGACATGTCCGGAAAATTCCGGACGTATGGCAACCCTAATTGCATGCAACTTTTGCTAAAGTTGACGTTCTAATTATTTGAGGATTACACTAATGGATAGATAATTCAAAATCTACATAATTCACGTTTTATTTTATCTCAAAAGATCACTATTCTTTTTTTATTTAAATTATTCCAAAAAAATTGAGAATTTTAAGATGAAAGGGCGTGTGCAGGGAGCGGGACAGAGCGAGGATAAGCGGCGGGACAGAGAAGGATCGAACGCTGAAGATCGTTTGGTCGTGGTATGGACAAAGCTTATTTGTCGCTGTTTTTAAGGTTCCGTACCTCAAAAGGAAAAACGGAACCCAATGATCACTTCGTTGTCCGTCTGTCTGTCTGTCAAGACCCTTTTTCTCAGGAACGTGTGGAGGCGTCAAGTTTAATATTAATATCAAATAAGTAAGTCTACGGTCCTTGGACCTCTAAAAAATCAAGCTCCTAGGTCAACGCAGTAAAAAAATACAGCCATTTATTTGCCTTTTTTTTTTTGATACTCGCAAGTATATCAAAACCTATAGGGTACATACCGTTAACTTAGAATCATGAAATTTAGCAAGAAGTAAGGTCTCACAGCTTGTGCTGTGAAGGTAAAGGAAAAAGTTCAAGAATCGTTAATTTGTAATTTTATCGCACAAAAAAAGTATTTTTGGGATTTCAAGTTTCTCAACTAACTAAAATGTTAAGTTTGTTTTTGGGATAAATTATTTTCAACTAGGTACTTATCCTGAGCTAGCAGTTGTTGTACAAAAAGTGAGGAAATAACACTAGTTTCCCTAGACTGGCACCTACTGGGGCCATGAAATTAGCTGATTTACTTTATCTCGGTAAATTAAGGCCAGGCGCGCACTGCCGTGCGTTTTTGTAACGCATAACCTGTGAAGTATATGGAATGTCTTTGAAGTGCGCGCACTGCGGTGAGAAAAACGCATGCGTTTTGTTACCGTAGGCCCCACCCAGTGCGGCAGAACTAGCGCAACGCATTCAAACGCACGGCCGTGCGCGCAGGCACTAAGGGCGAGCGCGCATTGCGGTGCGTTTTTCTACCGCATAATCGCGCTCGCTCTTAGCGGTGCGTTTCCGGTAGTTCTGCCGCACTGGGCGGGGCCTACAGTAACAAAACGCATGACCGCAGTGCGCGCACTTCAAAGACATTCCATACTTCACAGATTTTGCGGTAGACAAACGCACCGCAGTGCGCGCTCGCCCTAACAGTCAACTGACACCAACTACTGCCTACTCAACATTCTGCCTCTTGGCTCCAGTGCTCCGACTACTCTTGGCAGTAGATCAGTTACAATAATATACGTCGGTGCATAGTTTACATGTTTTCTTCCTTTTACTCACACTTTTAATACTATCCACTGCTAGGCTTCAACAGTTTCTAACAAAAGCTTATTTACAAAAATATTCCTACCATAACTTGCAATCACACACAAGCCATATTGATAGTTCCATTACAATTGCAAGGTCAGTATGATAATGCGACTCCTTCCTTCGTTACGTCAGACTAGCAGTCCAGGCTTTACAGCACTCATTGTGCACGACACGTGACCTTACAGTTTTGTTCCTACTTCCATTGAGTTTATGTTAATGATAATGATAATAGTAATGAGCATTTCATCAGTATATTGTATAATTGTACCTACATTAATAACTTGACCAACCAAGGTACACCTTTTAAAATAAACAGATCATTCTTATGTATCATGAATAGGGCATGCACCCGGGTATACGCGGGTCCGAATTACCCGGTTCTACCCAGGTATTTGCAGAACCGGTTTCGAAAAATATACCCGGTTCTCTTGGTTCCTTAAAAAAATCTGAAGTCACTTAATTCCATATAACAATATAGCATCAAATCAAGCGGGGCTGGACCGTAAGCGAATGACACGCTTAATCTCGAAAATCTGTGGTGAAAATTCACGTTGTCACAAATTCACCAGCTGGCGGCAACGTCGCGCGAGTTTACTGCATGCACTCGTCGCACACTCGCGTCGCCTGCACCTGCGTACCTCTTTGTTTTCTCGCTACGGGTCTCAAATCACTACTCCAGTGATGATTAATTTAAAAGGTGATTATTGCGCAATAGTAGCCCGCGAAATTCATTTTTTGCGTTTTTAGGGTTCCGTACCTCAAAAGGAAAAAACGGAACCCTTATAGGATCACTCGTGTGTCTGTCTGTCCGTCTGTCACAGCCAATTTGCTCCGAATCTAATGGACCGATTAAGTTGAAATTTTGTACACATATGGATTTTTGTGACCCAAACACGCACAACTAAAGTAAATAAATAAATTTTGAATATGGGGGTCACTTTTGGGGGGTAAATAAGAAAATTTCAAAAAAAAGTTTTGCAAACTGTACCGTGTGACATATCAAATAAAAGGGCTTACTATGAGGGTCTCAAATATTTTTTTTTATAATTTTAAAATAAATAGTTTTAAAGTTATTTAAGAAAATAGACGAAAATTGACCATTCCCCCCACCTTATCTCCGAAAGTACTAAACCTAAAATTTTGAAAAAAATACAGAAAATAGGTCTATACCTGTAGATTACAGGAAAACCTATAAGAAGTTTGTGGTCTTAAGATAACATGGTAAATCTCTCAATATTGTGAGTACAAACTTACATTTACTGTTTGAATGTATGGGAGAATATGTATTTCAACTATAATGTTAAGTTTGTTCTTGGGATGATTTCATACCAACTACGGAACCCTTCATTGTGCGTAGTCCGACACGCACTTGCCCGGTTTTTTTTTTACAATTTGCAGGTCATTATCAGGTTGTATCTTGATCAAAATTATTCTTGAAAAAAAAAATACTATGGTGTCTAGTCTGATTTGTTTAAGATAATTATATATTTTTAGAGTTCCTTTATTATTGATGGATAAAAAGGATTGTTTAGTAAGATACAGTGACCAAATAAATGTTGATTTTATATACATAATTCACCAAGTTTTTTATTTCATATCTCGTGATAATGTTGTATCCTTTCAGTTTCTCTGTGATTAATTTGATCATATATAGTTTAGTCTTATCAGTTGGAACTGGGTGGAATTGGGTTATCGGGTTCTGACTGCTCCCAGAACCGGGTATCAAGTCTAGAACCGTAACCAGTTCTGCATGCCCTAATCATGAAGTGCTAAGTGCCAGAAAAACGACACACAAAAGGGCGAAAACATTTGACAAAATTATTCCAATCATATTCTTGGAATCAATGTTGTCCTTATGAGGAATTAATGTCACAGTAGATGCAAAGTCATTGCTACCAGGTACCTCTGCAAGAGCCCTATTTAATAGTGAAGGAGCACCTCGCAAGGTATCAACACCATGATAATGTTGAAAGTATGCCAGATTTAGCACATTTACTGTAACATTAGGCACAATGATTGATCTTGCACATCTTTAAAATGTTTGCTCAGCACTTTGGCAGCCCAAATGTTAACATTTTGTTCTTTCTTACTAGAATGGATATTTTAAATTAGTTTTATTTATTTAGGAGACTAGGTCAAACCAAATAAAGCATATAAATAATTATATCCTCACTAAACATAACTGTTCTGATTATTATAATTATGAAAGGTCTTCATCATACAGTCTTCTAACACTGACAAAGGTGGCACCAAGTTCAGTAACACTAACTAGTATTTTGCCATTAACATAAATTATTGCAGTGATTTAAATACACATGTTGTAAGAAAAGCATAATTGTTTACTACTAGTAGCATGCTCATTTACAGCATGCTCTCCCAGTGTAGTTGCTCAAGACAGCACACACCTCAGAAGCATACTTATTATGTGCACACCAAGCACACTTCTTTCTAGCACCTCTGAGATACACATGCTAATTGGCATTAAAATGGATGTTTCTTTGCAGAATGAATATTAAATTCTGTCATATTATTCCTTTCAACACATTGAATAAAGAAACTTTTTATGAAAAGAAACACTAGACCAAGGAAAAGAATTTGGGTGCAGAACTGGATTAGCAGAAGACAAGGTCTGGGAGCATTGTGATTGTTTACTAAGTGGAATGCGGCAAGAAGATATTGGCAGTTTCTGGAATAATTTGTAATGCAACCAGTAAAATTTGATGGTACATACAGACAGAAATATAAAATTAAAAGTTTTTTCATCACCTTATCAAACTATTGCATACTACAACAAATCAAGTAGCATGCACACAGAAAACACTTTCAGACTTGCTTTAGAGCTACCACCTGTCACCCTTGCCTCACACCATGTGCTGGTTAGCACACAAGTAGATAGTCTGGCTTGCAATTAAGTAGCGTCATTATCATATTAGTATACACATGCTAATAAAATTGTATGCTACTAAGTAGCATCTGCTCAAAACTAGCATGCTTATGTGCTACACGTAGCAAGTGTATGTTGAGCCTTAAGAGGAAAGGCGGGTGGCCAGACTTTTGAAAATTAGGTATTTTAAGAAGGTATTGCTGTCGCTCAGCGAGCGCTCCGCCCACGAATTCGTGCGATAAGGACAACTGCAGATCCAACTAAATAGCCTATGTAAAAAGTCACATTTCGAGGTTTGGCTCTCACCTATTTCCTCCTCCAATATTGGACCAATTTAAAAGATATTTCATAAACTAAATAAGAAGGATATATACTATGCCCCTATGTTTTTCTTTTTTCGTTAATAGTTGTCAAATTGGTACACTAGGCGTCTGTTGACAGCAGTCTGAATAGGCAATTTTGAGCATTTTTGGAGGGTTCTAGTTCTTATAAAAATAATATTATCATCAAAAAGGAAAACATAGGGGCATACAAGTAACTGTTACTTATATTTCTGTAAAAAATCATTGCTTTATGGTCATTAACCAGAAAGAAAACAGGCGAGAGTGTTTGTATCTTTTTGTATGGAGAAAAGAGCACCCACGTTTCCCCTTAACAGCATATTGAGCACTAGTATCCTGCTTTAAAGCAGTGAGAGAAAAACAAGTTCAAGTGAGTGTTATGACTTATTAGCTCGCCTGTGCACTATTATAGAACATTATACACATTACTATTGTTGTGCGGTATGAGTCACCTGGCTGAGGGTGGTCTGTGAGACGTTGGTGGAGGCGTCGAGCGTGGCGCACTCGGCCCCTGGTGGCGCGCCCGGCTCGCCGAGCGACGCGCTGTTCCTGCTCCCGTCATTCTGCCGCTCCTCACTCATCTTACCATCAATTATAACATTGAGAATACAACTTTACGCGCTACACTTCACAATCAACTATTATGAGGTTCTCATCATACGAGATTCTTTAGTATTGGTAAGCTTCTATTTACACAGGTGTGCTGTTTGTCGACGATTGTTTCTTTATGTGCGCCTGTAGACAGTTTCCTGTGACCTAAAAACAAACGTACACCATGAACTGACCACTGTGAATACCAACACATACTCACGGATTGAAAAATAGAAAGGAGTGATAATTTCACCTCAAGAATTTCTTATTGGTAATGGTATCACTGACAGATCGCGACACACAACATACGTGAATGCGAAACTTATTTATTATAGATCCGAGGTTGTTGATACGAAACTTGGCATCGTTCTTCCTACAATTTTGGCGTCGTTACACAACATAAAACATCGAGAGTGCGATGGCATAAGGTCAAGACTACTAGAGCGATACGATTTACTCACACTGTGCTCAGTGCTGACGATGTGACGATCAACTTAGAACGGTTTTGCTCGCGAAAATTGCCAAACAATGGATAAAACAAACCCGGGGGAGACGGAAGAAAACATAAAAGAAACAATGGAGATAGAGGCAATTATGTTTATACGGTATTTTGACAAATTTTGTGTCAATTTTGGTGTCATTCAAAGAAACGAGATGGCTCACTCACATTTTGTCAAAATTGCATAGTAGTGCACTGTAATTGGAGGTTTTCACAAAACCTACATTTCTGCCAATGAGAGACATCATTCTCAGAATTTTTATAACGAAGCAACCAATAATAATAAAGTACATAGTTTATTCAAAATGGCTACCCTAAAAAAAGTAAAAGATTTCTGTCTGTGGTTGTCCGTTCCGTTTCACGTTCACGTAATGAAAATTAATCAAAATATTAAAACCGCACTCAGTGAAAATCTGTGGTGAAAATAATGGAAATTCATGGTGTCATGTCAATGACAAATTTTTGGTACAACTGTTTTCCGCATTTACAAAATAATACTTAGATAAATGATAGGTCTCGCTGTCGAGCGCAGCGAGACCTATCATTCATCTATGAAATAATAGTTTTTACTCCAAGCTGGAATGTTTTAAAATGATTTAGTAATAAGTAAAAATTTGGTTTATGAATTCGAATGAATTTTAGACGCATTTTGTCGAAAAGCTCGTTGAGGTCCTCGTCATCTTCGGGGAAAAGTCAGAAGAAGCCGGAGGAAGTAACGAAATTGCAAAGTGAATTAGAGTTACTCAAGCAAACAATTGATTCCTTAAAAGTTTCTGTAGAAAGTAGAGATGCAGCCATAGGTACGCTAGCTCGTGAAAAAGAGAAAATATATGTTGAACTAAAAAGTGCACAAAGAACAAATAGGAACTTACATCAACAGCTTGTAGATGAAAGGTGAACAACTATATAACTATATATTCTTACGTGACATCACACGGCACAGCCATAGCCGCAAATGCGGGTAGGCAGAATATACGTAACGTCGCCATCATTGTGCTTCATTTCACTATAGAATTTAAAATTAATAATCTTAACGAAGTATTGAACATTATTTATTAAACAAATTTTAGGGACATTCATTCTAAGGAAAAGGAATTTTTCATCAACGAGACTAAGAGATTTGCTAAACGAGACGAAAACGAAATAAACGCTCAGGAATGTAAGGAAGTAAGTACCTAACTAATAAATAATAATACTTTCCTACTTATTATTTAAACTTTGTCATTAGTCAACTAACTAAAATATATTCTGGATTTACTTATGTACTTGAAACTTAAGCTCGACACACACGGTCAGTTAAACTGATCAGTTGCAATGATGTAAGTATATCGGATATACTTACATCATTTCAACTGAGCTTTTGGATATACTGTATCCAAAAGCTGAGCGTGACTGTGAAATCGAAATTTTTAACTGACGCCAACCCACGGATTGTTCCGGACGCACCGTCATGTGCTGGCTTCAGTTAGTTTTCACTACGCCAAAATAACTGTGAGTGCACGTGCTTAAGTCTGTTTGCCGTTTTTTAACCGACTTCAAAAAAAGGAAGAGGTTCTCAATTCGGTTGTATTTTTTACATTGTCAAATTGTTATGCTAGTCACTCCGTTCCAGTAATAAGTCATTTAGCAACATAAACGTACATAAAAAAAAGGCGGACAGATTCTCGCTAACAAAAACTGAGACACAGTTTTTTGTACGCTGTACCTACAGCCGCAGTAAGCTCTTCAGAATCATAATTCATTTTTTCAACTGACGCGGTGAGAGATTGGCTAATCATGTAGTAAGTAACGCACGTCTGCGCGCGGCCCCGTCGATCGAGAAATCACAGAGTACAATCAGCATCAGAGAAAACGAACCCCCTTTGGTAATGACAACAAACCATTTAAGTTTTTTGAAGTGTAAATGGCGTGTTGGTCTAGAGGTTAAGCTTAAGACTACGGCTTAGCAATGCGATGGTCTCGAGTTCAAATCCGCGCATGAGAAGTTTTTTTTTTGGTTTCTTTGATTATATACAGGGTGTAAGGGACAGCCCTCCACAAATTAACAGGGTGCATTCAGCTCCTTATTGTGAATCATATTCCACCGGAAATTTTCTCAGGAAAAGTTTCATTTTTTTTAACGTTTTTTTGGCTAATATTCCTTTATTTCAATGTAAAATTACATTCTCTGTTTGCAGCACTCCATTTATGTAAATAAAACAGCTAAAATCCAAAAAACAGCAATGTATGTCGAAATACTCTAACGTACTACGCGCGAAATCAGCTGTTCACTTTCTGCATAGCTTCAGAGTTCATCAAACTCACCGCATACTACTTGCATACAATACAATAGAGACAAGCGAGACGCTCCGATTTACCGAGTCGCAACAGTATTGCCAACTTAATAAACCTCAATTTGTGAACGAAAATGTTAGATCAAACTTGGTTCACATAAGAACTCCTCTAATGTTAAATGCAAATCTTTTAGTGCACTTAATTTCTAAAGGAAAAACGCACATAATGTGCCCTTGAGTATTCGTGGTAGGTACATACCTAATTACTTAATTAATTCTACTTTTCAAGCGATCACTGGATCCAGTTTCCAAGCCACCCAAGGGCCTTTTCATGGCTTTACGGCAGCTACCGACTGGTAGTCGAGTCGCGAATCGAACGTAAGCCCTCTGCAATGGAAGCCCAGTCTTCTATCACGCTGGGCTATCACTACTATTAATTTGCTTAACATAAACTTTGAATTAAATTGACAAATTAATCGTTTCATTTCTCCAAAAAAAATAACAGCTCTAACATTTAGTCAAGCTTAAAAATAGTGGTATTTTTGTACAACATTTTTGCAAGAAACATGCAAAATTTTTTGAGTAGTTGACAACACTGTTTTTGTGTGTGATTTTTCGTGTAGTCATTAGTACAGTTTAGTTGTCCTGCGACTGTGTCCTGCGCAGTATCGCTCGCTGTTGTTCGCGCAGTCGCGTCGTGAAGTTTACGTACTTACCCATTTGTGTTGTTGTCTGTGAGAAATGGCTACACGAGCACTAAGCTCGTGAATATGGCGAAATGATAATGTGCTACGGGGAAGCTCGGGGAAATGCCAGGGAAGCGCTCAGAAATTACATCGATAGGTATCCTGACCGTCGGCATCCATCAGACTCCCGGATAATTACCAATATCTATCAACGAGTGCTAGATAACCAGCCCATAGTTCCCAATCAAGAAGGCGCCGGAAGACCACTTCGCGGTGCAACTGTAGAAAGAGTTTTAGACCTGGTCCGTCAAAATCCACGCCTAGGCACACGCACTGCAGCTCGACTATTGCGCCGGAATCATGGAGCCCGCGTCTCACACTTTTAGACTTCTTTTTGTGGGGCTACGTAAAGGAAAAAGTGTTTGTTAGTGCATGTGCGAGTGAGGAAGAAATGCGAGATTGAATCACAGACACATTCCAGCAGCTGCGCTACAGCTGCAACGAAGATCCCAACTTGCTGACCCGCTTGCACGGGGAGACCCTGCGCCGTGCCAATGTGTGTGAAGGTCTCGGTGGAGGTCATTTCGAGCCGTATCTCATACGACCGGAGCGATTCTAAGGTAGGATTAATTTTTGATACCTATTGAAATAAGACTGATTGATTTACATTATTTTTCTATGTAATAAGCATTGTACTTATGGTAAAAACACATAACGCTCCTTTTTTAACTTGCCGCAGTCGGGTAAAAAAACGAAAACCACTTCAACGTTAGTTGTAGCTATTGTTTGGCACAAAATTAACTCTAGTGCTTATTATTTTGTTATCTTTACTCGCTTTACCAAAGCGGAATTCCCGCTGTGTGAAAGGTGTCTGCTTGTTATTTTCGTTAAGTTTTAGACTGTTGTTGGTTGAGCGGAAAATACTTTTGTATTAATTTGTTTAAAAATGCCTCGCAGACGATACAACGTTTTACGTAGGCAAGCCAGAAAAGATAAAGGTTTTTGAGGGAATACAGCCATCATCGTAAATACAAAATAAAAACATTATTCCTTATTTCATAAAACCTACTTATTTTATTTTTCATTGAACCCTACCCGTACTTGACAAACTGACCAATAAGTAGGTACCATACACCACTTTAAACATCTTTCAGTTATAAAAATAATTAAATGAAGGCTAAATTATTGTTGCTTTTACTGTACCTGCGCGTAAGTATCTACCTACTCAACTAACTTGTGCACTACGCTGTCGCTAGTTTAAGCCAAGTGGCGCGAGAATTGACCCCGTGGCGGGTGGGGCAGCCGAACACTCACTGCGCTACCGTTCGCTACGTGCGTTTTGCCACGGAAGCAATACATTGCGTGCGAGGTAATAAAACAAATCAGGTTTATTGGATTCCCATAACGTTCCTGAAATAATTTCATGTACCGGTCATCTTAGTATGATGTACTGAATTCACCCTATCAATCTGCGGAGGGCTGTCCCTTACACCCTGTATAGAATTATATATAGTAATAATAATATAGATTTTTAAATAAAAATAATATTATTTAAAAATTCAAATGTTAAAGGTAGGTATGAGGTTTGTAAGAAAAAACAAAAAAAAACAATATTCATTTTTTTCTATAATTACATTTCTAGCACTTCATGGAATCCGCTTCCTAGTTGACTATACAGATTTCTATCTATATCTATGTTGAATTGGGGTTATTTACTTGGGTGAGGTTTCGAACGTTTAACATTAGATAACGTTTAGTTTATAGATATTTCTAGACACATAACTACTTACAATATTTATTTATTTAATCATTTCGAAAAAAAGCCTGGTTAAAAAATTTTATGTTGTCATTTGTGCCTGTGAATTACAGAGGAAGAACCAACATGCTAAACTTTAACAGTATAGCAATATACATCTTTCTCTTTTATCACATTTTCTAATAACCCTGTTA
This sequence comes from Cosmia trapezina, assembly GCA_905163495.3. Lineage (NCBI taxonomy): Eukaryota > Metazoa > Arthropoda > Insecta > Lepidoptera > Noctuidae > Cosmia > Cosmia trapezina. Next base: position 22,581,444 of record LR991041.1, on the reverse strand, counting down.
ACACAAAATTAGAAAAATATGTGAGGTCATATGGTGCATCGTTAACAGTGTTAACACATTAGAAGACTACTTGTAAAAACAGTAACTGGTTAGATAATAATAAAGGTTGTTTATTTTTAATTAACTACGAGGTAATGGTCTCACAAATATTGGGAATTATTAACACTTGCAAACTTATAATAAAATAAATAATATAATAATAATAAACTTATATAAGTTACTTATCATATAAGTTACACAATCAATCTGCCGAGTAAATTGCCTATTAATATCGGAGGTCTATCACTTCTTGAAGTCGACTTTTCATGCCCGAAACTATATTGAAGCATGCAGCACTATTTCGTATTAGTTCCTAAGTTTTGTTTACCTCTTTATCCAATTTTTTTTACTTTATTTCACTGGCGTCCCAGTTCGAAACCATCTGACCCCACAAGTTTTCTATAGGATTTAGGTCCGGGTTATGTCTTCTTGTGCCTTCAGCCAGTCTTGCACGATTTGGACCGATGCACCGAAGAATTATCCTGAACCAGGTAAAATTGACCCTCTGGATAAGCGAACCGCACTGACGGCAGCATTACGTCCTTCAACACTTCAAGGTATCGCTCACTGTTCATGCGGCCGCCTATTTCCACAAGCTTGCCTGGGCCCATTGGGTCCTGGGCCCATCCCCAGTAGGTAACCTAAAACAATCAACCTTTTAAAATCTGTTGCAATATGTAATCCAAGTAAATGTCAACAAAAATAATTGGAAATAAACATAGTTTCAATAAGAATGTTATTTACCTATTTAAAGCACCTTTCGTCGGTAAATATAACAATTTCGTTTTCCCAGTCATTTAAATAACATTTTTTCTCTGTAATGAAAATAATAATATTAGAAATACATAAAAAAATCCAACTTGTAAGTAATACATAATGCAACATGATTGCAAGAATAAATGTATGACTGTGTATAACGTAAATCTTTGTCGTGCTATTTTCTTTATGCTTTGTTCCCGTTCCCAGAGAACAACAATTTTAGCCTTCAAAAAAGTTGCTAATCAAACCATACTGTCGGTTTAGAATCAATAATAAATTGGATAATATTACGACGAAGATATTACACACAAGCGGATCGGCACGTAAACGAAACGATTTGAAAAGTAATATACCCTCAATCACAGTTCAGTAACTAAGGCGAAGAAGTTTTCTAAATTCAACCTTAGCTCGCAGTTCATACAACAGTTAAGTTTCTGAAGTAAAATGACGGTAGTGCAACAATCGGAATCAAAAAGAAAAAACGTTTATTTGCGGTAAATATGACGCAAACTACAACAAAATAAAATAACTATTTAAAAACAAGTTGGGGGAAAATAAGCGTCACATCTACGCAAAACAAGCACATTATATTCAACAAACAAGAAATCAATGCTAATTTCAACCTTATCTTTTAGCTTTAGGTAACTCCTCAATTAGCTAAAAGATAAGGTTGAAATTAGCATAGACAGTATTAGCACACGTGGCGGAAGTTGAAATTTAAACCTTAACACCTAGAAGATTAGACCGTTATCAACTTGTTCGATAAAAGGAGTATTTAATGCTATTCGAATTTTCGTAGATTATGCTAACTGAGCCAATAGCCTAATGGTATAAGGCACGGTCTAAATGATCGGCTGGCGCTTGGTTGGTGATGCGGGTTTCGTATCCTCAACTACACCGTAAAGTGTTTTTTTGTAAGTTATTCTTGGTATACGGTTCGGCCAGAAGTCGAAAAAATACCATATTTTAAAAACATGCAAATAATGTTTGAGTGGAATCGGTGTATACTCGGGCAGAGATGGGTGCGGCAGCGGGGGAAGGGAAGTGCTCTGGGCCAGAGTCACATGACATGCCTGTCGTCGCGTCGCTTGGGCGATAATCTTTAAAGTCTTGGGGGGTATCTTTTCTCTGACGCTGACTGTACATTATAATATACTGCGAGAAATTAAGGGCGGTTAGAAGACAAAGAGTGGAGAATCGTTTTGGCTTACGTCGGTTTTAACTGATCAGTTAACAACTGTTTAACTGACCGAGCTTCGAGGTCGAGCTTTAGTACTTTTACTATACGTTCATTTGAATAACTCTTTCCAGCTATCCGAAGATCAAGTAAAGGACTCCTTACTTGACGAGTTAAAAGCTAAGGATGAAGTAATTTATAATATTGGTGCTAAGTATTTAAAAATAAAATCGAGCAAAATGTTTTTCCAAAAGCAATTGGAAAAATTACAGGTTCAAAACAAAAAGGTGCCCACCATTTCAATATTCTTTATAATTTTTGTTCCAATTAGTTTATCTCTAAACTAAGGTTAGACTATCGGTTCTCCGTCGCCGACGGCTATACTGCTGTTGCTGCTAACCAGACCGATCAGCGTAAACTGACGTTGCGTGTACCCACACCACACGCAACGTCAGTTTACGCTAAACTTCGTTGCTTTAACTTATTGTAGACGTTCTGCTTTTATTCTATTTCAGACATGTGAGAATATTATTTTATTGTTACAAGACAATAGAAAAACTTTGGATAGTCTCCTAGATAAGTTACTAAAATCTGCTTCAGTTTCTCCAGACAGTAAAAAGTATTTAAAACTATTGCAAATCAACGCCAGTTTGCATTACGAAAATACTCAACTTAAAATATATCTTACATCTCAGCAAGAGTCACCCAACAATGCAATACAAGAGCACTCTGAGAAGTGTTGCCCGATTGATAAACAGACTACAACTGGAACTAAGTCAGAGGAAAAAATTAATCGTCCCGCTTTTCATACAAAGTTAAAATTACATAATGCTCTCGAAGGTGTTAAAAGCTTTAAGTACATTCATAGAACTTTATCGCCACAAGTTCGAGGTACGATTTGTAGGTCAGTTTCAGATTCTTGTATCGTGAGATCGACTATAAGTGAATTATGCTAGTATATAATATACTTTAAATATAAGTATGATTGTTTTATTTCGATTGTAAATGTCAGACAAATGTGTATCAGGCCCACCAGGGGGTAAGTGGCTAGGCATACTCGGTGATCTGCGATACTAGAGGAATCACAGCCAGGCAATATATTACCTTTTATAATAGGTAATTGCAGCCAGGTGCATTGTCATCCCAGAACTGAAATAAATGTCACATGACGGTCAAGAGTCATGTTTGTTATTTCACCGGCATGCGGCATCCATACTTACCGGAAAACGGCAACGCTGCTTTACGGCAGTAAAAGTTATTTTTTCGAGAGTAGGGTAGGGACTCTCCCGGCCAGGCTCGTTCACAAAGAGGATTCTATTCTACCAAATACCTACCAGGTGTGAGGTGCTACTAAATACTAGGCTAGGTACGTATTTCAATCTCAAAAGAAGTATTAGGGTATAGATTGCTGGCTGCTGAAAGATAACCTAGAGTGAGTGGACACCATTTTCTTGTATCGGCAGAAGACAGCTCTACAACGTTCATTTGGCGCGTTGCAAAAAAATAACGTAGTTATAACTAATGCTGTCATCTTGTTTTCAAGACATTAAAATTTTGCAAAACATATTTACCAACAGCGCCCCCCGTCACCGTCATTCGAGACTTCGAGTGCCAAAAGATCCTTCAGGTGGTTCAAGAATGGCAACTGGCAAGCCTGGAACCAGCCTGGAACTAAAAAATATACTTACTTCATAGACTTATAAAAAAAGGAGGACTCCGCGCCACGCATAACGAAAGAGAAGCACAGTAAGTATGCCGGACCGCTTGTACAAATAAAAGAAATAATAATAATGTTTATTTTTTCCAAAAGAATACATAGACATAGGTTGAGCACAGTGGTAGATAAACTAAAATTAAAAGGCTACGAAATCTATATAAACAGAAATAATAAACCCTGTCTCTTAAACTAGGAGGCCTGTATCGTGTTCGGACAGATGGTTGCGTAAATTAAGTTGTACCCTTTATGAGTGAAATTGTGTCGATCTATCTATCTAACATTACATGAATGAGTGAACACTTCCTACAGTTGTGATTAAATTAAATTAAATCTGTTTGGAGTGTGCTGTTTGTGTGTACCTATATGTGTGTATGTGTGTGTGGGTAAAGGGTGTATGGTGTGTGCATTGGTGTATGTATATAATGTATATGTTAGATATAATAATATTATGTAGATGTTTGTGTTCTTGTTGTTGTTATGTTATTAGTGATATATGTCATAATGTCAAGCGATGTAAGTTAATAGAGATTCTGTTTTAGCATACTTCTGCTGAAAGAGCCATTCTGTAATTATTGATTTAACTTTAAATTTATTTAAGTTTATTACGTCGAGTTCCTTCTGTATTTTTTTAAAGAAGTGAAAGCTTAGAACATAGTATTGGTGTCTTGAAAACGAGGTTTTGTGTTGTACACCGCGGGTAACATATATTCGCTTTCTTGGATCAGACGGAGGCAAGCAGCCATGTGTTCTGAGCACAGACCGAACGACGTAGAGCTGTCGAACCGTCAGGACTTGACAGTCAGCGTATAATTGTGTTGTAGGGTACCTATAGGGTTTCTTCATCATGACTTTAAGTAAAGTCCTTTGGGCCCTCTCTGCTCTCAAGAAATAAGTCGTTGCTGCTCCACCCCATACTGTTATACCAATATCCCACTATCGATTGGCATAAAGTGAAATACACCATTTTGAGAATTTCGATACTACCAGATTCCCGGAGAGATTTAAAGATGTGAATGAGACGAAGTGTTCGAGTAGTTAGTGTATCAAGTTGTTTGTACCATCTTAATCCGTCGTCTATTTGCACACCCAGGTATTTAACACTATCAGTTCCAGCAATAGTATGACACGAGCACGATGTTTGTTGATTCTGACACGAGTGGGCTGTTATGGCAAAAGTATTTGTGGGTTTAGTGTTACGTCGGATTGCAAAGGGTAGATAGTAGGTTTTTCTCAGATTTAGTGTCAGCAAGTTCTGACTAAGCCAGTTCATTAGTGATGACAGTGCAGATTCCGCCTTTATTTTGACATCTTCCCACGTAGGCCCATGAACTAATATCGCTGTGTCGTCAGCATCATAATATCTTACAAGCTGGTATCGACATTCTACAAAGAGCGTGGGTCCCAATCTGCTTCCTTGTGGCACACCGTATGACACAATTTCTTCGTCACTATAATTTGAATCAATTTTAACTCGCTGGCTTCGATTTTTTAGGTAATCTCTGAAGATCTCTAGAGCTATGCCACGTACACCCAGTAATTCTAGCTTAGATATTAGCCTATGAACAGAAACTGTGTCGAAGGCCTTCGAGAGGTCCAAAAATATACCTAGGCACTTCGTTCTACTGTCCATAGTCTTAGCAATGGATTGGGTTAGGTCGAGAACAGCGTCTTCAGTGGAGACCCTAGATCGGAAGCCGTACTGATTGTCTGCTATAAGTTTATGCTTATCCAGAAAACTTCTAAGATTATTGTTAAGAATCTTTTCCAGTATTTTTGAGAGCGACGTCGGGACGGATATTGGCCTATAATTATCAACACAGTTTCTGCTCCCACTCTTGTGAATTGGATAAACTATAGCCTTCTTCAGAGAATCCGGGAACACTCCCGTCTCAATGCAAAGGTTGCAGATATATGTTATCGGCGATACCAATACATGACGGCATATCTTAAGAAGCGAGGATGATATTCCATCCCAACCTGCGGCACAGTCATTTCGTAGCTGAAGAATAATAACAAACACGCCTCGCGCACACATTTAGAGCGAGCGTGCACTGCGGTGCGTTTCCGGTAGTTCTGCCGCACTGGGCGGGGCCTACAGTAACAAAACGCATGACCGCAGTGCGCGCACTTCAAAGACATTCCATACTTCACAGATTATGCGGTAGAAAAACGCACCGCAATGCGCGCTCGCCCTTACATCATAGTATGCCGACCGGCCGCCATTACGTAACACGAGTGACGGCGTCTTTGCAGGTACTCAAATCATGCATACAAATCGGTACGGTGCTTCACTTTTTATATGCGTGGCGCGGAGTCCTCCTTTTTTTTAAGTCATTAGTCATTTATTCAGTAACAATAATTTGTATTTGAATTTACACAAAAAGAAAAAAAATATATAATATAATAAAAATAAAATAAAATCTACATTCAAAAAATTAAATTACACACAAAACAAGACATATATACTTATCTTAGTCTATGACTTACTTAATAAAATGGCAAGACGAAGATGCGTAGAAATGCGTAGATTCTAATGGTAATGGCAATGGGTTCGTAAAGCGGCAATTAAAGCGGTAACTGGTAATGAACTGATAATTAGTGAATACATGATGAATATTTTTATTGTATTCACTTGATTGTACGCTGTCAGAATTTTTTTCGTTAATTCATTAATCAATTTGAGGTATTTATTTTTAACCTTGTTTTTTATGAAATCAGCGCCACAACAAGACTTGCTCGCAAGAGGTGTAAAATCTAAGGGTGTACCTAATTATTGTAATGTAAGCAGCGATTTCAGAACGTAGCAGTCATTGTCTATGAAAAAGTTTTTCGCAATAATGTTGCCTACTAAAGGATATTTTCCAGTTTGCAAGGAGTCTTTTTAAAAATATTTTTAGAAGGCTTAGTACATGTTCTTACGTTTTTCAAACTTTGCTAATGAGCCTATCGAACTTGATCCATACACGTTAAAACTCAGTTTAGTGTTGTAAACGTGTACTGAAGTTTTTACTATTTTTTTAATTTATTTTTTATTGGTTTACTAAGAAATAATTATACCTACTTACTCAATTTCCTTTAATTTAGTTTTACACCTGAATGTTAGAAATTAGAACCAGTTTGGATCTTTCATATACTAGTCAGTAATATTATTTCGTTAATTTTTATAAAATAATACAGAGAATTCTGTGGAAAAGTAGGTATCGAGTGTCTGTCTGTGAATGTTTTTCCATTTACAGTTCGTCAAATTCATACTCACAGTGGTGATTTTGAAACTGGGGTGGTGGACTACAAATTGTATTGGTACGAAACACAGAGTGTATTGTTGGCAACATTGGTCTCCAGATTTGTGTGCGCCGGCATCGCACGTGAACGTGTCGCAAAAATCTCAATAAATTAGTGAAATCACCATGTCGGACGAATATTTCTATGGTAAGTCTTAATCTATATACTATTGCGCTTAATATAATAGTTTTATTTGCATGTTTAGCATTGTACTTTGTTCTGAAATATCATTATAACATTAGCGTCAGCTTTGACACCCGGCTCTCGCCATTTTATTTCACAATAGTATGTGGATGGATATCTGTATCTGTTTCAAAGTTTCAATCGCTATCTGACGTGTTATTATAACGTTTCATCACGTTGCGCTCCTTGCTGGTTATAAATTTAACGAATTTAAAGTTTATATCCGTCTTGCCGCCATTTTTGATTAAGGAATTGAAATGGCTAATTTCTTCTACGAGTTCGTAATGGCGTTTCTGAGCAATGGATTAATTCTACATCCCACGCAAGATGAGTCCTATTGATTTTTTCCTAACGCATGGTGCGTTCGGAATGTGCGAAGTCAGTGGTGGTTAGGCGCGCAATTTGAATGCGCGTCGTCCAAGCGACAGTTTACGTGCCGTTATGTCGACAAGCATTTGCAAAAATGCCAACTCCGCCGATTCAAAGCTCGCAACGAGCACCTCTGTACCGCTGTTGTTTATGTCGGCGCCGCGATGTCAGCGTTTTTTGAGGTTATGATGACTAAATTAGCACGAGTTCGTAAGATGCGGTCGAGCGCCGCCATGTCTCACGCTATCGGCTATGCAATACCGCTTGGATGAGTTTCGTCAAACATGTTGACAAGTTTGGTGAATGTTTCAGGTGTAACTCTGTCGGCGTCACATCAGTCCGAGACATGGGACCCCGAGGCGAAGGCGGAGTACCCCCGCAGCAACAAGCTGCTCATACGTCAAGCACTGTTGGGGCCAGATGCTAAGTCTGATGAACTCAATGTTGTTCAGGTATACTTTATTTATAACACCTATAAGCAGGCTTGTGGAAGACTTCTGAGATATGATGCAAAAAATAAGTTTTTGAAGGTTGGTTAGGTTAGGTTAGGTTGGTTGGTTCATACTCAAGACTTCCTTCAAATGTGAACAGCGTTGTGTTAGCCTCATAGTTAATAAATAGTGTCATTTAGCTGTAAGGGTTAATGACAGCTATGATGGTAAAAGTACTATAGCCGGCGCCAGATACAGCTTCAAACATTTGAGCACTTCTTTGATTGTTATGTGTGGCACGGGACTTTGAATATGTGTTCAAAGTTTGAAGAAAGATTTGCCATGCGGTATCGGTTTTTTAGCACACATCAAAGCGTTTAAAGTTGGAATGTGTTCAAATGTTTGCGTAGCCTGCCTCATTTGAGCAAAGTTCAGTTGCGCGCGATTGTTGCTGTGGCGGAAGGTCGTGCGCGGTAAGAAGTTTTGTTCATGACTGCATTTCTTTCTATTACGATACGTTTCACACATCCATTCGCGCCTTCTCGGACGTTTTGGTAGAGTTTGCACATGTAATAATTAATTATAAGCACTTAAGGCACATCGCGTTCGCAAAATTTTCGTCCATCTTGTTTGTCAGGCTGCAACAATATGTGTTCAAATCTGTTTTCAAAGTCTTCAAAGAAGTGTTCAAATGTTTGAGCTGTATCTGGCGCTGGCTTTACATAAATGCTTGCAGTTTTACAAAAATTTTGCATATACTTGGTTTAGACTGTATTACATGATTGACAGGTTATATATATTATGGTAATTTGCACTATCTAATTGTTCAGCTTCAGATAGTGTTCAATGAGTACTGATCAAATATGACTCATTCCATTTATTTTCTATTGACTCTAATGATCTAATCAAAGTTTACCATTACCTAGCTAGGCAATGCAGCTTGCTTGATTTGACCTTTGTTTTATGTGCAGGTCGAAACCATGTCACTGCAGGAGACGGTCAAGATCCCGGTGGCTGTACTGAAGGCGGGAGAGACAAGACATGCACGTCTTGACATTGAATTCCCAGATGCCCCTGTCACATTTACTCTTATTCAGGTAATAACTTAAATAATTATTTTACTAAAATTTATTTTAAATTGATAATAATTAGCATTCTAGTTGTTCCTAAGGAAATGATTGGGATTATTCAAACTTATTATATTGGTATAAAATGAGTCATTGTTATTTGACTCTATACTCGTGATAACTGGGTTATTTCTGAACAAAAAATTAGGTAGCAGTAGCACAACATATTATGTACACAGCAGCAGGTCAACTTACTGCAAACTCAAACTTTTTCATTCGATTTTGAACTTAACTGTCAACATTTTAAGGTTTAAAATCATTTGAAGAAATTTGACATTTTGGTATAACCTGATGCCTCTTGTCTGTACCCACAAAGTGTGGTGTAGTTGTGAGGTATCTGTGAGATAATTGTACTTATCTGCATTAAACTGAAATGATGATAAAAACATAACCATTGGTAATTTGATGGGCGCGCGACGTCGTTTTGACTGTTGCACCGCCTGCTTGTGATTGCTCGAGGCATTTGTCTGATCTATAACAGACAACAATTGAAACTAATGTGTACAATGATGCATGAACTGAACATAGCAGTGTGTTGTACAGGGAGCAGGGCCAGTGCATCTGATTGGCCAGCACCTCCTAGGTGCCCTTGTGGAGGAGTTTGAAGACATGGAGGAGATGGAGGAGGAGATGTTAGATGAAGAGGAAGGAGATGATTCTCAATTCAAGGTAGGCACACCACACAACCTGATACTTACAAGATCATGGAAATGATTTCAAAGACCACCTAACATATTTTAGGGCTTTCTTATATTGTTGTGCATGCTGAATAGTTTTATGGCAATATTTACTAACTAAAATGATGCCAGTGATAAAGTAGATTGCTGAATTTACAGGAAGATGAGAATAAAAGGAAAGCGTCAGCAGGCAAGCACAAGACTAATGAGGTACTGAAAACTAATATCTAATTACACAAGTGCCTGGTTCTGTACACGCTCTACAGAGGGAAAAGGACCTGTGGCCCAGTTCTGTTAAACAATGACAGTAATTCATGTAAGATGTAACTAAATATTTGGGCATACACTAAGTTGATTAATCTCATTTCACTGTCATTTTTCATGCAACTGGGCTTGTACACTGTGGTGTCTAAATTGTGTTTTCAAGAAAATGTCATGATAATTGGCTGTTGGTTTTCTGTATACTCATTCAGTAAAATAACCTTTACCTTCTGATAGCTGGATAACACATTTCAATCAGCAAAAAAGGCCGCCTAGAATTGTGAAAGTAACTTACGTAGGGATACTGACAAGTTACATTGTGCATCCTGTGCTCTAGGTGGCCTTTTTTGCTTATACATGAATTCATTTTTCGAGTGGGATAAATATCTTGGCAAGTAGTTTTAAAACAAGTAAATATAATAATTTGTTATTATTACAGGATGAGGATGACGAAGAAGGAGAGCCTAAAGGCAAAAAGTCGAAAATGTCAAACAATGCTAAAGGCAAGGCTCCGTCGCCCAAGAAGAACGCCAAGAAGTGAACCGCCTGCCACGCCCGCCCCGCCGGCCCGCGCCCGTCCGCTCGCTGACGCGTCGCACGCGCGCCCGAGACTAGAGTCAGACAGACCAATTCCATTAAAGACTGACTACAACCTCGATCACTAAACTTTAGCTATACTTACCTAGTGTAATTATTGGAGATATAACTTCGTTGACGTTAGCACCACAGGCCAGTAGGTGGCAGTGCGGCGCGGCGGCGAGCGGACTGGCGCGGCCGGCGGCCGGCGTATCTCTTAGTTGTATGACATAGTGTGGTAATTCAGTCTAGGTTAGCGTTGTATCGACTCGAGCGTGCCTGGGTGAGTGGAAGTGTGAGTATTTGTTTGTGATAGTTACTGGTCGAGGTATCTGCAAACTTATCGATCCGATCCTGAGTGGTTACCGATGATCGAGTGTGATTTCTTCACTTATTTTTTTTATCTTTTTCTAAACTAAATTTCCATTCCTTACTGTGTTATAGTGTTATGGATGTCAAATTTAATATTAAAGTAAGTCTTAAATTCACAGATGTATTTTTAAGTTAAGACATAATTAAGCATAATCAGTGTACTTTTAAGACATTGGTCATTTTGTATGGAGTAGCTACCGGTCGAAATGTAATTGAATTTGCTAATGATTTCTCATTTCAGAATGAAAACTGATAATCTATTATAGTTTGTTTGTACATATACATTATAAAAGCATAAGAACGGTAACAATAAAAAGCATTTCTAAACATTCTCACAAGTTTTATTTCTCTCCACAGAAGATCCCTGTTATGTACCTAGCCTCTTGAAACCATTCAATCCACATCAGCAATATGATGTTTAGTTAGCAGACCAAATAATGCAATGTTTTGAGTACCTATTAGATCACTTTTTATCTAACAATGCCTGTAATATTCGATTTCGTTCCCGTTGTATGTTGTTAGACTCTTCCACAGCCTGCACCAAACTTTCAAACTTGTCATGGTCTTTCCTGTCCTGCACTTCTTGCATCACTCTCTTTATTTCAGTAAGTGTCATGTCATCCAAGTTCACACCATGGCTGCATGTACCTGTTTCTGTGGGTTCATCAAATATTTTCTCAAAATATGAATAATATGGCCAGTTGTTAATTTTTCCAGTTTCTTTCTTTTTCTCTGCAAGTCTGATGTAAGTTTGTTTCAAGTTGCGGAATTTTCGATCACATTCTTCTGAAGACAAGCCTATTGTTGGAGCAAACAATCTCCATACATTTTTCTTTTTGACTAGAGGGTCCCTAAATCTTTCCTTGTTGTCTACATAGAAAGTTAAAAGCTGCTTGACATAATCATCTTGTGATTTGTACGTAACTTTGGGTGGTCCATCAGTGGAGCTTGTACAGCTAGTTAGTCCACTGTATATTCCTTCAAAATCTTTATAGTAGCGCCACTTAGTTATACATCTCCCTGTATCTGCTCTCATTCTTAATCTAATATAAGTTTGTTTTAAATTCCTAAACTTTTTGTCACAGTCTGTGGGGCGTTCCCCTACTGATGCTGATATCTCTTTCCACAACTCTTTCTTTTGGTATCTGGGATTTTGAAACTTTTCAGCTATTTGCTTGTACTCTTCTATTAACAATCTAGTTTTATTTTTGTCCCAGGGACCTATACTCGGATTGTAATTGTAAAATATTCTCTCAAAATAGTTATGATACTGCCACTTGATTGGTTTTCCAGTTTCTCTACTCTTTTCTTTCCAATTAAAGTATGCTCTTTTTAAATTCTTGAATTTATGGTAACAATTGTACTCTGTTGTCCCTAACTGCAATGCTATCTCCCTCCAAATGTCTTTTTGCAAGCAGTCGTGGCTTCGGAACTTGCTCAAGTTCTCCAAGTAGAGACTGAGCAATCTTCTTACTTTGTGCTCCTCCCACGGCTCCAGCACAGATGATGGAAGTGATTTGCATTCTTTGAATACCTCTTCACAGGTGTTGTAGTGTACCCATTTAATCTCTTTGCCCAATCTTTTCTTTTTCAAGAGTCTTATGTAAGTTCTCCTCAGGTTTCTATATTTTGTACTACATTCATCAGAACTTGTAGCCAAGTGCACAGCAATGTCTTCCCAAAGGGATTTGTCTTTTGTTACATTTTTAAATCTGCTATCCAAGCACAAAGTAAGTAACAGTTTTATTTTATTCCTATCCCAAAACTTGTCATCATCTTTGGCTTTTATTACCTCCTTTTCATTATTTTCAGAATTATTTTCTTGGACAGCTACAGGGGTCTCGTTAATTTGTATATATTGTCTGTTGTCCCCTGTGTCCACAATATATCTCGCCTCCTGTCCTGTAACTAATGTAAACAGAGTAGTTATAATCATAATTAATATTACAAATGCAAAAGTGAGTTTGTTACGCTAAAACGGCTGAACGAATTTGGATGAAATTTGGCACATTGGTAGACCATGACCTAGAATAGGACAGGATACTTTTTATTCCGGTAAGTACGTTCCCATCCAAACGGGCAAAAGATAGTCTGCTAAAATAGAACAAGCTGTTTATTTTTATGGTACACCAATGGCACATGGTTATTCTACATTTAAATATTGTTTGAGATCAAAACTTACTTTGTGGATTCTGGATGGTGAAGTTATTGCTACTGAATATGACATTGCTCTGATCTTCTCTGAGGACAAACCAATAACTTTGGTTGTGTGGATTGTTAATATCCATAGAAAGAGCAAGTGTAATACCAAGATTTTAGTTAGTAAACAATCGCAGTCACGGCAGTGCTGGTAAATCACGGAGCATGCACAGGGAGCATATAACCACAGAACATAAATAATTAAATATACCCTGGATCGAATCTCACTTACATTAGTCTATGAATAAAAAAAAAACTGACAGCATCTAACTTGCATCTAAAGATAGATCTTGTAATCTGTGGAATCAGACGCCAGCACATCAAGATACTACAATCTGTCTTTCTTTAATAGATTTTCATCTTTATCGCTAAAATATTAGGTTAAAGATGAAGCAAAAAACAAAATATAGACTATACACTAGTGATGGCAATTAATGCGATTTAGAATAAATTTCATTAGCATGCGAATTCTTGAGTCTTAGCCTGCGAAATGCTATTGCTATGCTATTTGCTAATATGACGATAATTAATAATAATCAAGTATGTGAATTTTGTAAATATGTGAATTAAAGAGCGCGTTTGCTGTTTTTAACAATTCAAAAAGAATCGCGCGGCACGCACGTGCCATACAAAATCACAAATTATTATTAACAATACAATCACACGCATTCATTCAATATACGATCCTAAGTACGAGCTAATCGAAGATAAAAAGCTAATAATTGCTTGACTTCATTCTTCGCACCACCAAATTGCTAATAATTTCACTTGCGAACGTAGTCAGGGTCACGTGAAACAGATAGATTTAGTAGTTCCGACTTTTCGTGGGTGTGACAGAGAGCGCGCACTGCAGCTGCGCGCTGTCAAGCTATGAAGTATGAAGGGATGAATAATAATTCATTTCACATTTCACAGAAATTCGCAAATACATTTCATTTGCTAAATGCTAAATAAGCATTCGCATGCTAACAATGAATGCGAATGCTAATTAATCCATCACTACTATACACTAGATATAGACTAGTGAAGTACCATATTACTTTATAAGGTAGTGTATTATCTATGCATTGAGGTCTATGATCGAATAGAAAATTGGAGTCATTGGTTGGGCACGCCACATATTGAGGCGATAAGTCCCCTCTTTGAGGAGTGGTTGGAGAGGCGCCACGGCTTCCACCTGATGCAGTGAAGCGTAGGAGTTAAGGTTGATGCGCCAAGGTAGCCCGCGAAATTCAAAATTTCTTACGTTTTTTGCAATTTGTAGGTCAGTGTGAGCTTGTACGTTGATTAAAATATGATTCGCGGCCGTAGCTAATATGGCTTTACAGAATTATAATCATTAGAATCAGCAATACAACTCCATAAGTTAGCATTTATCTCAAATCTAGCGATTTCGTGAAATCATGAGGTTTGAGGTAAATGCTAACTTATGGAGTTGTATTGCTGATTCTAATGGTTATAATTCTGTAAAGCCATATTAGCTACGGCCGCGAATCATATTTTAATCAACATACAAGCTCACACTGACCTACAAATTGCAAAAAACGTAAGAAATTTTGAATTTCGCGGGCTAGCTTGGCGCTTTCGCCTTAAGGCGAAAGCGCCAGGGTAGCCCGCGAAATTCGAAATTTCGTTTTTTGCAATTTGTAGGTCAGTGTGAGCTTGTATGTTGATTAAAATATGATTCGCGGCCGTAGCTAATATGGTTTTACAGAATTATAATCATTAGAATCAGCAATACAACCAATGATATATTACCATACAACTCCATAAGTTAGCATTTACCTCAAATCTAGCGATTTCATGAAATCATGAGGTTTGAGGTAAATGCTAACTTATGGAGCTGTACTGCTGATTCTAATGATTATAATTCTGTAAAGCCTTAATAGCTACGGCCGCGAATCATATTTTAATCAACATACAAGCTTACACTGACCTACAAATTGCATAAAACGTAAGAAATTTTGAATTTCGCGGGCTACTCTGGCGCATCAACCTTAATGAACCTACAGGAGGAAACAAAAACTCGCTAGCACTTTCAATAATTTATTAATAGTTCGTAGGTTACAGTAAGCCCGTCATAACTTTCTTTCTGTTATATGGAAGTAGGCGCGTCAAGTAGGTACTATCCTGGCTTGCGCGTAGCTATAGGGACGCTGAAGCCGAGGAGCCAGGTGTAGGACCCGCAGGGTTGTCGGTAGTGGTGCCGGTAGCCAGATGCCAGTAGGCGCGTCGGAAGCCAGCAGCGGTGTCTCGTGGCAGGAGATTGTGACGTCACCAAGTGACGCGGCAATGGTTTTACTGGTACAAAGACCCGTAAAGAAAACCCTAACTTTGATCCCTGGAATTACATCCAGAATGAGAATAGTTAGACCTCTGCTTATCCTCTCGTGACGGTGACCGCGGCAGCGTAAGCGCAAGCGAATGGATAGTGTACACTTAAGGTGATTGCGCTGTGTAGCCCGCGAAATTCGATTTTTTTTTTGGGTTTTTTTGCAATTTGCAGGTCCGTGTCTGGTTGTATCTTGTTCAAAGTATGATACGCGGAAATAAAACATTTATGTATTTATATAATTTTAACCATAAAAATCATCAATACATCTCTCAAAGCTAGATTTCGTGCAGAGTCGTCAAACGAACGACTCTGCACAAAATCTAACTTAGACAGATGTATTGCATATTGGATGCAAATTGCAAAAAACCCAAAAAAAAATGAATTTGCGGGCTACCACTGCGCATCATTCTTAAGGCGACTGTGTGTAAAAGTCACCTTCAGAAGCGGAATTTACAGAGATTATCTAGAAGGAAAGGAGTGTGAAGCACTTTTAAAATAATTACAGCGTACATGAATAATGATGTAAAAACACAGGTTGAAACAAAAGAAAGAAATGGTGTCTAGAAAAAAAAAGATGATGAAATAATTTTGCAAATCATTGACCACCATGACACATGATAAAAGCACTGCGTGAATTGTCAACACTTACCACTGATCTCTATTGTACAGTACTTGTACAATAGAGGTCAGTGACACTTACCCAATATGGGGTTTACTGGAGCACTGATACTATTCCTCAATTGAAACTTTTAAATAAATTAAAGTATTGTTAAGTTTAGGAAATAAATTGAACTTATATTAGGCGACGTCGCGCGTGTAACGTCCAGCACAAGTGTAAGTACCTTAGAGCATTTAACCTAACGGGAGCGCGAGCGTCAATCAAAGAGTAAAGAATTGGGCCCCTGCAGCAGTGGTCTCGAACGTCATAGAGCAAGATCGGTAGAGTTGCCGGTAAAATCGGTATATTTGTACCAAAAATCGGTATTTGAGAAAAAATACAATATTCAATCAAATTCGTTCATTTATTGAAAAAAATATTTCGGTAGAACAGAGCCCATGTAGGTAGAAATACCGAAAAATCAGTAGGTTCGAGACCACTCCCCTGCAGGCTGGAATGACGAACCGCGAACGCCGCTTGCGGCCCCCGAAGGCCCGAAGAAGTGAGAAGAAAACTGGTTTTAAGACTCAGAGCGAGCGAGACAAAATACAGGCGTGTCAGGCGATACGATCGGTTGGGACGACATTAAAATGACTAAAGTTTTACGTTTGTTTAATTTAAGAACGTTACAGCAGGTCCTCACCGGACACGGTTGTTTCTGGAGGTTCCTGTTCCGCATAAGGCGGGAGGAAACGCCCGGTTGTCACAATTGTGTGGATCGCCCGGAGGACACGGTGGAGCATCAGGAGCATACAGTGGAGGTCTGCCAGGCTTGGGCGGAGCACCACCGTGTTCTCAGGGAGGCGATCGGCGGCGGCGATCTCTCGCGTCTGAACCTAGTCCAGGCCATGGTGCGGAGCGAGAGTGCATGGGAGGCCGTCACCTCCTTCTGCGAAATAGTAATGCTCGCGAAGGAGGACGCGGAACGCGTGAGGGAGAGACAACCTCACGCGCTCAGTCGCCGCAGGAGACGCCCTGGGCGGTGGGAATCGAGAGCCGATTACCGGCCACCGTAGGCGCGGGCTTGCGGACGGCGAGTAGTGGGTAGCTCGATATCCGGTAAGGACCAGGCCCGGGTCAGCTGTAACGTAACGCTGCTCGTTTTCTTGTCCCAATCCGTTCTGGTTTCTTATACACGCGCGCCTTAAAGAGATGTCAGCAAAAAGATGGGGTCCGATAGGGCTGATGCCGCCGGGGTCGCGGGTTGTTCGAAAGAGATACCGTGGGCCTGGCATAGGCAACTGAAGGAACACGGGTGGGTTAGTCAGTAAAAGTTTGACACGCCTTTCCGCTCCACCCAGAGCGGGAAAAGTCATTTAATGATTTCCCATCTACAAAAATTAAACGTGTCATTGGTACTGGTGCCGATTCTCTTGTACCCGTAGACGCCAGCAGCAGGTCAAGCCACCCGAAACTGTCAAACACGCAAGCCCCACCACGACGTCAACGTAGAGATACTGCGGTGGGGTTATTATTATTATTATTAATATCAATGGATCAAGGTCTGAAATAAAATACTTTTTTATAGACATTGCTTTCAAAATTAGTTTTACCCATATTAAAGGGTAAATTCCCCGTCAAAAAGTGGCAACACTGAATTTCGAGGTAAGAAAATAAAAATATTGCGCAAATCACGATTGTATGAGACTTAACACAATATACAAATTAGTTTGTAGTGTTTGTACATTCTGCGACTATTTGACTAGAAATAGCAGAACACAGAGCGATCGAATACATAAAAAGATCGAATACTTACGAGTGAAAGGACAATCCGGAAACCTTTTTAAACTATCACTTTTAGAGTTTATTACACTGGACCTTACCATTTTGCACATTTGCACAAATGTAATATCATAGAATTGAGCACGAAAAGGTCGTATTTTGTGTATAATCTCGATGTATTTATTATTAAACAATTGGATTTCAATCTGCAACCGCCATAAACGTCAAACTTGTTGCGCACATCGATGGTCATAGCCGGCACGCGATAAAGGACAGAAATATTTTTACTCTGTCACTTATCTATGCTAGTGACGTTATTATGTTCTTCTTTTTCTTGTGTGAATGCAAAGGAAGATATCCAGCAGTCTATAGAATTCTCTGTCTACCATTTCAAAAGTAACCCGTCTGAACATTTCACCTAAACCTTCTTCAAAAGTGCGGCCATCGCTGTTCTACGAAACCTAGGCTTTTAGTAATGTTAGCGGTTATTTAATTAGTATCAACCACAGACAATTAGTCGAGTTGAGGACAAATGAGAACGCATATGTATGGCGCCTCACTAGAGCATTTGACACACGCTGCGAAATGGACGACGTCACGACGCTCACCTCACGACACGACGACGCCATTATAAATTTGTGTTTGTCGTTGTTTTGTTGGTGACTGATTGATTTGTTAGAATATAATTACAAGAGTTTTGTATTTGTAATTTTATGTTTGATGCGTACTGATTGAACACGTTCTATGTTTACTACAGATTATGTGGAGAATAATAACTGAATATACAGGAGAAATCTGACAGCGGTGAGTTTACAGAACACAGCCGGCGCGCGTTGTTTTCTAATTTACTTTGAATTTGTTCAAAAAACTGTCATTTATATTATTATTGATGTGACTGATTACTGTAATAAATATTATGTATGCGATAATGTTTCATGATATGGCTTGTGACGTTGGGACCCTTTGGCGGGAAACGGTTAGGCTGTCCTGTCACTCATTACATTAATCGTCCAGAAATTGACGGAAATTTCCAGGATTGTTGTCCAGGATGTGCCAAGGTTGCGCGCGAAATTCAAATGTCCTTGCGTTTTTTTCCCTACAAATTGCAGTTCTTGGTTTTAATTTGGTTGAAATGATTAGCAGGATTAATGACAATAGGAAATTGGAGAAATATAGCTATTTCATGAAAACATGACATACAAACAACTTTTTTAAGTTGTCTCTTGAGGTGTAAGCATTTAGCATAGGTGCATTAGATTAAAGTAGCAGCTCATGAGGGTGGGTTGGTTTTACTTGTGAGTGTTGCATTGTGGATGTTGGTGTTGGTGCACTTTGTTTCTGTGTGTGTGAAGATGGCTTGGCCAATACTGACTGCTCCTGAGCTTGCACATGTAGAGTGCATTAGATGCAAACTGTGAAGACTAACCCTCCTTTGTGAGATAAAATATCTACTTAAGAAAGACCAGAGGGGCATTTCTCGTATTTTTAACAACATTCACAATCTCATCTCAGTCGCAATCTGTCAAAAATTGTATAGCGTTTACCTACATTTTTGACATTTGATTGACGCTGGCATGGGATTGTGAATGTTTTTAGGTACGAGAATTGGCCATCTGAAATGGCCATCAAAAACATAAATGAAAATAAAACAATTTATAGTAATAACAAAAAAGCAAATAAAAAAACTTCTAGTTATTGTACAAAGTCATGGCTTCATTTAAAGCTATACATTTCCAGTATAAGCAGACCTCTCATTGTATGGAAATCCTATACAATGCAAGATCAGCTTATACTGGAAATGTAGGTGTGTACCAGTTGTAATGTTGTGATGTTGCTTGTCAGTGATGTCGGGTGGTCGGCTAGTGGTACTGGACCGGGCTGGGCGCGATATGAAGCAGTTCCCGCTGGCCGAGGGGCTGGCCACTCTGGGCAGCGACCCAAGCTGTGACATCCGTATCATGCTGCCTACCGTCAGCCCGCACCACGCTACTGTTGTTGTTCATGCTAACCAGGTAATGTGTTACACGTTTCATTAACACTTCTGCTATATCCTTCTGCATGCAATAAGTTTTAATAATACAACATAACATAATATCAACTGTTTCCGCTATGAAGGGTGCAAAGACCATTTTGGGCCAAATTCACTTTTTGATGTAGTCTTACTTAGTTGACTGATGGATAAAAGACTGCATCAAAAAGTGAATTTGGCCCAAAATGGTCTTTATGCCCTTTGTAGCGGAAAGAGTTGATATAACGGAATTACTTCATCCTGTTTTGTATGTTGTAAAATATTTATGTAAATAACTATTTACATTAGGTACTGAATTAAATGACCAACTATTTATACAAAACCTAGGTGATGAAGTACTTGTCTGATTCGCTGTCATCACGAAATGTGGCCAGAAGGTTGGCAGCATTGCCATTTAAATCATTTATTTAATGTTGTGTTTTGTTTTTGTAAAGTCATTGTACTAAGTAAACATAAAGAACAGTATAGTCCATGTAGCTGTCCCAAAAAGCATTCAATCATTGAAGCTCATACTGTTCATAAATATTCTCTGTATGAGAGGAGTGTCTTGCCTTGAGGCGGCTAGTGGCACACTAGGTACCAGGCTGGTAATATTGAAGCTCATACTGTTCATAAATATTCTCTGTATGAGAGGAGTGTCTTGCCTTGAGGCGGCTAGTGGCACACTAGGTACCAGGCTGGTAATATTGAAGCTCATACTGTTCATAAATATTCTCTGTATGAGAGGAGTGTCTTGCCTTGAGGCGGCTAGTGGCACACTAGGTACCAGGCTGGTAATATTGCCTTGAGGCGGCTAGTGGCACACTAGGTACCAGGCTGGTAATATTGAAGCTCATAATGTTCATAAATATTCTCTGTATGAGAGGAGTGTCTTGCCTTGAGGCGGCTAGTGGCACACTAGGTACCAGGCTGGTAATATTGAAGCTCATACTGTTCATAAATATTCTCTGTATGAGAGGAGTGTCTTGCCTTGAGGCGGCTAGTGGCACACTAGGTACCAGGCTGGTAATATTGAAGCTCATACTGTTCATAAATATTCTCTGTATGAGAGGAGTGTCTTGCCTTGAGGCGGCTAGTGGCACACTAGGTACCAGGCTGGTAATATTGAAGCTCATACTGTTCATAAATATTCTCTGTATGAGAGGAGTGTCTTGCCTTGAGACGGCTAGTGGCACACTAGGTACCAGGCTGGTAATATTGAAGCTCATACTGTTCATAAATATTCTCTGTATGAGAGGAGTGTCTTGCCTTGAGGCGGCTAGTGGCACACTAGGTACCAGGCTGGTAATATTGAAGCTCATACTGTTCATAAATATTCTCTGTATGAGAGGAGTGTCTTGCCTTGAGGCGGCTAGTGGCCCACTAGGTACCAGGCTGGTAATATTGAAGCTCATACTGTTCATAAATATTCTCTGTATGAGAGGAGTGTCTTGCCTTGAGGCGGCTAGTGGCCCACTAGGTACCAGGCTGGTAATATTGAAGCTCATACTGTTCATAAATATTCTCTGTATGAGAGGAGTGTCTTGCCTTGAGGCGGCTAGTGGCACACTAGGTACCAGGCTGGTAATATTCATCTTGCCTTGAGGCGGCTAGTGGCACACTAGGTACCAGGCTGGTCATATTCATCTTGCCTTGAGGCGGCTAGTGGCACACTAGGTACCAGGCTGGTCATATTCATCCTACTACAAAGATTTTATGTAGTGGACGTACTGTGGAGACTGTTTTCATGAAAAAATAATAAGCAAAACTACCTTGATGTGCTTATAGTTTTAATTGAAACACGCTATATTTGGAGGGAGGTGGGCTGGTTGGAATAACCACCGAAGGCCGCCATGGCTCACATACAATGGTCCACATAATTCGGACTTAGTGCGGAAACCAAATCCTTAACACAGAACATAGAACATGTTATATGTATTTGTTTATTTTATACCATACTAAGTACTAACTGACCCCACAGACGTTGTCCTGTCTTAGCTATGAATATTATTCTAAAGTAAACGCGCGAAGTTAAAATAAACGTTATTTTAAGTTATTTTAATAATAATTTATATTTATAAGGTAGTAATTAATATTAAATTATTTAAGAAATTAAGATTTAGTAATATTTTAATGAATAACAAATTTTGTGCCAGCAGTTGCGGTTATACAAAAGTTATATTAAATTTTATTAGTAATTAATTAATAAAAATATATTATAATAAAAATTTTAAGTTTTCTGAAATTTTCCAATTTTCTGCATTACTCTTTCCGTACGAACCTACAAAGTATTAGAAAAATAAAAAAAAAACAGCCAAGAGCGAGTCGGACTCGCGCACAGAAGGTTCCGTTCCGATTTCTGAAAAAGTGTGGTACCTATTTAGTGACATTGTTTTATTTTTCCTGAAATCTACTACATAAACTTCTATCACATAGAATAATTTCAGATTTTTTTCTATGCAAACTTCGGAGATGGGGGTCGAGGGACGGGGGCGGTATTTCTTTTTACACCTTTGCATCAAAAGTCGAATACTATGCGGCCTAAAAAAAGAAAAAAAAATGTTTGAGAATGTGCAAACAGCGCTCTTTCTCAAGTTATGGCGTGACCAAGGGAAATAGGGTTTCATTTTTATATAAATACTAGCGACCGGCCCTGCTTCGCACGGTTTTTATGACTTCACTAAACATGAAGGTTTCTATATTAGGTATATCTAAGTTAATTATTAATGTATTATACAGGTCTAATATATTTATTAGGTGGGGGATAAAGTTCCTTCGTAAAATACAAATTCAAGACATTTTTTTTTTATAGTGTATTATTTAGTTATGTGTCATTTGCCAAATGGGTCAAAACTGTTTCGTGATCAACCCCTAACTCTTCAGCTATGTCGTAACTACTAATATACCGACCTTGCTCCACTTTACCAAAAATGGCATCGGCTTTATCCGTAACAGGGTGAGACCAGAGGCGACTAGAGCGAGCTGCATCTTTGACATCAAAATTTCCGGACTGAAAACACTTGAACCAACTTTGTGCTACTCGTACTGACAATGCGTTAAGTCCATAAACATCACAATTTTCTTTCGTGGTTTGTGTTGCATTTTCCCTTTCTTGTAATAAGACTTCAAAATGTATCGAATTTGTTCGTTAGATGCACTCATTTTGGCGGGCAGAAAAACAATTGAAAAATGGCGGGAAATCGTTTTTAATTTAAATTTTTCGTTTCTAAAATGTCATATATTTAATGGTATCAAAACCAGCCAGATACAACAGTAGAGCCAAAGAGATTTTATTACAACTTTATACCTATAAAATACTTTATACCTAATAAACCTTCCGGAATAAATTCTTTAAATGATAGTGAAAACTGCAACAAAATTCGTTGCATAGTATAGATAGAAGAATAACGCGGCCAAACAGACAAGAAAAGCTACTTTATTTTTGTAATCAGTAATTTTAGTGTAGGTTACTAATATTATGGAACAATACTCGAGAACAAATCTCGCCTGAAACATAGATTTCAAGCCATTTGATTGGTTGAAACAGGTTTTATGTTCATTACTTAACTTATAACCTGTTTGAACCCCATTCTGTTATTGGATGTGTTTTGCTGTTGGATCAGACGCTGGTGCGCAACGTGTGCTCGGACGAGACGCAGGTGAACGGGCGCTGCGTGAGCGTGGCGGCGCTGCGCCACGGCGACGTCATCGGCATCGGCGGCCGGCGCCTGCGCTGGGAGTACGCGCAGCCGGCCGCGCGCCGCCCGCAGGCGCCCGAGCCAGGTCAGCGGCGACCGAGCTGAGTTGCCAACAGTGCCGAGACAAACAATAAATATTGTTGTGATTTGAAGGTTGCAAAAATATAGGTTGTGGTGTTTCCGTAGCGCTGTACGTGTCGCGACGCAAAGGTGGCGGCGTGCGGCGCGGCAGCGGGCCGGCGAGCGCGTCCGCGCGCGACCCGCAGCTGCAGCTCGCGCTCGAGATGTCGCACCGCGCATCCATGCCTGGTAACTATACAGCATACACACAACACACACCGGTGCTCTAACGACACTAGGCGCTGTGCGGCGCGCGACCCGCAGCTGCAGCTCGCGCTCGAGATGTCGCACCGCGCATCCATGCCTGGTAACTATACAGCATACACACAACACACACCGGTGCTCTAACGACACTAGGCGCTGTGCGGCGCGCGACCCGCAGCTGCAGCTCGCGCTCGAGATGTCGCACCGCGCATCCATGCCTGGTAACTATACAGCATACACACAACACACACCGGTGCTCTAACGACACTAGGCGCTGTGCGGGGCGCGACCCGCAGCTGCAGCTCGCGCTCGAGATGTCGCACCGCGCATCCATGCCTGGTAACTATACAGCATACACACAACACACACCGGTGCTCTAACGACACTAGGCGCTGTGCGGCGCGCGACCCGCAGCTGCAGCTCGCGCTCGAGATGTCGCACCGCGCATCCATGCCTGGTAACTATACAGCATAGATAGATAGATAGATAGACACCATAAAAATTACAGATATAAATGTTGAAATGTTACATAGGGTGACGCAATGGCGGTCTTATCGCTAAAAGCGATCTTTTACAGACAACCTTTGGATGGATTATGGGGAGAAAGGAGAGAATACTGTAGGTAGTCTGTGGTGTACCATATATACATACAATTTATACATACATAAATACAGATACTTACATAAATATATACTTATATATACTACTTGAAAAAGAGCAAGGAACTATACACGTACTGACGATATTTAAAGAGAGAGGAAATGTTTTTTCACCAAAATTTTAAAAGTTGACAAAGATTGTGCACGCCTTATCGACACGGGCAAGTCATTCCACAATCGTACTACTTGAACAGTGAATGATCTGTCATAAAAACTGGTGGAATGTAGCGGCATCTCTAGCCTCAAGTTTTCCGATGACCTCAGATATCTATTATGTGTGTCATGAAGGAACTTGAAACGCTCTTTAAGATAAGAAGGGGTTTTAGGATTGAACAGAATACTGTAGAGCTGAAACTCTAGTGTTCTGCTTTTCGTACTACCTATTCTTTTCAATAATTTTCAAAACGGTTCTATCTCATAATGATGTCAGTAGAAAACGATGTTAGATGGTAAATTTCGGTATCGGTTTTTTCCGGTTTTCATTTATTGTAAGTGTAATGTAAACTCCTTTGCAAAAAAAACGGGCACCCTACAGTCATTGGCTTTTCTATGGATAAAATTAATATTTTTAGGATGTCATTAGCATAAATGACTAGAAATTTCTTATTATCATTGGGAATATAGTTTTTAACCCTTAAATCCTGGAATCGGTGTTTTAGTCAATGTAAACAGAGAGTCGTGTTAAAATGGAAATTTTTAGGGTATAATTAAATTAAGACTACGAGTATTTTTTGTGGTATTTTAATAAAAAAAAGACGTTAAAAAATAAAAAATAATAACGAGTATGACCTCCCCTTGCAAGACGATTACATGCCGTAATCGCTGCAAGGGGAGGTCCTTGCAGCGATTACGGCATGTAATCGTCTTGCCATGCTTTCCACCAGGCTTTTGATGGTGTCCTGTGGAATGTGTTCCCACTCAGCCGAAATCACACGTTTAAGCTCCCTGATGTTTTGTGGAAGGGGTTGGACAGATCGTACTCGCCTTTTTAGGAGGTCCCAGACGTGCTCAATGGGGTTAAGGTCAAGGCTCCACGGTAGCCAATCCAGACGACGAATACTGACCTCTTGCATGTAAGCATCTACGTCGCCAGAACAGTGGTCGCGAGCATTATCTTCCATGTAAATGGCATCTTCACCAATCTGTTATGTACCTTTGCGCATTTAGTGAGCCATTTTCAATGAACACTATCTCGGTACGATAGCTGAAGTTACGCCCGCCCAAAACATAACGGACCTTCCACCATAAGGGGTGATTTCTTCAAAACACACGTCGGCATACCGTTCCCCTGGTCTTCGTAACACTCGGCGACGTCGGTCCTCACCATTCAGACAAATTCGAGCCTCATTTGAGAAGAGTACGCTACTCCAGTTACCTAGTGTCCAAGATAGACAATTTCTAGTGAACCTCAGTCGAGCAATCCGGTGCTCACGGAGTAACTTGGGGGCCCGCGCTGGTCGTCGACTGCGTATATCAACCGCTAAAAGCCTCCTCCTCACTGTCCATAGGCATAACTTGTGCTCCTCGTACCTCTTCAAGGTTTCTTTTGAGGTCTATGTAACTGCATTTGTGGTTCCTCAGCGCCTGAGTCACTAAAAAGCGGTCGTCTCGTGGTTGTGTGCAAAGTTTTCTCCCAGAACCTTGCCTTCTTTGAACGGAACCTGTCTCTTGGTATCGAGTCCAGTTTCTTTGGACGGTTGAACGACTCACGTTTAACCGCTATGAGCCGTAACATTGGCTACACCCCACTTCCAGCAGCGCTATAATTTTACTAGCTCTTATTGCTTTTTCTGCCGTTACAATCGACACAAAGATATCTGTTTTAAGTCACACTAAGGCAGGATTATGAGACAAACATAAATTATTCTAACAAAAATAACGAGAAGTTAGTTTAAGTTGCCTGATAACGTTTTAACCGCAAACCCGCGAATACTAAGTAAAAATAAACTGAAAAAGGTATTATTATTAAAAAAAAAACAGATTCCAATTTGAAATTAACTTTTTTTTTCATACCCAGACTCTTTAAGTGCCAGTAACATAGTTTGGCTATTAAAACCTATTTAGAACTAAATGATTACCAATAATGTAGAAAAATTCAAACCGGCCGGTTTTTTTTTTGCAAAGGAGTGTATATTGCTTGTAGGGTATATTCAAAACATGCCTGACTAGACAAAAAAAATGAGCATAACACAATATTTTAGAATAGTACTTTGAGCTTCACTTGACATTTTAGAATAGTAGTTTGAACTTCACTTGACATTTTAGAATAGTACTTTGAGCATCACTTGACATTTTAGAATAGTACTTTCAGCTTCACTTGACATTTTAGAATAGTACTTTCAGCTTCACTTGACATTTTAGAATAGTACTTTGAACTTCACTTGACATTTTAGAATAGTACTTTCAGCTTCACTTGACATTTTAGAATAGTAGTTTGAACTTCATTTGACATTTTAGTATAGTACTTAGAGCTTCAATTGACATTTTAGAATAGTACTTTGAGCTTCACATGACATTTTAGAATAGTACTTTCAGCTTCACTTGACATTTTAGAATAGTACTTTGAACTTCACTTGACATTTTAGAATAGTACTTTCAGCTTCACTTGACATTTTAGAATAGTAGTTTGAACTTCATTTGACATTTTAGTATAGTACTTTGAGCTTCAATTGACATTTTAGAATAGTACTTTGAGCTTCACTTGACATTTTAGAATAGTACTTTGAGCTTCACTTGACATTTTAGAATAGTACTTTCAGCTTCACTTGACATTTTAGAATAGTAGTTTGAACTTCATTTGACATTTTAGTATAGTACTTTGAGCTTCAATTGACATTTTAGAATAGTACTTTGAGCTTCACTTGACATTTTAGAATAGTACTTTGAACTTCACTTGACATTTTAGAATAGTACTTTCAGCTTCACTTGACATTTTAGAATAGTAGTTTGAACTTCATTTGACATTTTAGTATAGTACTTTGAGCTTCAATTGACATTTTAGAATAGTACTTTGAACTTCACTTGACATTTTAGAATAGTACTTTCAGCTTCACTTGACATTTTAGAATAGTACTTTGAACTTCACTTGACATTTTAGAATAGTACTTTCAGCTTCACTTGACATTTTAGAATAGTAGTTTGAACTTCATTTGACATTTTAGTATAGTACTTTCAGCTTCACTTGACATTTTAGAATAGTACTTTGAACTTCACTTGACATTTTAGAATAGTACTTTCAGCTTCACTTGACATTTTAGAATAGTAGTTTGAACTTCATTTGACATTTTAGTATAGTACTTTGAGCTTCAATTGACATTTTAGAATAGTACTTTGAGCTTCACTTGACATTTTAGAATAGTACTTTGAGCTTCACTTGACATTTTAGAATAGTACTTTGAGCTTCACTTGACATTTTAGAATAGTACTCAATACTCAATATATTTATTTGCATTCCACAATGTTAGCATAGGTGGTAGGTACATTATAAATTATACATTATTTTATATAGATCATTGTGGACCCTGTCGGCCACAGCAAAATAGGATATAGTACTTTGAGCTTCACTTGACATATTCTGAGCCTTGCGCCCTAATCACGTAACATACACTATCAATCGGAATCTGAATTGAAATGAAACAAATCATTTTCTTCACATGTTCGTAAAATTTGTTTGCTCAACAATGTAAATAACGCAATGAATATTGTTGAACTGTCAGAATGTAACCGATTCCGATTGATCATGTGTTACGCAGCTGCGCCGCTGGCTCTACGTGGTTCTTGTGAGACTTTAGTGCAGAAGTAAGGAAGAATCTTGTTACATCTTTCAGGCCCATTGCCAGGCGATTTTTTTTCGCACAAGTTATCGTAATGGAGTTTTTACTCAGTATTTGTAATGCTTGAATAAAGATAATCTCAGTGATAAATGTTTTCTTTTCATTCAACTTATTTTCCTGTTCCTGGGCTACAAATAAAGTTGCGTGTGAGATTTCAGCCGCATGTGTAACGTACACAAAACAACTTCCCGAACTTGTTGATAATAAAGCTTCAATTATACTTAGAAGATGACTTTCCTTTGACTTTTCTTTTTGACTTAAAATATTGTCCTTTTCCACTGACTTTCGAGACAAAATAAAAACGACACTTTTTGTTACATCTTCTTGCTGACCATACTGCTTAGACAGTTGTTCAACAGACACTAGTGATAACTCCTCGTCCTCGTCTGTCACTCCTCTCCGAGTGTCAGCATGTTTTGTTGGCCGAGCTAACACGTGAGCCGTCCTTGACAGGCAGCGCCGGCGGCAAGCAGGTGGCCATCGTGCAGCCTCAGAGGAGAGACACCAGTGATCAGATTGGTAAGAACCAACTAGAAACAAACACACCACTGGCATATTGTAACTAACGACGCGGCTAATATACGATTGTGTTGTAGACAAGAGCCCGCAGAGGACACCGCTGCTGGCCAACAAACGGCCCAGAACGTCCAAAAGCGATCTCGACACGTCTGCCAGTGAAGCGGAACAAGAGAAGACTAAACGCAAGTCTACCGCGCGAGGGAGCCCCAAGAACTCTCTGTCCAACTTACAAACCACGACGAAAGCGACGCTCTGGATCGAGTCGCGCAAGACGAGTCCTAGAAAGTCGAACAAGATACAGACTCCCACACAAGAACAAGTGCTTAGAGCTCGCAGGGGCACGGCGTCGGCTAAGAAGAGCACGCCGCTACGGCTCGCTGTGCTGAAGAGGGCGCAGAGCGCTCAGAAGATGAGGGTCACTAAGATCGAGGGACCACTTACCATGGGTAAGTGCTTGCGTTAAACATTCCTTGTTTATTTAATGCTATTACTGCCTTATGCTATCAGTCACATCATTAATGTATTTTGCAATAAAAGTAAAAAGTTGCCTTGTAATGCCAAAAAGGGCCTTCTATAGAAAGAGGCTGGTGATGAATAACCCACTCATACCGCTTTTATCAGTCTCTAGATAAAGCGTCTTCCTACATTAGTGTCTAAATAATTGAGTGCAGTGACCTTGAATTAAATGAAGTTGGTAAATATATCGCGGCAACAACTCCCACCTCAGCGCCGCAGTAGTGCGCCGTCATTCATTATCATATTCGATTCGCGCGGCGACTCGCTCGCAGGCGCATGCCGATTTACATAATATTATTACGTAATCAAACACTCACTGACTGGCGGGTGCATGCACGAGACACACGTAGCATTTGTTCAGTCATACTGTTTTAATTCGCTATCAAATTAATAAGTAAGTTCTTCATTCTGAATGCAATGTACGGTCCGCAACAGAAGTCGGTTAACACTGCTACTTTTTGACATCATCTAAATTAACACAAAATGATTCGCTAAACTGCTTTTTTTGTTAACTGTTAAGAGTTAATGTTCTTAAAATTTTAAGTACTTCTGTTCCGATTAGAATTAAATATTTCGCTTAGTACGGTAATTAAGATTAAAAAACTGATAGTGTCAATCGACTTTTGTTGCTGACTGTACTATACTTAGTTACGACTGTTTCTTTTCTTTATTTGCAGTCTAGCCGCTTTTAGTTGCAATTATTTTTCTATTTCAGCTCGTAACAATCCATTGCGCGCGATGACGTCACTATCTCCTGCGACTGCATGTCCCCTGTTATCTGTTAGGTTGGCGTGACTCAATGATTTAGCTCGTGTAGGTTTATTAATGGAATTATGTAGAAGTGTGTGAGCGAAGTAATAATATTAATGAGTAATGTTTCCGTACGTCGTGCAGACCACACGAAGCAGGCGGCCATCCGTTTGATGACCGGCCACACGCCGAAGACAAGCCCGTCGTTTGTAGCTAAGAAGCCGAGCCCGGTGCGCCGCACGCCTCGCTCGCGCAACAGTCGCGCAACGCCCGGCAACAGTCGCGCAACGCCCGGCAACAGTCGCGCAACGCCCGGCAACAGTCGCGCATCGCCTGGCAACAGTCCCGCAACGCCTGGCAACAGTCGCGCAACGCCCGGCAACAGTCGCGCATCGCCTGGCAACAGTCCCGCAACGCCTGGCAACAGTCGCGCAACGCCTGGCAACACTAGCAACAGGAGAAGTGGCGCCGACCGCACTGTGAGTAATACACACTACACTAAGTAAAACATCCAAACTTTATTAATACTATAATGCGAATGTGACTTATGACCATTTCACGCCTAAACGGTGGAATGGATTTGGATGTAATTAGGCACTGTGACCTCCACGCGGGCGAAGCCGCAGCCAAAAACTAGGCATAAATTCATAATATGTATCCAGAAGGCAGCCGTCAGTATGGCTCATCGAGTTTTAGAAAAAGTTCCCAACCCCAGCCGCCCAGCCCAGCCACCACCCCCAGCCCCCAGTAATTAACTGGGTACAAATGTAAGAGAAAACAAAAAGATCGGCTTTGCATAGCGTTGTCTCTGTCTCATACCCGTGTGACAGTCTCTTTGCATAACTTGCGTCCTCTTGCCCCCCAGTAATTAACTGGGTACAAATGCAAGAGAAAACAAAAAGGCGCGAGATGTTTACTACACATTTCAATTGTTATAAGAATGACGTCTTCTCCGTGCTCGTTTATTGCCTTGTGTCAGCTAGAAGCGTCATCTATACTTATTATTTATATTTTTTTAATTATCTCTTCTTTTCCTGCCGCTGTCTTGTCGACATTAAGCTGTAATTAAGTAATTGGAGGTTTGTCGTGCATGGTACAGTATCCAGTGATACATCCATATTATTATCAATTTATATTCATTGTTTTAAAGATCTTGAGGGGCTCGTCTTTTAAGTCTTTTGAACGTTTTCTTTGATTGCTCTTCCATTAAGTTTCTTGCCAGTTGGTTGGGATGTTTA
Source organism: Cosmia trapezina (assembly GCA_905163495.3). Classification (NCBI taxonomy): domain Eukaryota; kingdom Metazoa; phylum Arthropoda; class Insecta; order Lepidoptera; family Noctuidae; genus Cosmia; species Cosmia trapezina. The sequence goes on along the minus strand of LR991041.1, from coordinate 22,550,015 downwards.
TGGATTTAGTGTATGTCAGTAGTGAGTCTTTGATTTCTTTACAGTTTTTATCTTTAGATCGTGGTGAATGTGATTTTTGATCATTTTACCACAGTGCTCCAGTTATCATACATAGAGGTTTTGACTGGAAATGTTGTAGAATTTCTATGTTTGATAAAATGCTGTTAGCCATAAGTCCAGATAGGATTAAGGATGCACTTGTACAATAACAGCTTGGCGCCCACAAGCCAGTAAAGCTTTCTTAGCAAGAAAAGAACAAGAGCAAGGTCAAGAGCTGTTCTTTTGGTGGACATGTGCATTTTCCAGGTTTTAAATTATTAAATTAAATTATTTAGGTGATTTAGAATTATAAAATAAAGTCGCTTTTCGTGTCTGTCTGTGTGGCCGCGTTGTTCTTCTAAACTACGCAACGCAATCTGATGCTGTTTTCACTACAATTTAGAGAATTTATTCCGGAAGGCTTGTAGGTATACTACATTAATATTTAACTTTTAGATAACTAGCTGTTTTGTCCGCGGCTTCGCCCGCGTGGATGTCGGGAAATATCCCACGGGGACATACAATATTCCTTGTCTACATTATAAAGGGAACCTCTGTGCAAAGTTTCAGCTTTCTAGGTACAAGGGTTTGGACTGGGCGTTGATGAGTCAGTCAATCAGTTAGTCGGGACTTCTCTTTTTACTTATATAGAAAGTCGTAAAAACCGTGCGAAGCAGGGACCGGTCGTTACGTCGCTAGTGCCTTCAGTGCGCTCCGTACCATACATAATCAAATAATGCACATTGTAAATAGTTGATACGGTCTTAGGCCGTGCGCTGCGTTAGGCGTGCGCACGGCGCGGGCGCGCGCGTGGCGTGCTGTTTTCATGTAATCTCATGTGTGCTGCGCTGCGCTGATCTATGAGATTACATGAAAATAGCACGCCACGCGGGCGCCCGCGCCGTGCGCACGCCACGCGGGCGCCCGCGCCGTGCGCACGCCTAACGCAGCGCACGGCCTTATAGTTGCAACATTTTTTTGTTTATAAGTTTATTATGGTGAATTGGTGATCTTAAAGATATTTACAACGGATAACTACAATACGTAACATCAGTGAAAACATTTTTCTTCATTCTTCCCACAAAATATTAGAATTTTATTGTTTGCATTTGTTCAGAAAAACTAGTACTTAACACTAATTTAACTGGTTGTTTCAAGTTTTTTTTAATCACATGTATTACACATTTGCCTAATAAATGATGTACAATAACTATTAGAGGATTTAATTAGCAAGTTCACGTACACACATCAACACAGTCTAGGGATATTTTAATTATTCATGTATTGAAACGAAACTACAAAATATTTCAAGCATCCTTATATCAAAATTAACCGTTTTTTTATACCCTAACAGGAAATTATAAAGTTTATTTAAATGTAAAATATAAAAAAATAACAAATTTATATCCTAACATAACTATTTAGTTTTAGTTATGTTATTCACAAAATTAAAAAAAACAAGCCGTCAAACAATTCTACTAGATGGCGCGCAAATAATTGATTGATTTGTAACTAAACATTGTTTACGATGTTTATAATATTTATAATTATTCACAATGTCAACAGCCATCTCTTCATTCTTCGCTTCTTTACCACACACGGATGACAAACAACAAAGCACACCGAATGCCTACGTTTGGTTGAAGTAACGAGATTATTTTATTATTTGTCTATAAAACTCAAAGTATTTACCTTTCCGAGTAATGATTGCACACACTTCAATCCTTCACAAGAAACAATTGTATGCGTTTCCGAATTCATTTGAATGATAAAAAACTTTCTAATCACTTCAAAATGAAGGTAATCACAGCAAAAATTAATCACAACACTTACATTCACAGAAAATGAAAAAAATATGAAAGCAAACAATGCCAATAACCGTTCGCGCGCTCAAAACAAATTTGAACTAGTCTATAAGTCTAATTTGATTGAAATTGTATCATTTTAGAGAAATTCACGCTTTGTGCAGCGTCTTGCGCATACTTGCTCCTACTATTACACACACACGATTTGTTCCATTCATAAAAAAGTCAAAAGCCGGGATTAAAAATCAGAACAATCTGCAAAATAAGTACCTAGTAATGTTATCAACAACGTCAACAATTTCTTTGCAAAAAATTAAATTTAAAATTTAAAAAACCCCCAACGCAAAAAAGAAAAGGGAACATTTAAAAAGTCAAAAATAATACCTATCGTTGAGCCATTAAATTCGATTGAGTAATACCTATATTTTAATTACAGAAATTGATGGATGGCACGATAAGGTTTGCTCATTGAAATGGCGCTATAATGTCACGGTACCGCATATGTACATAGTCAATCAAGTGAAGGGTCTAACTTACTTATGCGGTACCCCGCCGTGATATTATAGCGCCATTTCAATGAGCAAACCTTATCGTGCCATCCATCAATTTCTGTAATTAAAATATAGGTATTACTCAATCGAATTTGATGGCTCAGCGATAGGTATTATTTTTGACTTTTTAAATGTTCCCTTTTCTTTTTTGCGTTGGGGGTTTTTTAAATTTTAAATTTAATTTTTATTTTAACATTTTTAAACAATTTAACAATATAGAAATGCTTTTTTTTACTGCAGAATGTTAAGTTTCTCTGCACATAACATTAACTTATAATGATGCCACCATCGTACTGCTAATAGAATTAATTACTGATAAAAAAACGAATACAAACACTACTATCTGCTATTTTTTTTTCAAGAGTGTACTAGTGTGCTGGATATCCTGACTGCAACATCAGCTCATCGTGTAGCCACCATTGCATTGTATGTAGAATCAAATACTGATCAAAACGAATCCAAACACGACATATCTGCTACATTATTTTACCAAGAGTATTCTAGTGTGCTGGATATCCTGGCTGCAGCATCAGCTCATCGTGTTGCCACCATTGCATTGTATGTAAAATAAAATACTGATCAAAACGAATCCAAACACGACATATCTGCTATTACTTTTTCAAGAGTGTTCTAGTGTGCTGGATATCCTGGCTGCAGCATCAGCTCATCGTGTTGCCACCATTGCATTGTATGTAGAATAAAATACTGATCAAAACGAATCCAAACACGACATATCTGCTATTACTTTTTCAAGAGTGTTCTAGTGTGCTGGACATCCTGGCTGCAGCATCAGCTCATCGTGTAGCCACCATTGCATTGTATGTAGAATCAAATACTGATCAAAACGAATCCAAACACGACATATCTGCTATTACTTTTTCAAGAATGTTCTAGTGTGCTGGACATCCTGGCTGCAGCATCAGCTCATCGTGTAGCCACCATTGCATTGTATGTAGAATCAAATACTGATCAAAACGAATCCAAACACGACATATCTGCTACATTATTTTACCAAGAGTATTCTAGTGTGCTGGATATCCTGGCTGCAGCATCAGCTCATCGTGTTGCCACCATTGCATTGTATGTAAAATAAAATACTGATCAAAACGAATCCAAACACGACATATCTGCTATTACTTTTTCAAGAGTGTTCTAGTGTGCTGGATATCCTGGCTGCAGCATCAGCTCATCGTGTTGCCACCATTGCATTGTATGTAGAATAAAATACTGATCAAAACGAATCCAAACACGACATATCTGCTATTACTTTTTCAAGAGTGTTCTAGTGTGCTGGACATCCTGGCTGCAGCATCAGCTCATCGTGTAGCCACCATTGCATTGTATGTTGAATCAAATACTGATCAAAACGAATCCAAACACGACATATCTGCTATTACTTTTTCAAGAGTGTTCTAGTGTGCTGGACATCCTGGCTGCAGCATCAGCTCATCGTGTAGCCACCATTGCATTGTATGTAGAATCAAATACTGATCAAAACGAATCCAAACACGACATATCTGCTATTACTTTTTCAAGAATGTTCTAGTGTGCTGGACATCCTGGCTGCAGCATCAGCTCATCGTGTAGCCACCATTGCATTGTATGTAGAATCAAATACTGATCAAAACGAATCCAAACACGACATATCTGCTACATTATTTTACCAAGAGTATTCTAGTGTGCTGGATATCCTGGCTGCAGCATCAGCTCATCGTGTAGCCACCATTGCATTGTATGTAGAATCAAATACTGATCAAAACGAATCCAAACACGACATATCTGCTACATTATTTTACCATGAGTATTCTAGTGTGCTGGATATCCTGGCTGCAGCATCAGCTCATCGTGTTGCCACCATTGCATTGTATGTAAAATAAAATACTGATCAAAACGAATCCAAACACGACATATCTGCTATTACTTTTTCAAGAGTGTTCTAGTGTGCTGGACATCCTGGCTGCAGCATCAGCTCATCGTGTAGCCACCATTGCATTGTATGTAGAATCAAATACTGATCAAAACGAATCCAAACACGACATATCTGCTACATTATTTTACCAAGAGTATTCTAGTGTGCTGGATATCCTGGCTGCAGCATCAGCTCATCGTGTTGCCACCATTGCATTGTATGTAAAATAAAATACTGATCAAAACGAATCCAAACACGACATATCTGCTATTACTTTTTCAAGAGTGTTCTAGTGTGCTGGACATCCTGGCTGCAGCATCAGCTCATCGTGTAGCCACCATTGCATTGTATGTAGAATCAAATACTGATCAAAACGAATCCAAACACGACATATATCTGCTATTACTTTTTCAAGAATGTTCTAGTGTGCTGGACATCCTGGCTGCAGCATCAGCTCATCGTGTAGCCACCATTGCATTGTATGTAGAATCAAATACTGATCAAAACGAATCCAAACACGACATATCTGCTACATTATTTTACCAAGAGTGTTCTAGTGTGCTGGATATCCTGGCTGCAGCATCAGCTCATCGTGTTGCCACCATTGCATTGTATGTAAAATAAAATACTGATCAAAACGAATCCAAACACGACATATCTGCTATTACTTTTTCAAGAGTGTTCTAGTGTGCTGGACATCCTGGCTGCAGCATCAGCTCATCGTGTTGCCACCATTGCATTGTATGTAGAATAAAATACTGATCAAAACGAATCCAAACACGACATATCTGCTATTACTTTTTCAAGAGTGTTCTAGTGTGCTGGACATCCTGGCTGCAGCATCAGCTCATCGTGTAGCCACCATTGCATTGTATGTAGAATCAAATACTGATGTAAATGAATCGAAACACGACATATCTGCTATTACATTTTCAAGAGTGTTCTAGTGTGCTGGACATCCTGGCTGCAGCATCAGCTCATCCTGTTGCCACCATTGCATTGTATATAAAATCAAATACTGATGTAAATGAATCCAAACACGACATTTCTGCTATTATTTTTTCAAGAGTGTATAAGCACACTAGTGCTGGATATCCTGGCTGCAGCATCAGACCAAGAATTCCATAATCTTGCATAGATAGATAGCATACATGAATGTTTCAAATTTTAGGTCACACTAAGGTTTGAAAGTAAAGTAAATACCCATTACGCGTCTAAGATCCCTACCACAGCTAACAAAAGAGCGTATAACTTTGAAACGGCTGAACCGATTTTGATAAAACATGTCTAAGAACCATCGCTGGAAAACCTGCTTTCAAATAAAAAAAACCGCATCCAAATCAGTCCACCCGTTTAAGCGCTACGGTGCCACAGACAGACACACAGACACACACACACACACACACACACACACACATAGCGGTCAAACTTATAACACCCCTCTTTTTGCGTCGGGGGTTAAAAATGAGAGGTCTAGAAGCCTCATATGAAGCCAGCACGTGTGAGCGAGAAAGCTATGCAATGCACTACAGTCTTGACTCTTGACGTTTTCATTCATCGATGCGATGTCGCATCCTGCTTAGCGCTATAGCGTTAGAGCAAGATCGCAACTGCGGCATCGGAGATAGTTTGACAACGGTGCGTGATGAAAACGGCGCGGAATTTAAATATTATTCTTTGCGCGTAATCCTGGGAACCATGCATCGTATTTGCGCGCGGCCAGAGTCAATCAATTCAAAATTAATGATTTAGTTGGATGCTTAGTTTACAGGTGTATTTTTTTTATTGATAGGCTCATGTTGGATTGAAAGCCGGGCTTTTCGGCTTTAGTGAAAGGAACGCCACTGTTCACAACTCTCTATTCGGAGGTGAATGTTTTTTTTTTAATCTCGGCAAAGAGGTATGCGTCTTTACGGCGTTAATATTTTTTGAATATAATAATGTTTATAAATAGAATATCATCAAAAACTATGATTATTACGATAAAAAAAAAAAAAACTTTTATGAACAAATTAACATTTATTTGTGTACTAAACAAATATTTTCGAATATTTGAATTTTCTATTTTTCATATTAGGCTGGATATCGGCTTTATACCTTTGCTTCTCCTTCAACCTGGCGAAAGCAAAGCACGAAAAAAAAAAAGAAGAAAATTTAAATCATAGTTTCATAATAATTCATGACAAAAATATTTTCCGTTATTTTATTTTATATACGATATTATATTTTATATAGATATATTGTACGATAACAGCATGTTTGATAGCCACTCGGGTAAAATAAACAACCATGGTATGCAATCAATATTTCTTGACTTATTAAATCTTATGGAACAATTACAAAATTATAATAATAACTTAGCTTCTACTAGTTTGTCGTTAAACGAGTTTTTTCTTGACAAATAAGACATCCTGTAGGCAATTGAATTGTAATAAAATTAGTGCTGATAGTCATGCTAGATTAAATTGTGTAAATAATAGTAGCCTGACAGATGAACAATTAAATATCTTTCATCAAAACCTATGTGGATTGAATAATAAAATAGATGAGTTTGAGTTATACTTAGAAAGTCTACAAAATAGATTCCATTACTTATGTATTAGCGAGCATTTTCTTAATGATAATTTAATTAACTTGTTAAATCTCAACGATTACAGAGTAGCATCTTACAATACACGAATAAAGAAGCAAAGAGGAGGTACAGTCATACTCGCAAGAAAAGATAGGGATTTCGAGGAATTAAAGATAGGAAAAAAATTATACAAAATGGAATCTTTCGAGGTTTGTGCTGTAAAGGATAAAGCCACTGGTGTGTGTATATGTTGCATTTACCGTAGCCCTTATGATAAAAACTTGACAATTTTTATGAACAGTCTGGAACAATTGCTCGAACATCTATTTAAATATGACTGTTGTGTTTGTGGTGACTTTAATATAAATCTACTAGCCGAGAATAATAAAAAAAATGATTTTATTAATCTTATGACTTGTTATAATTTTAGAGCTCTTATAAATACCATGACCTTTATAAGGAATAATTCTGAATCGTGCATCGATAATATATTTTCTAACATTTTTAATGACCATATAATATCCTGTAATGTTGACCATAACGGTTTAGCTGATGGGCACGCGGGTTTACAGTGCTGTATAACTATGCCAAGTAATCAAAAAAACAAACATAAAAAACCAGCAATATATGTAAGAAAAAGATTATTCAGTGTAAATAATAAAAACGTATTTAGACAGTTACTGTTAGAACAGGACTGGAGCATTTTAGGCATCAACGAGTTTGTTAGAAAGCTTAACAACACATTTAAGACAGCTTTTAAAAGTAAAACCAGACAGATAAATTCAGAACGGAGTTCCTTAGCATGGGTTACACAGGGCATCAAGATGTCTAGTAAAATGAAGCGATTTCTAGTTACAAGCAAAAATTGTAACGTTCATGGAAGCGTTACAAATTACGGAAAAATATATATAAGTTTATACAAGAAAATAATTAAAAAAGCAAAAAAATTAGCTGTGCAGTCTCAAATATCACGTTCTAAAAATATTTCTAGGGATATATGGAAAATTATAAATAAACATAGGAACAAAACAAAAAAAGAACATAAAAGTATAATCTTAAGAGTAGACAATAATCTCGTGACAGAGCCTAATGAAGTTGCTAATATCTTTGCAAAACAATTTGCAGATAACACAAACATAAACATCACTAGAAGCATAGGAAGCAATTCGGCATTAGAATTATTACAGCAAAGTACAAAAAGAGTAGATAAAGAAATTACTTGGGAACCCGTCACAACTAGTGAGATTGTTAAATAAATAAATAAAATGGAATGTAAATCATCGTGTGGGTTTGATGAATTACCTATAACGATATTTAAAGATAACATAGATATTTTAGCAGAACCTCTAAAAGATTTTTATAACAATTGCTTCAGGGATAGTATTTTTCCTGATCAACTGAAAATAGCCAAGGTGATCCCAGTCCACAAAAAAGGCTCTACTCAGGATCCTAAAATGTATAGACCTATATCTCTCTTGCCAACCTTATCAAAGATTTTTGAAAAGTTAATAAAAACAAGACTATTTTCACATTTAAACAGAAACAAAGTCTTAAATTATAAACAGTTTGGGTACCAATCTGGCGTAGGAACACAAGATGCTATTGATACGCTACTTATGGAGGTCAGAAGTAAACTAAATTCAAAGCAAATGGTTGCCGGTCTCTTTTTAGATCTAAGTTCTGCTTTTGACTTAATAAACCACGACCTGTTGTTAGTTAAGCTTGAGCATTATGGTGTGAGAGGCAAAGCTATACAACTTCTGACATCCTACTTAAAAAATAGAAAAATGTTCGTGGAAGTAAAACAACTGATTCGCGTTGAAAATAAAAATGAGAGGAATGTTTCTGACAATGTATTTAATCAGCAAGCTATTAGGTCTAAATTAAAAAACACTACTGTAGGAGTTCCTCAGGGATCTATATTGGGTCCTATTCTCTTTATTATATTTATTAACGATGTAATAGATTATGTTGAAAATATATTAGGGGAGCATGCAAAGTTAGTGGTATTTGCAGACGATACTAATGCTATCATTTCAGCAGATAACATTCAATCTCTTAATTTGCACGTAAATAAAGCTTTAGAGGTATTTCACAAGTGGTTTACTATCAACGGACTCAAAGTGAACGCTAGTAAAACCAACTTAATCTTATTTCGTACCACTTCCAAAAATAAAAGTCATCTAAATTGTGCTTTGGATGGAGTTCAAGTCAGTATGGTAGAGGCAGTAAAGTTTTTAGGAGTAAATGTTGATTGTTATTTAAATTGGAAACCAGAACTTGAAAGTTTAAAAAACTCCATCAGCTCAGCATGTTATGTACTGAGAAGCCTACGAAATGATATTGACATTAAACAGTTAAAAAAAGTCTATTATGCGTTAATCGAGTCAAGGTTACGATACAGCATCTTATGCTGGGGAGGCAGCTACGATTACAATATACAGAGAGCATTTGTGTTACAAAAAAGGGCCATTCGCACCATGGTTTGCATTCGTCAGCAGGAATCTTGTAAGAGGCACTTTGTAAATTTGAATATTCTCACTGTACCTTCCCTATATGTATTGGTGCTCCTGACACATTTTTCTAAATATGTACAGCAATATGAGACTGAAGAGGAAAGAAAGCTTAGAGAGAGTACGAGAAGAAAAGATTTTAAAACCACTTATATTCCTAAACTTAATGTAGTCGCACACGGTACCTACCACATGTCAGTGAAAATCTTCAATAAACTTCCCGTTGATATAAAATTGTCACTTTACAAAAGGGACTTCAAAAGTAAACTGAAGCGTTACCTACTGGAAGGCTGCTATTATTCTATTAATGACATTTAAATTGTAAACATACATATTATACTATAAATTTATAATGATTATTTAATTATTTCAAAATCTTTAGTTGTTCATTTACGTTGACATTTAACTGACATTTAACTGCTGTTTTTATTTTAAGTTTTTGTATTTTTTTATGTTATTTAATCGTGTTTAAAATTCGACACAATTTAAAAATTGTTATGAATAAATGATAATGATAATGATATTTTATTTCTTCAAAAGTTTATTGAAAAACGTCGTGTGATACTCGTGGACATTTGTTATTGCAGTTCTCGGCTCAAAAACCCTCGCCTACGGCTCGGGTGTTAATTCCGCCTCGAATGCAATAACAAACGTTCTCCACTTGTATCAAAATGTACTATTATCGTTGTAAAGTTAATTCAATTTTGCTGCCTGAGTCATATTTTTTTTTTAATTCGATTTTAGAATACAGAAAATTAATGTGCCAGGAACAAATAGTTCCACCTAGATTTAATATGTATAGACAGAAGTAAAAGTAATCACAGAAAAAATAATCATAACAACACGTCAAATAACCCGGCCCTGACGGTTCCTGGCGCAAAGGTGCAGCATTGCCACGTGGGATGGCAAGAGCTAACCTCTTCACCAAGAACGAGCCGGAGCGGGAGTCACCCGTTTTCTCACGTTGAATTTTTTTTTAAAGTTTCTCTAATAAAAAACAACCATTACTTTTAAGTTATGCTAACAAACGTGAAATATCCCTGGTACAGTGTTGATATGTGTATAAAAATGAATTAGGTTATATTGTCGACTGTTTCAGTCCTAGCGCTATTAAAACTGTTTTATTGTCCGCGCGTGTTCACCATGTATTTAATGTGTACATTGAGTTATTTCAATATTTGTATTATTTGCAAAATTTTATATTTGTATTATTTGCAAAATGTTTTGATTATTGATGCGTTACTGAACACTTTTCATTATTTTCCTAGATAACCGATTCTGACAGACGAAGTTCGTCTCTACGAAACAGTACCGCATCGCGTCGATCATCACAAAAGAGTCCAAAGAAGTCGTTGGGGTCGACCAGCCCCAGAAAATCTGCCCTCAAAGATCCTTCAGCTAAACGAGGGGCTCGGAAAACTGAATCTATAAAGTTTGATCTGAGTAACTTGGAGAATCACTCGCAAGACACCGACGTGCTGATGCTGAGCGATGCTACGAGACAGTCGTACGCGGCCGACAGCGCCTCGGACGATGACGTCACGCTGCGCTACTCTGACTCGTCCGCGCAGGCGCCGTCGCCGCGCCGCTCCATACACTCGCGCAGCAGCCGCATCCTGGAGCAGACCCTCGGCACCAGCGTGAGCACCGTGAGCGTGTCGCCCCGCACGCTGTCGCCGCACACGCCGCGCTCCAAGCGCTCGGGTCGCGGCAGCCTCATAGTGCAGAAAGCGCTGAACGACACAGACTCGCTGTCGTACTCGCGGCGCACCACCAAGTCTGTCGGCAACAGCCAGAACGCGTCGGTCGCGGCCGCGTTCCGCACGCGCACGCTGAGCCCGCGCACGTCCCGGAATGACCTAGAGTCCTACTCCATCGTCGACTTAGTTTCCATCGACACCGACGAATCCGCTCTCTCTACGTCTGTGTATGGCTCGGCGGGCTCCACTGGCAGCACAGCTTTTGGAACTCCAAAAATTGGTTCCGGCAGAAAGACGAGGTCCACCATCGACCCGACGCTCCTCGGCTCAAGTACGCCGTACGTGAAGGGCAGGCCGTCCACCTCGCGGTCTCGCTCCAACCCGAGCCCGCACACGGCGAGCAAAACCTCCATGAATGGTACACAGTCCACTGACAGGAGCTCAAGGTCAACACGATCCAAGTCCTTGTCGACGCCGGAGAATTCGGAGGACGCCAAGAAACATATCTCCGTGAACAGCACGCGGATATCGCGCGCGTCGCGCACCAGGTCGCGACTCAGCGACAGCGAGCTGCTGCTGCTGGACGAAGATGACGACTCGCCGAGAACCTCCAAGAGGATTAGCGTCACCTCCAAGTCTGGCAGGCTTAGCGCACGAACAGCTGGTGAAGACACGACCACTCAGAGTCCTGCACAAGACGACGGCATCTGCACCCCAGAGAATAGACACAGCCCTGAAGATGCTAGTACTCCCGTCCTTAGTATTCAAAGTCTTTTAAATTCCAGTCAGAGTTCGTTTGCTTCACAAAGACCAACAAGAAAAAGTAGGCCGTCGTTCAATACCAAAAGAAAGACCATCGGAGGAGTCACGGGACCTAGAACTAGAACTAGAGTTGGTGCCAAGTCCAAGTCTTTGAGCTTCAGCGCGAGGCAAACTAGATTGAGACTAAGCAAGGACTCCGTGGAGATATTAAATAAGAAGGATGACAGTGAGATAGTGACGCCTAAGAGCGCAGTTAAGTTGGTACCCGAAGGAGTGAAAAACAAACACTCGACGGCCAAGAAGCCGCAGTCGAAACGTTCGATCATAGACGACTTGAACGAGTCTGATATAGTGAAGCAGCTGTTCAACAGTCCCGTGAAGCGCAAGCTGTCGCAGAGCATGACCGAGTTCTCCAGGAAGCAGCTGTTTGACGAGGACGAGTTCGTGCGCACCAAGCGAGACACGCGCAACACCGTCGCGCTCACAGGCCGCACCCCCGACAACTCGCTGCTGGACCACGCCGAGTCCTACACTCCGGAGATATTCGTGAGTCCCATCAGCACTCCCACTCGTAGTCCCAGTCTGGAGGGTATCAAACTTATGTTCGCTAAAACTACTCCCGAGAACGATCTACGAGACGTCAGAGGTGTGAAAAATTTACTGCGCACGCCGCGCACGAGGCGATCTATCAAGAATGACCTGACCAATGTGGCCGGGGTTAAGAATTTATTTGCTAAGAGCCCTAAGAACCGACTAAGTGACGTCAGAGTGAAGGAGGTGTTTGCTTCGTCGCCTAATAACGATTTGCGGAACGTGTCTGGAGTTAAGAGAACTCTGCGGAGACAAAGTCCTAGGAACGACCTGAGTGACGTGCGGGGAGTGAAGCGCATGTTCCGACGAGAAAAGCGGAACGAGCTGAGTGACGTCAGCGGAGTCGAGGAGCTGTTTAACCTATCCAACTATTCGTCGGCGACTGTCTCAACTAGGGCTGAAAGCTTGTTCGATCAGCTGGTCGGCAAGCCACAAATAAGGGCCGTGTATTCTAAAACATTCTCCTCGAAAACCGTTCAGAAGACTAAAAACCCCCGAGCTAAATCATTGCACGCATCTCCAGACCAAAAAACCGCCACTGACAACAACTGGTTAGAACAAGAACTGAACAAACGACTACAGATAAAGAACTATTTAGATTCTTTGAAATCTGCTGACACTTCCAGAGCCAACAGATCCAAGGCAAACAAATCGGAGCCGTTGCACGCGTCTCTAGACGAAGTGACCGACGTCGACGTGCTGTTACACCAAGAGCTGAACAAGGAGCAACAAATAAATAAGTACCTAGAATCTATGAGATCAGTCAACCAATCCACACTCGATAAATCGAAGGGCAACAAATCTAAAGCCAACCGCTCTAGGGTGAATAAATCCAAAGCTCACACATCTAATGCCAACATGAGTCGTGAGCTACAGAAGTTGATAACAGAGACAGTGGAGGGCGACGCGCCGCTGCGCTCCTCGAGGGTTCGAAACAGGTCCATTGTCCGCAACGAGAGTGACGTAGAACGAGATCGCAAGAAGTCGGCTTCTGAGCTGTACAGCGCTTATACTCTGCCTATAAAGAAGCGCTCGTTGGCGAATGCTTCAGAGAAGGCGTTACTTCCGCTGAAGAAGCGCGCCGTGGTGCACTCGACGCCGGTGAAGGGGCGCCTGCACGTCACTATGAACGCGTCGGCTCTGGCGCGCGTGTCGCCCATACGAGCCGACGAGACGCGTTACACGGAACACGATACTTCTATCACGTAAGTTCATTTTATTATTTCAAGTTTCAAATTAACTGGCGAAATGTTGGTTTACAGTCAACTCTTATAGAATTTTCGTCACATTTCAAATTCTTTCCTTTATCAAGTCAGGACTTATAATTCCCTTTGCAGCTACAGCACTGGGCAGACAAAAAGTATATTTATTTACTTGATAACAAAGATCAAACTAGAATACACTTTTGACCAATGTCGAGTTGACATCAACGTAAAAGCCATTTTTACTAAACATGCCTGTCTAATCCCTCGGGGAGGTACCTCGAAGGCGTGTTATTAAGTTGATATTGTTTGGGATCAAGTTATTCTTCTGCCATATTTAACAACACACATTTATTCATGACTTGCTTACATATTCCGATGTACTTTTTTTTTTTACGAAATTCGTAGTAATGGGTCACTAAAAATAGTTTTGTTATTCATTCCAGGTCTTTTCAACCAAAGGAAACGACTGAAGTGAGATCAAAGAGCACGAGAGGCACAAGGGCGAACACAGAAAACCTCGAAACGGCAAACGCGGCTGAATTTGGGAAGCCGTCGCCTAAAAACACTCGCGGGACGGCGAAATCGGTCAGTCCTAAAGTTAAGCCAGCTAGCCCTGCCAAAGAAAAAGCCGCCGCAAAAGCTAAGAAAGCAAGTCCTGCTAAGGACAAAATGGCGAGTCCCACTAAGACCAAAAAGGCAAGTCCTGCTAAGGCCTTAATGGCAAGTCCCGCTAAGGGTAAAAAGGCAAGTCCTGCTAAGGCCATAATGGCAAGTCCCGCTAAGGGTAAAAAGGCAAGTCCTGCTAAGGGTAAAAAAGCCAGTCCCATTAAGCCTAAAAAATCCAGCCCTGCCATGAATCCTGTTTCACCTAAAACGACACGCTCTCGCAGAAAATGTGTCTCGGCGCTAGAGACAAACACCATAAAGCGCAAATCGACATTAGTTGTCGCTAAGAAGTCTCCTGTCATGAGCCCCATGCCGAGGGCGACGCGGAAACGAAAACAACCGGAAACTCTGCCAACGCCTAATCCGACTCCTAAGAAATCTCAAGTACAAAGAAAAACGTCGAGCAAAACTGGAGCAGCTAAAGTACAACCCAAAACTAGAGGAAGAAAGACTGCTGTCAGCGAATCTATAGACAATGCTGTAGTTGAAAAGGTTAAAGTTCTAACTAAGAAGGGACATGAGACAGACGAACCTGCTAATAAAAAGACAAGGAGTAATAGACAAGAGAAGTCCATTGAAGAAGGTAAACCTGTGAGAACTCGCGGCAAAAAGGTAGAGTCACAAGAGAGTGTGGAGTCGGTGCCGAGCACGCGAGCGCGACGGGCGGCCACAACTAACAGTATCGCACCCGAGGTTAAAACTCGCAAACGCAAGTCAGACACAGCTCCAGACAATGAGATACCTCCTAAAGTGAGGAAATCAAAGGAAGTCGCTGAAAGAGGGAGGAAGCGGGCGACTGTAGTGGACACAGAAACTAAGAATACGACGCGGAAGAAGCCTGCGGTTAACGAGAGTAAAGAAGAGAAAGTAAGTGAGGCGCCCGCGAAGGTGACGCGCGGCAGGAAGACTGCTGAAGTGGAACCTGTGAAGGTCACTCGCGGCAGGAAGACGGCGGAACTGGAACCTGTTAAGGTCACTCGCGGCAGGAAGACGGCGGAAGTGGAACCAGTGAAGGTCACTCGCGCCAGGAAGACTGCGGAAGTGGAACCTGTGAAGGTCACTCGCGACAGGAAGACGGCGGAAGTGGAACCTCTTAAGGTCACTCGCGGCAGGAAGACGGCGGAAGAGAAATCAGTGAAGGTCTCCCGCGGCAGGAAGACGGCGGAAGAGGAACCTGTGAAGGTCACCCGCGGCAGGAAGACGGTGGAAGAGGAACCAGTGAAGGTCACCCGCGGCAGGAAGACGGCGGAAGAGGAACCTGCGAAGGTCACTCGCGGCAGGAAGACTGCGAAAGTGGAACCTGTGACGAAACAAACCGAGAAGAAAACACGAGGTAGAAAGGTGAGCGAAGTTTTAATTATTGTTTTACAAGTCGTGCTGGAAAAAACTTTGCATATTGTTATTAGATCTGCCGCGTTTTGTTTCTGCCGTTGTGTATTATTAAACAGATTTGTCTTAATTACTAACATACGATAAGTTTTTTTCTAACAAATGAGTCGGATTACTTGAAAAAATAAATGAAATTGAATTAGATGTAAAGTGTCTGATGAATAGACTTAATAGCTTCTGCTTACCTCCATGGGTTTAGGCGTGAGTTTATATATGTATGAATATTAATTGTAACATTGTAATTACTGTTTACAGGCAAATATTGAGAATGTTGCTGCGAGCCTGGTGACTGGGAAGCGCAAAAGAACAGCTGCAGCAAGACCATCGCCTGTGAGGGAAAGAAAGAGGCGCGCCGCTCGCGGGAACACGCAGCCAGAAGGTATATACATGTGTCTCAGAACTGGTCTGCACCGGCACCGCACCCTTCTGCAATAAGATAATTAACTCAATAATATGTCATCACCTTCCTGTCCTTGTCCCCTTGTCCTCGGGGTCGGCGCCACACGTTTTCTGCCACCCGCCACGCTCATCATGCACTCGCTTCTCTATCATAATATCATTCCTCACGCATTCCATCCATCTTCGGCCTTCCTCTCCCTCTCCATCCAGCATTTATAATAAAGTTTTTTAGTCGCGTGTATTTATTTGATCATCAAACCAAACGATTTCTTTTCAATGTTGTCACTGGCGTCACTTTCAAACTTGCTCATTTCTTACTTTATCCTTTCTCGTCACTCCGCACATCCATCGCAACATTCTCATCTCAATATATCAGTAACAGTTATCAATTAAAAAGTACAGATTACAAACGCCGAAGTTATTGATATCTCTCTACAGTGAATGTTTGGCACAAATAAAACGTTTTATCTGCCACCTGCTCACTTCGGATGTCGCTACCATCCGGCGTCTAAGAATTTGGCAGCAATCTGTCACTATCCATACTTTTTTTTGTAAACTAGGGACTTCTTTTACACATAATTAATTAATATGCCCCGTTGCGCACGTGTTTACTGCTTTATACGGGGCCCGTGTACCTATTTGCCAAAGGTGTTAAAAGACGAAAACTGGGAGAACACTCCAATAAAAATTGTAAACCGGATATTTCGTCGAGACTGCTATCCTTTTTAAACTTAATTTTTTTATGGGAACAGGTGATGCTCCCAAGAGAACTAGTCTGAAGTAAACCTAAACAAAACAATGGCGGCTTGTAAACGGTGATCAGTGCTGCCACCTATGACGAGCTTTCAGTTAGTAACCCTATTGCTTGTGTATCAGACGCACCCGCGGGCCGCAGTCGCCGGAGATAGCGAACGTTCGGCGTACAACAGGAGCTCGAGTCAAAATACTTACATAAATAAGGTGAGACATACGGTTTGTTATTCATTCGAAACAAAAATGTAACTTAAAAATGTTTATTAAATATATTTTCTTACAAACTACACTTGATATAGTAAATAGACTCTAGGATACTATAGTTTACACTCCTTATCACATTAGCATAAAGTTCAAAATAATAACATTGCATTATTTACATAATAACTTTTGTGTGTTTCAGATGTGTGCAGACGCCGCGCGTTATATTTTGTGAATAATTTTTATTAAGAGTATTTTAAATGTTCTAGCGTTCCTCCGGGACATTGTGTTCAATACATAATATGTTTCTGACAGAATATTGTGTAAAGTATGAAATAATAGTTAATATCCAGGTGATTTCTATTCATTCGGTGGCGAGTCGGCGACAAATCTACTATGGAATTCCAATCGAATAGTTTATCTGACACTGATGATGTGCTAACAGCATGAATATTTTAGTAAAACTGAACTTTAGATTGTTATAACATTTCTTAATGATAGAACAACTTGCGTAGGATAATGTCTCTGTTTCATGCACTCTTGATGTCGCAATACATTATGAAGCTGTAGCGCGGTTGCCACGCACGGCGCACGTGCGCGCGCTCGGTGCTACTGACCTCTGTTGGCAGACCATCATGCGTGATATGATAATATGTTGTATAACTTCGTAGTACCAGTACATACCATACCTAGCTTAGTACAATAATGTTTCAATGCACAATCATTACTTATTTATAATTATGACTTTAAGTTCTTATCCTTAGTTTTTTCTTATTTTACTAGTATATTTGCTTGTGAGTTGTAGTGATATTGTAATGTAACTTTAGTTTGATAACATAGTCTGTGCTGTGCTGGGTGAACGCACATAAATGTTCAGAATATTTAGTAGGTACTCTTGGATTAATTTATCTTCATCTCAATTCCCAGGTTTCTTGTTTCAAAAAATATGTCGATATAGTCCGGTCAATTTAGACATTCGAGGTTACATAAAGTCCCAACAAGCTGAATTTCTGTGAAATTGTTCAAAACATAATTATAAACAATGTCTAGAAGTTCCCCATCATTCCCCTGTAAGGAAAAAAAAATATTCAAGGTCAAAGGTAAAAAAAATGAGTTTTTCGCGATTTTCAGCAAAACGGTAAGTTTTATCATAAAAGTACCTCAGACAAAAATTGTAGATCATAAAATTATCATCATCACCATATAATACTTTTTTTCTTACGAGCCACCGTTTCTGAGATATAACGATTCAAAAAGTTATAAAAGTTGTTATCGTCATAATATGCACACGTTTCCACGCCACCTATGAGGTAGTGTACTTAGCGCGTTTTTTTAACGTGGTTTCCCCAGTGGCCTACTCCACGGGTCAGTTGTGATCCTGTTTAATGTAAAACTATTGCATAATAACGGAAATTTTCAAAGATTGGGAAAGATAAAAGCGATGTATATTAAAAAAAAGTGTTGAAATTTATTCGTCTTATTCGTAAGTTTCTAATTCTTGTTCTTCTTCTTGATCTTCTTCTTGTTCTTCTTCTCCTGCTTCTTCTTCATTTTGGATGCAAGTAAATTACGTCAATAGCGATGTATCGCATGATACTTCGTCGGAGTCAAACGAATCCTCCATTGTTTGTGATTCAATATTAGAGCACGACCGGCCTTTACAATTTGTGCATGACAAAGAACAAGACAGTCCGACTTTTTTGCAACCACATTTAGCACTGCATCCCTTTTTGCAGTTGCAAAAAATAGTGTTCAGCAGTTTTTCCGGCGCAGGTGGAAGTAAAGTTTGAACTGGCTCTAATATATTGTTGACCAACTTCCAACCCCAGTCTGTAGGGTCTAGCTGATAACCAAGCCACACTTGAACTTGGTAATATACTCGAAAAAGATGTTGGTGAGGAGCAACTGAGGTTGGAGGAAGACAAGCTAATTGAACTTGTTTTAGTTTTTTTAGGAGCTCCGTACATAGAAAGAAGAAAGCGGATGCCGTTGCTAATAACTTCTTGTTGAGTTGAGTTACTCTTTTTAAAAACTTCAGCTTCTTTTTTTTTTTTTTTTTTTTTTTTTTTTTTTTTTTTAATATAACAACTCTAGATGTATATACGTGGCGTACTCATGTATATTATGACGATAACAACTTTTATAACTTTATGAATCGTTATATCTCAGAAACAGTGGCTCGTAAGAAAAAAAGTATTATATGATGATGATGATAATTTTATGATCTACAATTTTTGTCTGAGGTACTTTTATGATAAAACTTACCGTTTTGCTGAAAATCGCGAAAAACTCATTTTTTTGACCTTTGACCTTGAATATTTTTTTTTCCTTACAGGGGAATGATGGGGAACTTCTAGACATTGTTTATAATTATATTTTGAACAATTTCACTGAAATTCAGCTTGTTGGGTCTTTATGTAACTTCACTCTCATTTTTTGGTCTAAATTGACCGGACTAATACTGAAACCCGATAGATATGATAATGTAATGAAAGCAACATTATGGGGAACAAAGTATATCGATTGAAAAACAACAGTTTTAGACGTACGTTGACACACGTCAACATTATTATGAGAAGTGGAATTGATATTTTAAAAATTTTGTTGCCTTTAAAATCTTTTATTAAATAAATTCGTGAATTTTATATTGATGATTTTATTTCTTACATTCAACGAATGTAACTTGCTGCATTACGAGCTCGGCCCTCTTGTACTTAGCGGCCGTTCACACGCCGCCGTACTGTACGATATTTTACGGCATAAAGTTGAGTCACACGTCAATAACAGATGCAATATGAAACTGCCCTGTGATTCCAAAATTACACAGTATAATATCGTACTTACCAACGCCGGCGCCATGTGGACTTGGCCTTAGACGTTATGAATGCGTCGTACAGTCTTGTGTGGGCTGTAGTCCAGTGTACAAGGATCTTTTGGTTATGAATGTGTCTGGTGTAAGTCCGTGTGTGGGCTGTAGTATAGTGTACAAGGATCTTTTTAGTTATGAATGTGTCTGGTGTAAGTCCGTGTGTGGGCTGTAGTATAGTGTACAAGGATCTTTTGGTTATGAATGTGTCTGGTGTAAGTCCGTGTGTGGGCTGTAGTATAGTGTACAAGGATCTTTTTAGTTATGAATGTGTCTGGTGTAAGTCCATGTGTGGGCTGTAGTACAGTTTACAAGGATCTTTTGGTTATGAATGTGTCTGGTGTAAGTCCGTGTGTGGGCTGTAGTATAGTGTACAGGGATCTTTTTGGTTATGAATGTGTCTGGTGTACCTAGTCAGTGTCAAAATCAAAATATTTTACTTCACATAAACCTACATGGGCACTTATGAAACGTCAGAAGCTAGGTGCACGGTTCCAATTGGTCGTTTCCAATGGAGAAAAGCCGGCAAGAAACTCCACGGTTACTCTTTTAAAAATAATTGGCTTACAATATTTTAAAATATCAGTGTTAATAGGTATGGGAGGACATAAGTATGGAGTACAATAATCTTTTGGTTATGAATGTGTCTGGTGTAGTCCGTGTGTAGGCTACGTAGTAGTATAGTGTACGTGGATCTCTTGGCGCGTGCCCAAAATCGGAAGTAACACCCGTCACCTTGCACAAATGTTTACCAACAGCGCCCCCTGTACGCTGCAAGTTGTAGGTTAGGCGGGCGCCTTGAACTTGACGGGGTTGGAGATGCGGAAGATGTTGGGCAGCAGCGTGGCGAGCGCCGCGAAGAGCGCGGGCGCGGCGCCCGGCGGCAGCGCGAAGTGCAGCGTGCGCAGCTCGGCGCCGCCCCAGCCCGCCGCCTCCAGCATGAAGCCCTTCACGCACTTTAGCACCAGCTCCGCGCGCCGCACGCACCACGCCGCCGTCATCTCCTGCCACACAGCGCACATCACGTACGAGTCGCACGGCCACAGAGCAAACTACTAGTCCGAATCTCATCTCAGCAACAATCGATGCCAAATCTTGTCAACAAATGTATGGTCGGACTTTTAATTAGCCGCAGTAAAATGACACTTCTAATGTCATTTCGCTATCAAATGGGAACATTTTTTTAACGAAATGACAGATACGAAGTGTAATTTTACTGCAGCTAATAAAAAGTCCGAACACAGTAAGGCCGCGTTTCCACTGACGCGGAGCTGGGCGGAGACGTGCAGGAATCGTCCAATTACAGCCGAGGCAAGAGACGCGATGAGGATTTCAACCATTATGATTGGTCGATTCCTGCACGTCTCCGCTCCGCTCCGCCCAGCTCCGCGTCAGTGGAAACGTACCCTTAATTAGGGGTACTTTTGACAGATTGAGACTGAAATTAGAATGAGAACGTTCTTAAAAATGCGGGAATTGCCGCTCCAGAGTACCTACTACTGAGACTACACGAAGAATAATTAATTAATCTGTGTATAGTCGAGCACCCCAAGGTCGCATGTCAGTTGCACGTCAATGTTTAATATTGTTACTTTATGGGCCTATTTCACGATGTCCGAAGAGCCACTACTTACGGAATAAATTCAAAAATGGAACAGATTTTGTATAAAATTATCTGGCCAGTAAGGTAGGTGAAACAGGCCCGTGACAGTTAGATAGTTTCATGATGTTTCTATTTACTGGGAGGTTTTGTCAAAAGTGGTGAAGCAATTCATACAAATAAATCAAATTGAAGTTCCCGTTTGTAATGTAAAATAACACTTTTTACTGCATAATGCAAATGCATATGAATTTACTGCATAATACAAATGTATAAACGGTACATATAACAAACAATTTTTAATTTTTTTGTGTCTGTTTGTTCCGGCTTATCTCCGAAACGGCTGGACCGATTTTGACGGGTCTTTCACGGGCAGATAGCTGATGTTATAAGGAGTAACTTAGGCTTTTATTTTAGAAAAAGAATGAGGGATCCACGCAAAAAAAATAAAACCCATGAAATTGTAAACAAATCAAAATTGTGATTCAAACAGGGAAGTATTGACATCCACGGGAGCGAAGCCGCGGGCAACAGCTTTTACGATTTTTTGCAATTTGTAGGTCAGTTTGAGCTTGTATGTTGATTAAAATATGATTCGCGGCCGTAGCTAATATGGCTTTACAGAATTATAATGATTAGAATCAGCAATACAACTCCATAAGTTAGCATTTATCTCAGAGGTACCACACACTGACCTAGAAATTGCAAAAAACGTAAGAAATTTTGAATTTCGCGGGCTATTCTGGCGCATCAACCTTAATGAATTTTCATGGCGGAAAGACTAGGTACTCTAAATCTGGGTGCTTATGAATGTTAGTCATAGTTATAGTCTGTGAATACATAACAATCATAATGATGGCATTTCGTTACTTTTTGATTTCGTGTACCTATTGATTCACGTTCAAACAAAGGTCGTCATGTGATATTCATGAAAATCAGAAACGTCTAGAATAACCATTATTTGGAGAGTAGCGAGCGACTTACACTATTGAGATTATTATGTAGCAAGTGAAATACCTCGGACATCTCGTGCCTCAGCAGCAGCGGGAGGGAGATGCTGGTGATGTCGTTGCTGCACGCCGCCTTCAGGATGTTGCGCAGCCCCAGGATCGCCGGGTGCCGGGATGTGATGTCGCCTGCAAATGTTACCACCGCTAATGTAAACTATGCTATTTATTTGAAGAAAGCACATCTAGTTTCTAAAATAGGCTTCACCTGGTGCACATATTTCTTACTATAGGTGCTCTTAAGCGAATTTATCGTAATTGCTGGCTGCATCTATATGCAGCCAGCAATTAGGATAAATTCGCTAAAGATCTAAATTGCAGGACGCGGAAACCGCACTGGCCCACTGAGCACGGACCTGTAATTTTTACTATACGGAGTTAGAAATACCCAGCTTGTGAAATATGCATGCTCATCCGCAGCCACGAGGTGTGAATTTTTGTAAGAGAGAAGCCAGTTTTGACTTACTTGCATGTACCAATAAAGTAAAAAATAATTTACTAACTTAAAAATAAAAGTCTTTTCTTTACTGAACTGAACACCATCTATCGTCAAACAGTAGAACCAACACGACGACTCTAAATGATACCGTCTTTTTATTTCTCTAAAATTTAGAGCAATATTAGGGGTGTTCAATAAAAACTGATAATGAGTTTTTTTTTTATTTTTCGACGTAGTCACCTTTCAGGTTTATACACTCTGTATAATCTTTTTTCTAAACCTAAAATTCCCTTTCTAAAAAAAAATCTTTTCTGATCCCTTAAAAAATCTTGTACGGCGGGGACTACTGCGTCATCATCTTCAAATGTCTGGGCCCTGAGATGTTCCTGTAACCGCGGCAAAAGGTAGAAATCACTAGGAGCAAGGTCCGGTGAATATGGAGGATGTTCCATCAATTGGAAGCCAGCTTCTTGAGTGGCAGCCATCGCACTCTGGACTTGTGCGCGGGGCGTTATCTTGGTGAAACAAAACAACTTTAGCGACTTTGCCACGGCGCGCGCCGTTTCTTGTGTATTTCCTGACGCAACGACATTATTTGTCCTGCGTACAAAGTGCCAGTAATAGTGGCTCCATGATTACTGTATTCGATCATTATCACCCCTTGGCTGTTTCAGAAAAGAGAGCCCATGATCTTACGGCGTCTGGAATCGCCTTAAATTTCTTCGTAGTTGAAGATGACGGTCTCTTCCTAGTCATGGAATGTTTTTTTCGTTTCCGGGTCATAATGGTGAAGCCATGTTTCATCCATAGTTATGTATCGAGTCAAAAATCGGTCAGGAATTTAGGATCTTGTTGTAACAAATTCAAACAGCTTTGTGAGATTCTCAGTCTCGTTTGTTTCTGCGCGTCAGAAAGCATTCTGGGCACCCAGCGAGAGTGCTGACACTTTTTCAATTTTTGAGAATGTGCAAACAGCGCTCTTTTATATGATACATGGCCTAGTAGTCCCACTTCGAATTTTTAAGACACCCTTCAAGTGCCTCTTGCAAAAAAAAAACAACTGTCCTACCTGTAGGTACCTGTAACTCATTCATTTCGTTTATTCAATGACAATGTTACATTGTGTCTGAATGTGTTACAAAAAATAAAAAATACTAGATATCGCACATTTGAGTGCTTTCGTTTTACGCGTGTAGTACGCACGGCTACAGATCAAGCTGTACATTTCCAGTATAAGCTGATCTCGCATTGTATAGGATTTCCTTACAACAAGAGGTCAGTGTAAACTGGAAATGTATAGCTTGATGTGTAGTGCAATAGTGTACTCATTGTTGAAGAGCCTAATAAATAAATAAAGCCCTCACCGGAGCGGAGCGAGGAGTCGTCGACGATGAGGTGGAACACCACATGCACTTCGGCGAGGTTGCTGTGCTTCGTGACGAAGATGTCGCCCGTCTGTAGGTTACGTTTCGCGCGCAGCCGCGAGCCGTTGCTGCCTGAGTTGGAGCCGCTGTTGGCTGAGCTGGAGCCGCTGCAAACGTTCTCTGCTTGCTCTTTCACGCGCTGCTTGTTGCGCCGTTCCACCTGGGTTCATTCATTTATTTATTAATAAAGGTTTGCCAACAGCTGCTGTTGCTTGTACTTATCTATATCTATAAAAATCAATGCCACTTTTCGTTGTAATTTTATAACTCAAGAACGGCTGGGCCGATTTAGCTGATTTTGGTTTTGAAATGTTTGACGTAGTCCAGGGAAGGTTTAAACGATGAGAAAAATTGGAAAATTCTGTAAAACTGAAAGTGGATTTTATATGGGAATATTGAAATTGGGACAGGACAACGTCTGTCGGGGCAGCTAGTACAATATAATATGTATACCTACTCTATAGGTCATAACAATGTTAGCCTTGGACTTGCACAGTCACCGATTAGGTATAGGTCAGCTAGCATACCTATTCAAAAATAAGTGACACACAGAACAATAAAAATATAAAACTAGTGACGTTTAAAAACAAGAAAAGTTCATGGAAAGAAGAACAGAAGGCATAGTTTGGAATCACTCTTCTAATACTGAACCCGGGGGCTGGGCGAGCCGGCTTACTAACTCACTGAGATCAGTACAAGACAGCCACATGGCTGTTGTTACAACAATCTGAGAATATGTGTCTGAACCACGCTATGAACAAAAACAAGCAGATCTCCAAGGAAAAGTATGTGCTGCGGAAATCGTCGTCTATCTTCGGATATACGAACGCGCGATGATCTGATAACTATGCGCTCCGGAAATCGTCTATCTTCGGATATACGAACGCGCGAAGATCTAATAAGTATATATGCTTCGGAAATCGTCGTCTATCTTCGGATATACGAACGCGCGATGATCTAATAAGTATGTACTTCGGAAATCATCGTCTATCTTCGGATATACGAACGCGCGATGATCCAAAAAGTATGTGCTTCGGAAATCGTCGTATATCTTCGGATATACGAACACGCGATGACCTAATAAGTATATGCTTCGGAAATCGTCGTCTATCTTTGGGATATACGAACGCGCGATGATTTAATAAACAGCTGTTACAACCATGGTTGAAGTATCTACTTACTTGCTTATTTTGTATTAAATAAAAAACTACCATGCCTTCTTTTTCAAAACTTGAGTGACGAAATAATAACGATCTGCGAGCGGAGTAGGTAGCCCAACAGATTTACAGCTTTATACAAAGGCGCAATGATAGGTGCACTACTACAAAGCGCTATAGTACAAAGCTTTTCTTCTGTGAGGGGTTACTCTGTGGAGCGACGTTCGGGCACATTCGGAAACACGAAGGTTACCGAAGTGCATACATTGTTTACCTGTAAGTAAGTACGACGTGATACGTATCATTCGGTAACACAATAACATGATGACGTACCGGCTCCTGCACCTTCTCGCTGATGTCCCGCAGCTGGTGCTCCACGTGGGCGAAGTGGTGCTCCGTGCTGCGCGCGGCCGCGGCCAGCAGCATCGTGGTGGGCGGCGCGGGGCGGCGCGGCGGGCTCTCGGCCAGCAGCACCACGCCCGCCAGCTCTGCCGAGTACAGCGACAGCGACGTCTGCAGGCGCCGGGACGAGTCGGACGGGCTGTACAGTGTACGCATTCGTTTCAAAACTGCCGACCAAGCTTTTGACCCAAGGGGGGGGGGGGGGGGGGCAAAACCACTTTTCGTTTTAAATCGTTCATCTTTAAGCCCATGGTGCCTCTTTGTATTATAAACTGAGGGGAGTGCCGTGTGCCGTATGCCGACGCATATAAACAAAAAACCTGCCAAGTGCGTGTCGGGCCACGCGCAGTAATAGGGTTCCGTAGTTGCACAATAATGCGGACTAAGAAGAGGGCTTTTTGTTGTTTCATGAATATTTGACTATTCCTCGTAAACTTGAAAAGCCTACTTAGCTGTGACAGTTTTCTTTTTAACTTCGTTATTTATATAGGACCACTACCTACTACCTTGAATTTTTTCACCTATCCATAAGTAACCGTACTAAGAATTAGCACTTTAAAGCTTAATATTTCAGAAACGGATCCCTAAATCGAAAAATTGTTTTCACAAACCCGCATTTTTGAAAGACCCATCCAACAACACTCCTACAGGGGAAAGTTTTTTGCAATTTGTGACTTTTTGAGTACTCCAACGATGGTTGGTCCCATAAAAGTTTTTGATCAGTATTAGAAACAGGATCGATTGGCATCAAAAAATGTTTTTGTGTAAAATGGTTATTTTCTTGCTAACTGTAATTTTTTTTGAAAATCTGTGAATGGGGATCAAAATTCCATCAAACATTATGGATAGTCTCCTAAGACCATTTTCGTGTAGCTGCAACGGATAAGGTACTTCCCCTTACTGCCCCGCTGAAAGTTTCCACCCTGTATCAACAACATCAACATTATTATTATTAATTATTGTGTATTAAATATTTTTCTTTCTTTTATTAATACTAAACGCACTTTTTATTAAAAAAATGTCGGTCTGGACGTGGACCATCAAGACCATCTCGATAAACGTTGATTTCTTTGTTTGGAAATTCAATGAATGTTGTTTCATTTAAAAATTTTTTTTTTTTTTTTTTTTAAATATACTTGGACATTTCACACCACGCCATCTAGTCCCAAGCTAAGCAACCTAATGCTTGTGTTATGGTAACGAGATGGCTGATAAACTACTTATATACATTTTTTTTTTTTAAACTAATAATTAACTAAGTAATAATTTTTTTTTAAAATTAATGTAACACCAACACCCTAAGTAGGTGTCGTGTAACTGCCTCGCTGGTGTAGTGGTGCGAGCGCTCTTGCTGGGCATGGGTCCCGGGCTCGAATCCCAGGTCAGGCAAAGTGTTATTGTGTTTTTCCATCAGGAATTTTTCAGTAGCAGCCCGGAGTGTGGATTAGCGCCCGGGTGATGGCAATAGGCTCGCCCCCTGTTACATGGGACGCATTATTTTAATAAGTAAGTGATCGCCGGTCTCGATCTCGAAAATGTTGAAATCTAGCACATGAGATCTAGAGTTGCCAATCTCGGCTGCATCCCTATCTGAGAGTACTGCAGCACACGTACTTGTCAACTTGCTCAGCGGCGCACAGATCGAGCAGGTCCATGGCGACGATGCGGATGTTGTGCGTCTGCTTGAGCTGGCTGCCCAGGTGGATGGTGAAGCTCTCCTCCAGGCGCGCGCGCGCCGGCGCGGCCGGCCCGGCGGGCGCCGCCTCGGCGGAGAACGTGGCCAGGGGCGAGTTGCTGGAACGAAAAGTGATTTTGACATTTTTGTTTATTTTATTTATTAGTGGTTTTTGTGGGCATGATATCCATTCAGATTTGTTACAGTTGGTCATGTATTTAGGTTTTAATATGTTGTTTAATTATTATTCATTTCTTTTTTTTTTTGTAAGTACTTAAATAATATTTTCTATTTTGAAAACGTTGTAGGCGTTGTACAAGATATTAATAAAATTTATTCATTTCGAACCGGAACTGGAGGATTTTCAAGTGTAATTTTATGTGGAGATTTTAATATTAAAAGGTCGTTCGACTACAGATGCGGGTGTTGTTCTGCTGAAGACCACTGCACATATTTAACGCATGGGAGAATTCGCAAAATGCTATTAGAGTTTTCTGAGATCTCTCCAAAGCCTTTGATTGCGTGCACCATGACCCATGATACGCTTTTGCGTAAACTACGTCATAACGGTGTCCAAAACGAAACTCTCAAAGTAATAAATTCTTATTTACATAAGTGTTAGATAATGTGTGTGTTAATTGTGTGAAATCTTCCAGTCTTTAGTTAGGTGTACCTCAAGGCTTGATACTGGGTCTATTCTTATTCTTAGTGTATATCAAAGACTTGCTATTTAAAGGGTATATGTGACGTTGTACTGTTTGCAGATGACACCTCTCTTATTTTTAAAGTAGACAGGAATAGACAAGATTTTGACGATATTTTGGTGGAGATCCTAAATCAGTAAATACCTGGGTGTATTAAGAGCCGAGGTACTCTGGTACTCCTCGAGTGTGTCCATGAGCCAGGCGCGGTGCTGCGCGCGCTGCGTCTGCCTCAGCGCGTCGAGTTGCGAGCCCCAGCGCCCCGCCACCAGCGCTTGTTGCTCAAACTGTTGCGTCGCCAGCTCGTTGATCTCTTCCTCTGTGCTTGTGCTGTTTAGTAAGCGGACTTTCTCTTCCATTTCTTCTGTTTGTCTATAAAAGAAGTAGGTATTAAGATTTTTTGGAAAATCTTCAGTGTTTAGTTACTTAAGCAAGTTTGAAGTTGGCATTTTTTCATTCTGCACTGCCATCGAAATAATATGTTATTAAATCAAATAAATCAGTATTATGTATATTCTTTGTTAATGTTAAACCATAGAGTTTATTCATTCCAATTCTTTTGCTTGGAAAACAGTATTTTTGGAATTAACTGTAAAAACAAATATTCAAATTAAAATCAATTATACGATTTTGAGGGTACTTCAAAAACTCTTACTTCTGTGTTAGTTTCTCAATATCTTCATCCCTGTTCTTGAGTGTGTTCATGACAGTCTTAGCATAGGAGTTCTCAACTTGCAGGATAGTCTCGAGTGCGGGAGAGTGCACAAGCTTGTGGTATGCGGCTGCAAACACCTCCTCATCCGATGTGCCCTTCTGTTCTGCAAACTCCATGACATTGTCTTTGAACAGCTTCTCCCAGCCCTTCACTATGCCTTCTACATTGATCTCACTGTTCTTCAGCTGGTTGAGAAGCTTTTTATCTCTCTCATTGTGAAAGTTTTTAGTTTCTTCTGATACAAATTCTGCTAATTTTTCATTTAGTTCTGAAACGGAAGTATGATTTGATTGTGTGTAGTCACAATTTTTAAGTCATAGATGTGTATAAATGTATGACTTCAACACATTAGTATGTTGTTGTGGGTAGCCATAACATCGTAAAGATGCTGACACACATGCTTACAAAACAAAAATCAATCAATCAATCTGCCTAGCCTTTTCCCAACTATGTTGGGGTCGGCTTCCAGTCTAACCGGATGCAGCTGAATACCAGTATTTTACATGGAGCGACTGCCTGTCTGACCTCCACAACCCAGTAACTGGGTAATACGATACCCCTTGGTAAGACTGGTTGTCAGACTTTCGGGCTTCTGACGACCCGTAACGACTGTCAAAGATCCACGAATAACAGCCGGGACCAACGGCTTAACGTGCTTTCCGAGGCACGGAGGAATCTCGATATGTAAAGATGGTCACCCATCCACTGACCAACCCCGGCAAGCGTAGCTTAACCTGACGGATCGACCCGTGCGGCTGTTATTACTTCAAAACAGCATGCTTAAAACTAGCATGCTCTTCAGCTGTTCACATTTGCTAGTATTAGGTGCAACGCAGACGACACACTTTTTGTGCGATCGAGTCTGTGGCGCACAAAATACTCAATACACACGACGCACATCTTCGATCATTCTGTCGGTCGAACTGTAGGAAAGTAGACGCTATGTCCCCCACTTAAGGTGCAGCGAAGACGACAGAGTTTTTGTGCGATACTAAAAGTGTTCGCCGTCTGCGTTAGCGCGTGTTGATGCAAACGTTATATTTTTTTCGCTCACTTTTGTGCGGCGCAGCGCGGCACGATCTGCCAGAATGACACGGATTTTTTGTGCGCCGGACTTTTTGCGCGTCGTATGCGTTACTGCATATAATTGCTTAGGTTCTATTTTTACAGACTCAAAAGTGCGTCACGGATAGTCAGTCGTCTGCGCTGCACCTTAAGCAAGCTTGTAATAAGTATACTCCTAAATAATGCTAAATAATAATAAATAATTATTAATTCGAAAATGACCATGTCACGTTGTACTGGGATCGGTCTATATAGCCTGATATAGTGGTGATAGATCGATTAGCGCGCCGCGCAATGATTGTCGATGTTACCATTCCACATGACCAGAACCTCGTGAAAGCTGAGAAAGAGAAACAAATAAAATATCTTGACTTAGCTCATGAGGTTGTTGACATGTGGAATGTGAGCTCGGCTGTCATTGTGCCGATTGTAGTAAAGGCCAACGGCCTGATGGCCGAAAGCCTCAACCAACATCTCTTGCCGCTCTTTTTAGGCGGTTGGATCAAGGGCCAGATTCAGAAGGCAGTACTCCTCGATACGGCTCGTATTGTGAGGTTCCTATCTCTGCAGCCCTAACCACCGGCACAGATTAATACAGATGGGACACTCCGCAGTTTAGGTATGAAGCTACAAGTACGCTGCGGGCCCAGTCCACGTGGCTAATTCAGTAGGTCAAAAGGTATAAGAGTTAAGCGATAGAAAGAGAAGCAACTTGTAGTTGAATATAACTGTAGGTAAAAAGCGTTGTGCAACCTGAAGGCGTTAAATGCCCAATTCGCAAAATTCATAGCATTCTACAAATACCTAATTCATAAAATGGCCAATTCGCAAAAGGACTAGTTCTTAAAATGGCCAATTCGCAAAAGGACTAGTTCTTAAAATGACCAATTCGCAAAAGGACTAGTTCTTAAAATGGCCAATTTGCAAACGGGCTAGTTCTTAAAATGGCCAATTCGCAAAAGGACTAGTTTTTAAAATGGCCAATTCGAAAAAGTACTTATTCTGTGTACTGTACTTATATTGTGTGCGTGAAATTGATAAATTTTTGTTTCGATAATGTCTGTGACTTTAAAGAACTTTATCATATTTTATTTTGAATTATTTTTCAACTTTTATTTTGGTACCTATTTTTTTTTGTACTTACCATTCATACTATTCTAATTATGTGTGTATTAATAAAAAATGTCCTTTTAAGAATTGGTCCTTTTGAGAATTGGGCTTTTTAAGCATTGGTATTTTTGAGAGTTGGGCTTTTTAAGAATTGGGCTTTTTAAGAATTAGGCATTTCCAGAAATTGGTATTTTCAGGGGTATCTAGCGAACTGGGTATTTAGCGAATTAGTCCTTTTTCAGGCTGTTGGGCATTTTGCGAATTGGGAATTTAACAACTAAGCCAACCTGAATTGCACTTTATTGTGTTGAAGCAAGAGTCGCTTTTTATTTAAATGATTTTGCGATGTGTCCCATCTGTATTAATCTGTGCCACCCTACTCCCAACACCGGCGGACCACTATTTTTTATATTTTTGAATGTTTTTTACATATTTTTTAAGAAATATTTAAAAATGTATTTTATAAGGAAAAAAAATTAATGAACGAAATAAATAATGAAACAAATCTCCTAAATAAGCGTGCTCAAAGCAGACAATTGAACACATGATATTTAAGCACTGGCTCTCGGCCAAAATGGAAGCTTTGCAAGAAAATACAAATCAAAACAGTGGTTCCCTAAATTTACAAACAACAACAACACCATACAAAGATACAATAGTGTCAGTTTTCTCTTCTCCCCAATGCAACATATTTGTTTTTTTAGAAGAAGCATCACTCACACCTATTGCAGAGTGGATACTAGCATGCTCGTAAGCAACCCTGTCCAGACACGCCAGGAGCACGCCCCCTTCATATCCTAAGCATGCTCATTACTAGCAATTTTTCAACACACATGCTACAAATTAGCAATTGCTCAATAACGGCATGCTTTTGTGCTACTAATGAGCATGTCTGTCCATAGATTAATGTTAACAGTGGGTAAGTACTAGAATGTAGGAGGGCGACTTATGATAGCAAGTATAAACTGTGGTCAGCTACTTTACCTATCTACTATTTACTGAGCAGAATAAACTTAAATATACATATTGAGGTCCTAGTCCTAGTCCTAGGCACAATAATAAAGCGTAAACTAATACCTATACCTACATACCTTCCTCCAAGTACACAGGAATATGAAACATGTTGATGACCCTCTGAACAAGCTCTCTCGTGCAGCCGGCGTGAGGGATATCCACCGGCACCTCAAGTTTGAACAGTACCTCCTCGTTGGTACATGTTGGGAAGGAATATTTGAACGTCTTCGTTATATTTTGGCTAATTACTGCAGTCATTGTTTAACACAGGGAATCACAAACACAAATCACAACAAACGCAATCGACTCGACTGGAACGACTGTCACTGTCATGTCATATTGTCATTTTGAGACGTCTTTTCTTTCTGGCAGTGATAGACAATGCTTCGTTCAGAAATAGTAATTCTGTTCTGTTCCTCTGTGGAAAAACTGTACCCTTGTACGCACAGCTACAGATCAAGCTATACATTTCCAGTATAAGCTGATCTCGCATTGTATTTTTAGGATTTCCTTACAATGAGAGGTCAGTGTAAACTGGAATGTGTAGCCGTGTTAAATTGCTGGCTGTAGTCTGTCGTTGCGACTAGTCTGCAAACTTTCGCAGTCGCATATCGTATTTTGTGCGCCATGTCTTAATATCTTACCCGTTGCTAGATAACTCCGGAAAGCCTTGACTGCTTAACGTAACCGGGCATTGGCTGGGCCTGAAGGGCCTCTCGCTGAGTTAACAAAAAAGTACCTAGCACAGCTAAGGGCGGGCGTCCCATAACTCGAACCTTGACTTGGGCGCTACTGGTTACTGAGCAAGTGGGGACTTGTAGCATCTGATTGTTGAATACACGATCGCTCGAACTTTTTGTTGAGTGAACCTGAACGCGTGGTCACGCCAGCAGAGGGCGCTTTCCGGTTTTCCAAACAAAAAGTGACATAGTTATGCACGCGACCGATCGCGAATTCGCGCGACACGACCGATTTGCCTTCCATGGCGTTGTTGGGGCAGTGGTGGCCCAGTGGCAACGGCTGCGACTTACGAGTTGTAGGTCGTAGGTTCGAACCCTGACTTGAAAGGCGTTTTACTTTGTGTAAACTATTTCATCACTACTGCTCTCAAAACGTTGAAGGAAAACATCACGAGGAAACCGGCATGTCCTAGTACCTATCTACTAAAAATTCGAAGATATGTGACATCTACCATCCCGCACTGGGTCTGCGTGGTGGATTACGTCCCACTCCCTTTCACAAAGAGGAGGCCTGCGTCCCAGCAGTGGGACCATTATGGGCTGATTATGCTATGCTATGCTTATTTATGCTTCCATCACATTTGAGGCGACTGAACTAGCAACATGTGAGTCTACTAATAGTACATCTCTTGCCTATTGCTCGAGGGAACACATGGGCGTAGTATTATATCATGAGTATATAGTGGGAACACATACTCGTTATATTATGTTATGTATTTAGATGATCACGATCAGTAGAGAGATGGATGGTATAGTACTTAACTTTCCACTGGGCACTAACTCTGACGGAATGCTGTATCTATGTCTGTAGACACGAGACTGAGACACACACAGTCCATGTACAGACGCCAGCACATCAAGCTACTACAATCTGTCATTTCATCTTTATTGCTAATGCATTAGGTTCAAGGTTGATTGGGAAAATTTGACAGTATCGGGTGGCTTGACCTGCTGGCCTCTGCACAATGTTGAAGTTTATTTTAATTTTACTCATGTTCCCGAGTAGGCGCAGAGTTCGCAGATGACGGCTATTGTTACAATTCGACATAGGGCCCGAATTGGGAACGGGATCTGGGGCTCGAACCCGGGGCCTGCAGTTGTGTTTGAGAGCAGATAATAATAATGTCCCTTCTAATTAGTAGTATTGAAGCTATTGTTGGTTGCCCGTGTATGTGTGTGTGTGCTAGAAATAGCCTGGAGATGTTTTGGTAGTTCTACTACAACGTGTCAGGGCAACCTCGCTCAGGTTACAGTGTAAGGTTTCAAGAGTTAGACTAGGTAGATATCAGCAATAGGTTGCGAGTCCCACCTACAACAGAGTCGCAGTCAGGTGTTTTGAATTTATGTCCTGAGTGAACTCATGCATGAAGGGGCTGGATAAAGCTGCAATCTATGTTTTCCATAAGCTCAAATGGAAAGGTTATGATTGTGAGTGAAGAGTTTCCAAGTCTTTTATTTGCTTATTGTATAATGTATAAATATAATTCTACCCACTTCCGTATTACTGTAAGGGTCTTGTCTGACTATGCAGGTGCATCGTGTGGTGTAATGATAAGATTCATGTTTCTGTAAAAGTGTGACCTTTAGGACACATGTCATTTAGTTCAGACTTTATAGATTCTTTATTTGAAATAGAATAACATGAATACATAGTATTCCTTATAAATATCTCTTCTGCAGTTGGTCAAACATAGTACGGGGACAGTACTACACAATACTTTGGTAATAGTAGAACTATATTTTCATTATATATAAATTAAAAAAATGGAAACAATAAATTAATTACATAAAGAAATTAAATAAAAAATGTTGTCGGTTCACATCGTGGTCTTTAATCCGATGAGTTGGAACCGTGCGGCGGCCGGGTGGTGTGCTGCTGTGCGTCTCAACACCTCTTGTTTCGATGATGACAATGATGGAATATTTACGCGGCCTCGCCGCCCTCCTCCTCCTCAGCGCTGGCGGTGAGCATGGTGATCAGCTTCAAGGTGTCGATGAAGCCTTTATCATCGATTTCCATTTGGTCGTACGCCTCGTCGACCTCGTCGGCGGAGAACTTGTCGCCCCAGGTCATGAGGGCGTGCCTGAGCCTCTCGGAGTCGATCTTGCCCTCGTCATCGAAGGTCTTGAAGGCGTTGATGACGACGTCATCCTCGTCGGAGCCACCGGACATGCGGTTCGCGAAGAGGGTCAGGAGCTGGGTGAAGTTGATGGGGCCGGATGCCTCATTAACCATCTCGTCGAGCTCCTTCTCCGACGCCAACCTGCCGAGCGAGTCGAAGGTGGCGCGCAGATCGTTCTTGCCGATGATGCCGTCCTTGTCGTGGTCCATTAGCTGGAAGGCCTGAAGAAGAGAGATGCATCGTCAGTACATGTTGAATATTACACGATTTGTGCTAAGAATTCTGCAAAGTTATTGTTTATCGGGGAGTCCTACTAACACAATCGACGATCTCTTACATCCTTAGCATCGTAATAGCTGAAGTTGTAAACTGATGATGTCACGAGCGCACAATTTTGAAAATGTAGGCAATATTAAAGACAATGATAACAAGAGATGGCGGCCATGTTTACAAAACAGGCGGACGAGCACGAGCTAAACACGATTGTGACACAATTCGTAAAGTTCTAGATAACTGACGCAGATAATTGTTCCAATTCATAGAATTTTGGTTTCGGTACGAATTCTGTCATAACTATTTGGGAAGGTACTCATCCCACCATAAAGGTTCTTCAACAAATATGATGATGAATGAACAATGATGCACGTATTTCCAGACCCAAGTAAAATCTGGAATTACTCAATGCAGGAAGCAGTTTATTAACAACAAAATAGCACTTTACTACTGTTATTACTACCTACATTTTGGATCAAGGATAAGACTTTGGCCACCGTACTCCGTACACCGTACTCCTTATTGTAAAATAGTGGTGAGCAAGGATTCCATTAAACTTGCTGAGTGCTATACTTTGTTTTTGCTATAGGTAAGAACATAGTTTCAAATACTCGGTCTAGGGGTAACTCACTACGGGGTGTTGTTTTATAGTGTTGGTGCTTACCTCCTTGAACTCAGCGACCTGCTTCTGTGAGAACATGGAGAAGACATTGGAGCCGGTACGCTTGGCCTTGCGGCTTCCGCGTGACGACTGCCTGTCACTGCCCCCAGTGGCGGCGGGCGCAGCTGCTGCTGGCGCCTCTTCTGCTGGTGCATCTTCCTTTACCTTCTTCTTCTTTATTTTTTTATCTTTATCCGCCTGTAAACAATTGCATTAATTAGTAAGCTGCCTTTATAAATATTCTATAAAGTCAATATGTCTGTGTTCAATATTCTACCTAGTCTGTACTCCATTTAGTTTCCGCGGCTCTAGTTTAATTTCAACGTGTGTTTGCATGTCGTAGAATTTCAGATGCTGTGCTACGATTTCCTTTTCGGGACGTCAGTAGACCTGATTTATACCGTTGCTATTTTCGTCATAGTTGGTGCAGATACTACTTTTCCTTTCGTCATCATTGGTGCTTATTCCCGTTTTGAAAGTTTCTAGTTCGTCTAAATGATTTTCAATATAATAATATGTTTTATTTCTACCTTTAATAATTTTAATTATGTTTTATTTTCGGACGTTGATTGTATGACAATTACCGCGTGTTTTCACCGGCTGAGTCCCGATTAGGCGTGGCTAGTGGCGCCTCTATATTTAGCACGGTCTGGCATGCGCTGCCGCCCGCCTCATCTCCTGCAGTACTCAGTTACATCATGTTATTTATAGAAGCGCGCGTGCTCTCATTTCTTCAGCTTCAGGTTTGAATTATTATTGCATTACTAATAATAACTGCTTTTACTTGTGTTTGATTGTTAAGTTATATGTTTTTCAGGTAATTCTTTTCACCTTTAGTTCCATTTCAGATGGACTTCCTCAATGTTTAGGTTTAACCGTTGCATGTTCGGGCTTTGAATTAACTTTATTTAGATTGCATTGAATTTGATTATTTTTTATTTGTATTTTGCGCAATAATTATTTGACTTATTTTACTTTCGAAACCGGAAACGAGCAATTCTTTTACATAATCTTATATCTTGTTTTAAAGTAGTTGCAGATGAATTGTTTGTTTAAGTTCAGCATCGCGACTTCAGTTAACATTTGCTACATTATTACAATACGATGTATAGTTATCACCAGCACTAACTATTGGTTCACTATTCTATTTATCGCGGCGTTGTTTCGTGTTATTTGCTTAGTTATTTATTAAACCGGCGACGACTTCTTCACTATCTGCAGCGCGAGTTTCTTCAAAGTGTTCACCACTTGCATCACAATTCACTTTACTATCACTTGTGTATCCACTGGGTGTCACTGTGTCTAACACTTACCATTATGTTGTGTGTTGGACGATCGACGAAGGAGTGACTGTTCCGCTCGGCAGTCCCACCCTAACTCCGAGTTTTCGTTCCCTCTCGTAGATCCAGGAGAATCCCCCGTCCACCTCTTCCCTCCCAACGGCCGCCGCGCTCGCCATTCCTTTTTTAGTTCGACAAATACGATAGTCTTCGAATCAGCATCAGAACGGTTTGGGCGGCTCGTCGGCTCAGCCGTGGCAACGCTTTTGTTTGGATTTAAAAATAATCAGCTCACCTGTCACTGTTTCCTGGGTACAACGAACGCCTCAATTCTCAAATATAACTTTATTGAGTGGAAGTTTACCGCGATCGGATCTCTTATTACTTGGAATACTTTGTCCTGATCAGCTGGTTGAGGCTCACCCGCCACTTTACCACGGGACGTCATTTAGGTTACGTCTTCTGATTCGTGTTCAATTCGGAGATCGATGATAGTTTACTAGATGTATAGATACGTTATTCTTGAGAGGTACCTGTCTGTTGATCGGTATCAGCTGATGATGTTCTTATTTAAATCTACGTTATGCTTTCTTTCTATACAATCTGCACTATACAGGATAACATAGTTGGGAAGCAGGGTTTATTTATGTGCAAGTGTTTAGAATAACTCATGATTTACGGTACTGTTAGTGGGTTCTGGTTCAAAACATACCGTGTGTTTATGTTATCAATACGGTAGGTATAAGTTAAAAAGCTGAGCAATCATTGTATTTTTTAACGTTGAGAGTGTTGTTAAGTAGGAATTAGGAATGTAGGAGAATGTAGGGTGTGACGGTTTAAAGATATCAATGTGACTAAAAGTGCATTATTTTCGGTATGTGTCGTGCATATTGCTTAGTCCTGGTCACAGGTAGCTGGAGCAATCAGTATAGCCTCGCTTTTCAGAAACCCATGTTGTACCTGCGCAAACAACAACGTCAACTGAGGAGAGGTTCCTGGCAACAATAAACACTCAGCGCGAATAAACTCTTAGCAAACTTAATACTGCTTAGTTCCTCAGATACAGCAGCACTTACTGAATGCTGCGGTTGCAATCAACATCTGTTTCAGTTAAAACTTGCTAACTGGGTTTTCCTAAGATTTAGCACCATGTAAATCTGAATCAAATTCATCGCGGTTTAACTATAGTTGCTTTGTTAGTTCTGGAGCAGTGGGGTAACCACAACATTGGTTAGTTCTGGTGCAGTGGGGTGACCAAAACATTGGTTAGTTCTGGTGCAGTGGGGTGACCAAAACATTGGTTAGTTCTGGTGCAGTGGGGTGATCAAAACATTGGTTAGTTCTGGTGCAGTGGGTAACCAAAACATTGGTTAGTTCTGGTGCAGTGGGTAACCAAAACATTGGTTAGTTCTGGTGCAGTGGGTAACCAAAACATTGGTTAGTTCTGGTGCAGTGGGGTGACCAAAACATTGGTTAGTTCTGGTGCAGTGGGTAACCAAAACATTGGTTAGTTCTGGTGCAGTGGGGTGACCAAAACATTGGTTAGTTCTGGTGCAGTGGGTAACCAAAACATTGGTTAGTTCTGGTGCAGTGGGGTGACCAAAACATTGGTTAGTTCTGGTGCAGTGGGTAACCAAAACATTGGTTAGTTCTGGTGCAGTGGGGTGACCAAAACATTGGTTAGTTCTGGTGCAGTGGGTAAACAAAACATTGGTTAGTTCTGGTGCAGTGGGGTGACCAAAACATTGGTTAGTTCTGGTGCAGTGGGTAACCAAAACATTGGTTAGTTCTGGTGCAGTGGGTAACCAAAACATTGGTTAGTTCTGGTGCAGTGGGGTGACCAAAACATTGGTTAGTTCTGGTGCAGTGGGTAACCAAAATATTGGTTAGTTCTGGTGCAGTGGGTAACCAAAACATTGGTTAGTTCTGGTGCAGTGGGTAACCAAAACATTGGTTAGTTCTGGTGCACTGGGGCGACCAATACATTTGTTAGTTCTGATGCACTGGGGTGCACCGAAGGTTCCGTAACATCATTTATATGTAATTTTTGTTGATGATTTCTGAAAAACTGTGATATTTAGAGACATCGTTTTATTTTTCCTGTAATTATAGGTACAGTAACAGCCAGAAGTCGACTAGCAATCTCACAAAGCAGTGGCATAGCAATATTAGTTTACTTATGACCTTCTTCGGCGCCGCATAGGTATAAGCGCCGCACCCGTATAGCGCAGGCGATAATGGTCATAGCGGTGTAATAGTGGACTTCTGGCCGTTGACTACATAAACTTCTATCACACAGAATAATTTCTGATTTTTCTATGTGCAAACTTCGGAGAAAAGGGGGGCGGGTGGTAACGGTATTTTTTTTAAACATTTTTCATCAAAAGTCGAAAACTATGCAACGAAAAAAGAAAAATTTTTTTTGGGAATGTGCAAACAGCGCTCTTTCATATGATACCCACATGCATTTTTAAGACCCCCTTTCAGTCCCTGTTGCAAAAAAAACATAACTATGTATTTTTGTTTCTTTCTTTTTCTTTAGTTGGGCAAACGTCATCTAAAACTATTCCACATTTCAAGTTGATAGCATTAGTAGTTCTTGAGATATCCAGCTGTGACAGACAGACAGACAGACAAACTGAGTCACACCATAAGGGTTCCTTTTTACCATTTTGGCAACCCTAATAAACCGAGTTCAAATCCAGATTCTAAGCTTTTATTGAGAACTTCATAATTGGAAAATCCTAATACCACTTCTCCGAACTTGGGAATCGAACCGCGGACCCCCAGCTCACCAGTGGCGCCGTATTGGCCGTGTGAGAACAGACGGAGCCCTACATTCCATGTCGGTTCGTATCGGGAACTCATTGGCTATGGAGTATTCTAGCCGGGTTGCCAGCTGGGAGACGCAGCAACTGCAGTAGCACAGTCTACGGTATTGCACTTACAGTCGTAGATAGGTACTACTCTTAGGAATAGAATGGAAATGGAAATTAAGCCGCGTGGGGAAGTTGAATGAATTTGTTACATCTATACTATTATTAAAAAGAGGTCAAATTTGTTTGTAAGTTTGTATGTTTGTAAGTTTGTATGTAGGGGGTAATCTCCGGAACTAATTATTGGAAAAAGGTACATTATTCCTGAGTGGCCACTAGAAATTTCACGCGGTCGAAGTCGAGGTGAGAAGCTAGTCTATAATAAATTAATAATGCATTAGATGACTTAACTTTAGCACACACTAATAAAGGGTATTTCAACAAGAACTTTGTTTTTCAATTGGGGCAACACCAACGTGATAGTTTTGACATTTAGTTTTTGGCGGTATTCGTAGTAGGCAATTGGCAATTGTTACAATGAATTCAATTTCGCTCGAAAATCGCATTAAAATAATTCAAATCCACTATGAAAATGGTCGTTCTGTTAAAGTTACATTTCGTAAAATTCGTGATATTTTCGGACAACATAATCGTCCTTCTGAGACCACTAAATTTTGGCCTATTATTGATGACATGGATATCACTGAAATGTGGTTTCAACAGGACGGTGCCACATGTCACACGGCCAATGAAACGATCATTATACTTCAGTGTTGCATCCTCAAGATTTAACGTACATTGTAGTCCGTTTCTCGTTGTACTACATTGCCACACTTTTCAAAGACTAGAAAAAAAAAAATTCATTTGATAGTCTATGTCATCTGTCAGCTGTCACCTCATTCGTTCTTCGTGTGCTGCATTGCTACGCTGTTAATTTTTCAATTTAATTTTAACTATTAGAGGTACCTCACGCGCCGGTAGAAATAGATATTTTATAAACAATTAGATGCTGTTAACTGATGATCCTATCATATTAAGTTATGTTAGTGGTTATAAAATTTCGTTTATTGGGAAAGTGGTCCAAGACACTGAACCAAAAAACCCACCATCTCCTCTTGGAGAAATGGATCGTGCAATTTCCTAACTTATTGATTTCTAAATGTTCTGATCTACCACAACAGTTTATTTCGTCGGTATTCTTAATGCCTAAGAGTACAGGCCGTTATAGATTTATCTTAAACTGGCTGCGCCACGCGGTTTCACCCGCGTGGATGAGATAAAAGATGGCCTGTGTGTTCGTCTAGGGTGTGGGCTGTCTGCGTGCCAGATTTCATCCGTGACGGTCCGGCCACGGCCGTTTGATCGTGAGAAGGTGGCAGGCGTGCGGGCACGCGCACACACCCTCGCAAACTTTCGCCTTTGTAATATTGGTGTGATTTGAAGAACCTTAATAAGTTATTCAATACTCAATATCTTTATTGCTTTACCATAATGTATACTTACGTGGTAACGTTCTAACCAACCCGACATTACACTTACACATATCTCGCACCGACTATACATATCTCACATAAAAAATATTTGGGTTTCTATTATAATAAAATTTTCAATGAATTCAATTGCTTACCATATGGCCTCAGCCTGGCGCACTAGTATTTACAAAATTACTCAAACTTCTGTAAAATTAGCTTTAGTTATCTATTTAGGAAGAAGTTCTCTTATACCAAATCAGATTTGCAAATTCTTAGGATTTCTCATCAACTCGCAGTCTATGTGTTTACAGTTAAAACTAATCGTGCGTTATCAGCAGCGTGTTCAGCCATAACGTATGGTTGGGTATACACACCAAACAACTAGAGTGGGAGAAATATTTAGCACTTTTGAAGTCAAATGACAATGCAAAAATGACTCTTAGTCCTCTCTACAAGAAGACTTCACTTGGTGGAGTCAAATATCGCACCGAAACATGAACAAACTTTGTGTTTTTTACTCCTTCCGATTGGAAATATTCAACGACTCTTCACTCTCAGGATGGAGGGCAGCCTGTGAGGGAGAAATTACTAGAGGTATTTGGTCAATGAAGGAAAGAAAACACCACATTAACTTTCTTACAGCGTTTATGGGCCTAAACATTTTCTGTAAAAAGAAAACCAATGTAGATGTTATATTTAGAATAGATATACCACTGCCACTGCATATGTCAACAAAAGGGGTGGCACACAATTCCCGCATTTAAATCGCATCACTCGGCAAATGTGGCAGCAAATATTTATTTACTCTTTGTTTATTAAGCCCAGAGAAAACACTGATGCGGACCAAGCTTCTAGGTATACTAACATATGATCTGTGTATACTAATGTTGATACCAAATGGGAATTAGATTCACAATTATTTAAATCTATTATGAAAAAGTTCGGTAAACCTTTTATTCATTTGTTTGCGTCACGCCTTAATAAAAATGCA
Organism: Cosmia trapezina; assembly: GCA_905163495.3. Lineage (NCBI taxonomy): Eukaryota > Metazoa > Arthropoda > Insecta > Lepidoptera > Noctuidae > Cosmia > Cosmia trapezina. The sequence goes on along the minus strand of LR991041.1, from coordinate 22,507,429 downwards.
CTAAATTTTTATCCTGAAAACGTGACCCAGACACCTATGATATAGACGCGTATACAATACCCTGGAACAATTACCTCTTCTATGCCTTTCCACCATTATTTTGGTCTTATAAATTATGAACGACAAAGTAATTGGCATAATTATAGTTCCATAATGGCCTAGCTAACCATGGTTCCCATTATTCAGTAAACTAGTTGATTCTGAAATACTGTCAAGGAATCGTACATAAGGAGAAAACTTCAAATTGAAGCAATATAAATAATTATAATTAATTATTTTTCTAATAATATCATTGGATAATTAAATAATCATTATAAGAGCCAGTATAATGGTGCTCTTAAACGTTGGTGTTCCTTTTGTAAAACTAATAATATTGATTACTTCAATAGCTCAATAATATATATCCTAAAACTTTTAACTGAGGAATTTAACAAAGATGCATTATGGGACGATAAATTCTTTTCGCTCTGCATTAAAAATTATTTTGACCACAAATTCAAACAGAAAATCATTATATTCAAGATGTTTTAAAGGTGTTTTTAAAATTAAGCCTACTTTTCTTAAGTATTATATATGTGCTACTTGTTATCCTAATCTGGTTCTAGACCATATATCCGATTAAGTCCCTTAAAGAAATTTCTAAAAAACTTGTAACTTTGCTTGCATTGTCCATGGGACAGCGGATGCAAACGTTATCTTTGATCAAAATGAATGATATTCATTTAACTGAAACATTATTAAAACTTCAGCACCGAACAGAAAAAATCCCCGCCTGATTTTACCTTTCTATAATAATAAACAATCTCTATGTCCAGTAGAAACCCGAACTTCTTACATGGGGAAATTTTGTGATAAATCAATACAAATTTGTACCTCCTAGTCAATCAGCCGTTAGATCAAAGAAACGCTTAGTGATAGTGACGTGGATGTGAATAAGTTCTAGGCATGCATCGATGTCAGTGGCTTTCAAATCACAAGGGAAATAATAAAAAAGACTGCTGGCTGGACTGGACGGTAACTCAATACATTTTGCAAAATTTTACAACCAACAACCAACCAACCAACGTGTGATTGATTCTGAAAAAGACAAGGTCTTTGCTGATGGCATATTCAATTATTAAGTCTGTAAGAATAATCTTCTATTCATAATATTCTCTTTGTTATGTGTTTGTTACCAAGTATTAGCTTTTTAATATAAAACTGATTGTTATTACTGACCGGATTTGTTTTGTTTTAAAAACAAATGCCAAACTAAGTACTCTATAGACATAATGTTAGTGTATACTAAATCTACGAAGTACTCACATGTGAACATGAACATTATAGGTTTTCCATTCCACAATAAACATGCTCTAAACATCTACAATGTACGTTAAATCTTGAGGATGCAACACTGAAGTATAATTTATGGTTAATTGAACTTACCTTAAGTGAACTTCAACCAAAATTATACGAAGTGTTGCATCCGAAGAGATTTAACACCCTACCCACCCATGTAACCATTACCCCCTTATTATTGTGGAACGGAATAGGCAGTGAGCTCTAAAACGAATGAGGTGACAGCTGACAGATGACATAGACTATCAAATGATTTTTTTTTTTTTCTAGTCTTTGAACAGTGTGGCAATGTAGTACAACGAGAAACGGACTACAATGTACGTTAAATCTCTTCGGATGCAACACTTCGTATAATTTTGGTTGAAGTTCACTTAAGGTAAGTTCAATTAACCATAAAATATATTGCAAACCAAATTTCCCGATCGCAAAATTAAAAATGTTGATGAAAGAATCAACATCTGTCAGCGTGGTCGTGGTGGACATTTGCCAGATATCATTTTTTATTCATAATTGCCAAACTTTTCTCTTTCTAATACAATAAAAAATTTATTCATTTTCCTCTAAATTCTTTGTTTTATTTTGTTTTAAAAAACAAAGTTCTTGTTGAAAAAAAGTAGGTATATACCTATTTGTTTCAGAAATAATACATAGACACGAAGTTATCACCCATTATTGAGCATTGAGGAACTTTATCAGGACCTTTTAAAATGGAGAACTACACAAACATAAAATAAAACATAAGTACTATGACCAGTACCTACACTACTGTACTTGCTGTGCACAGTACAGTCCTGTTGTCCACTACTGTACTTGCTGTGCACAGTACAGTCCTGTTGTCCACTACTGTACTTGCTGTGCACAGTACAGTCCTGTTGTCCACTACTGTACTTGCTGTGCACAGTACAGTCCTGTTGTCCACTACTGTACTTGCTGTGCACAGTACAGTCCTGTTGTCCACTACTGTACTTGCTGTGCACAGTACAGTCCTGTTGTCCACTACTGTACTTGCTGTGCACAGTACAGTCCTGTTGTCCACTACTGTACTTGCTGTGCACAGTACAGTCCTGTTGTCCACTACTGTACTTGCTGTGCACAGTACAGTCCTGTTGTCCACTACTGTACTTGCTGTGCACAGTACAGTCCTGTTGTCCACTACTGTACTTGCTGTGCACAGTACAGTCCTGTTGTCCACTACTGTACTTGCTGTGCACAGCCTGGAGATATTTCGATTACCACAAGCAAAACATACGTAAATATCTGACGTGTTCCATAAGTGGGACATTATAAACACTACAGAACATCCCGGCTGAAGCCCCACCTGCTTATGTCTAGAGACGTAGTCACGTAGGTAAATAAAGATGAGATCAAAAGGAATGTTACCTTTTCGTACCACTTGCTCAAAAAAGTGACATTCTATGCCACAAAAAGCGAACATAACAATAGTCATTTTTAATCTGTTAAAAACAGGGAAAGAAAATTGTACTGAATTTCATTCATCCTCTAGGGGGAGAATGTGATTTAAATTTGGAATACTTACCGAAATTTATACTGAACTACATCTGTGTTTACACCATTGAGTTTGTATATAAAGCATTATACATCTTTTTGAAAAAGGAATACGCATTTATTATGCAGTTATGATTATTAAATAAAATTACGAAAACCGACGAGGCCGTATGAGCTTTGCTTTTCAAAAATATAAAACTTAATCCATCAGAGCCACAACCATCAACTTCCGGCATCTTATCTTCGTCCGTAACTCACGATGCACCACCACCACTATCTCCGACGTATACATGTACAATGAAACGCAAGTTCCTCAGACGCAAGAACAGAGAAATACTCAAATCAACTCATCAACAATAAACATACCAAACAAAAATGTAACTCTCTCTATCAATAATTGGACCAATGTTTCGAATGTTAACTTTTACTTTTAATTGTCATTATTTTTAATAAATGCTTATCTCATATTATTATTGTGTTAATTTTTTCGCAAAAGTAGAGTATTTTCCTCGGTGATAAAGCTGTCTTAGTCTTGGGTGAACTTAAATCCCTCGCTACACTCAGGATTCGTCTTAAATCCCTCGCTACGCTCGGGAGTAAACCTCGAGTCCTTCGTTACGCTCGCGATTTAAATCGTCACCCGCGACAGAAGACACTGCTTTATCCTCTTGGTTAATAATCTACTATGTCTTGTTAGAGTGTCGATAGCAATCTATACAGTCAGCCCAGAATTAGGCTACTGGCTAGGCGCCTTCAGTAGTGTCCATCAGCTCGTGTAGCGCGCAGACAGCGCGACGCGTTGGACACGACATTAATTGCCCCTTTGTTTGTGGAACTGCACCACATTTGCACTCCAGGGCGGAGGCATCTGTGAATCTCCACCTGAGTAGGTTTTGTTTGCTTCAGCCTACCTGAGTCCGGAGCCTATTTAAAGTCTTCCAGAAAGCCAAGGCATGTTCAAGCAGGTTCAGGTGGGCGGTTTTTAGCAGGTGGAAGTAATAAGGAGGCACTATTCGCCACAGCTGTAGCTTTTCCTTAGCCCGTTCGCCAGCCAGGGTGTGTTGCGGCTTTTCAGCCTTTGTGACACGAGGATGTTATCGTGCAAAGGGCGTGTGTCGGAAACCATCCTGCCTCTTTCACTTGAGCTTGCCAACTTCTGGTGGCGCTATTTGAGACAGTGGATACAGCATTTGCACTGGGGTCGGTTTGAGGCAACCAGTGATGACGTTTCATTCAGAGCTGTGTCCTGTTGTCGTAATTACATCCCTTAGTAGTGTAGACGGCTCACACCGCTTCGTCTATGCTTGTCTCAGTATGAAAGTGTTAGTTCACAAATCGATGAGTAGATTCTCAGGTACTGTAGGTTTATTCTTCTTCATATCGTGGCAATGTGCAATAGACCAGCTCAAATCTCCCAATCAGTAAGTAGCGAATTTGACAGATGTTTCTTTAGCCTGGCTCAACTCCTGATGCGTGCAAGTGGTCGTGCTTTTGCATGAAAAGGTGGTCTATTGTCAAGGATCCTGTATACTGCACTGAGCCAGGAACCTGCAGAGCGTTGTTGTTGTATGACAGATTTCCTGAACGACAATCAGACTTCCCTACATCAAAAGGTAGTCCTTTATTACAGGTAGATTTCTCAAAATTTCGAAACAAAATGTGCGCCGCGTTGTTATCCGTTGTTGTTGTTATCCGGGTATCTTCTTAGCTTACATGGTAGGTTTGATTTAGATCTGTGTAATGTTATTACGTGTGTAAACTGCATTGGTAGCATCTGTTGTGACGCATTTGGTACGTCAGGATTGAGGCCAGGGCTTCCACAGCTGACGGATTACTGTGGCCTCCACGTGTAGCTAGGAACGTAGGTAGGTACTATAGCGGTCACAAGATGTAGAAGCACAGTATTTCAGAACAATTGTTATAATTTGTCTGTCAAAATCTATAAATAGGTAATCTATAAATATAAATACCCAAACTAAATTACTTACTTTAAAAAGAAACATAAAATGTGTTCTCAGACAAACTGGACTTCCACTGCAAGGCAATTGCAGTTTGGAAACCTTCTGTTGTACTTATTTTAGTGTAGATTATTTATTTAACACGTGGATATTATGGGCTAGGATACTGGAATATTTCGGTTTGGTTCTGTGTGTCAATTACCAACTCGCTCTAACTTCCTCGTTGCTCAGTAGCGTTCTGCGTGGGATCCTGGGTTCGGTGTTAGAGTGAGGCAGTTTTATTGAGGTTTTCGGTTTTCTAATACCTAACAATTTCTCGCAGGGTTGGACACTCATACATTTACACTACTAGAAGAAGAGCGTGTTGTCATTAAACGGACATAAACTTAGTCTGCAGGCGTCTAGAAAAAAAATCAATATACTTGTATTTCCGTCGTCTTCAATGTACAATGTGTGCCACGAAAGATGAGACTTGACACACTAAGTTTGACTTGCGCAGTAGATTATAATTATCTGATTCTGATTATTCTGATTTTTAGGTCTCTTTAAGGTTGATACGCCAAGGTAGCCCGCGAAATTCAAAATTTCTTACGTTTTTTGCAATTTGTAGGCCAGTGTGAGCTTGTATGTTGATTAAAATATGATTCGCGGCCGTAGCTAATATGGCTTTACAGAATTATAATCATTAGAATCAGCAATACAACTCCATACGTTAGCATTTATCTCAAATATAGCGATTTCATGAAATCATGAGGTTTGAGGTAAATGCTAACTTATGGAGTTGTATTGCTGATTCTAATGATTATAATTCTATAAAGCCATATTAGCTACGCCCGCGAATCATATTTTAATCAACATACAAGCTCACACTGACCTACAAATTGCAAAAAACGTAAGAAATTTTGAATTTCGCGGGCTACCCTGGCGCTTTCGCCTTAACCGTGAGGTCTGAGAGTCTACTCCCTAAGCACGAAGCCCGTAGTTGCGGCAGTCGTTACGGGCGTTTCCTACTCCGTATCAACTACGGATGGATGATTGGTTCGGGGCCCGAACGAAGTATGAATGACAACACGATTTGGCAGTTGTTCCTACTCCCGATGTGTTTTTGCCCGCCCGAATTTAACTTTTACACTTGTTTTGATGGATCGTTATGTTAGACGGATGGAATGCCGGACGCCCCCTGAGATGGAAAGGGACCGGGCGTCAGGGGGCGGCGGAAAGAGCGCGGGAGGCGCGGTACTGCGCTCGTCAAGTCTCATCTTCCGTGGCACGCACTGCAATCAGAATGACACGTAGTTTCCCTACACGATTGCATGTACGGCTGCCATTAGGAAACGCTATAGAATGCAACGCGAACATTAAGCTATAGATACATTTCACAACAGTATCGGTTAGGAAAGTGCTGGCAGTTGGCACGTTGCGACACGTCAATTGTAGATCCAGATCGGGACAGTGCTACTTGGCACGCCTCCGGCGTGCCTGTCGAGCGGGGTTGACAGAATCAAACTCATAGCATTTATTTCAAACTAGCTGTGCCCGCGACTTCGTTCGCGTGCATGTCGGTGTAGGTATCACTCCTCCAATAAAATGAAGAATCTTCCGATCTTAAAACTTTTAAAAACGATCGAAGTCCTTAATTTGTAATTTTCTTTGATTTCTGTACAATAACCAAATCACTGTACGTATACCTACTGTATCTGCGTTATTGAGGAGTTCAATTGTCAGATCTTCACCATAGTAAAGGTGACCATCTCTGGAGAAAACTCTTTCAAACATTAGGTGTGTGACATACGGACGGACAGACGGAAAGGACGTAATGATAAGACTTCCCTTTCTATGTACTATTTGGCTACGGAACCCTAACACAGAAGAATTGAAAACTTCTTTCTTTTGAAGTTGGTTTTAAAGATGCCTCAAATAATCTCGACCTCTAGAGAGAAATCCAGGTCCAGAGACCGGAATTCCTGGACAGCATATACGAAACTGCTATATTTAAAAGAGAAACCCATTTAAAAAAAAAAGTGTGTGTGTCAGCTCTGACGACGACTGGCGTTTACTCCTTTTTAGGGTTCCGTACCTCAAAAGGAAAAAAACGGAACCCATATAGGATCACTCGTGTGTCTGTCTGTCTGTCCGTCTGTCACAGCCAATTTGCTCCGAATCTAATAGACCGATTAAGTTGAAATTTGGTACACATATGGATTTCTGTGACCCAAACACGTACGGCTAAAGTAAATAAATGAATTTTGAATATGGGGGTCACTTTTAGGGGGCAAATAAGAGTATTAAAAAAAAAAAATGTTTTGCAAACTGTACTGTGACATATCAAATGAAAGGGCTTACTATATAATTATGTATTATACAGGGTGAAATTTTAATCGTTTTTATCCTCTTAAGGGGTCATTGTACTCATCATTATGAACTACTTTTACTATGGGACCAAACCTGAAATCGCGAAAAAAAAATCAGTTGTTCAGTACATTTATGTTCGCATAATTCGTCAAAATGTGCTGAACAGCTGATTTTTTTTGAGGATAAAAACGATTAAAATTTCACCCTGTATAGGGGTCTCAAATATATTTTTTTTACAATTTTAAAATAAATCATTTTAGAGTTATTTAAGCAAATAGACGAACATTGACCATTCCTACACCTTATCTCCGAAACTACTGAGCCTAAAATTTTGAAAAAAATACAGAAATAGTTCTTTACATGTAGATTACAGGAAAACCTATAAGAAGTCTGTGGTCTTAAAATAACATGGTAAATCTCTCAATATTGTGAGTACAAACTTACATTTGCAGTTGGAATGTATGGGAGAACATGTTTCAACTACAATGTTAAGTTTGTTCTTGGGATAAACTCATCCCAACTACGGAACCCTTCATTGTCCCGACTTTCTATTTTTCGGTAATTTCTGTCGGGTTTCTTCAATGAATCCAGCTACACAAAAAGCAACATTAAGGTGTTAAGGCGCTCGTCCCCCTCTCTCACCCAACCTCTCAACCCTCCTCCTCTAACTCTCCTCTCACCCACATCTTACCGTCCCCCTCCCCATCCCCCTCTCACGTTCCCCTCTATTTCCCCGTCACCGCATACACTTCCCCCTACCTCCCCCTCACACCTCCTAACTGCTTCCCCCTGCCCCTCACCACGTCCCCCTCCCCCTACCCCCTCAACCCCTCCCCCGCTCCTTCTCTATGTATGAAAAGTTGATAGGATTATTATCTGACATTGCATTCTTTTTCACTCAGAACACCACATCAGTTATTAGTATTAACTATCATCTTACTATTATATCCCCATTTTTAGGATTCCGTACCTCAAAAGGAAAAAACGGAACCCATAAAGTATCACTCGTGTGTCTGTCTGTCTGTCCGTCTGTCACAGCTAATTTGCTCCGAATCTATTGGACCCATTAAGTTAAAATTTGGTACACATTATTATGAATTTCTGTGACCCAAATGCGGACGGGTAAAGTAAATAAATGGATTTTGAATATGGGGGTCACTTTTGTGGGGCAAATAAGAAAATTAAAAAAAAAAGTTTTGCAAACTGTACCGTGTGACATATCAGATGAAAGGGCTTAATACTATGACTGTCTCAAATATATATTTTTTTATAATTTTAAAATATTTAAAAAAAAAGTTATTTAAGAAAATAGATGAAAATTGACCAATATATCCCCTAATCTCCGAAACTACTGAGCCTGACATTTTGAAAAAAAAAAACAGATTTATGTAGTTCTTTACCTGTTGATTACAGGAAAACCTATAAGAAGTCTGTGGTCATAAAATAACATGGTAAATCTCTCAATATTGTGAGTACAAACTTCCATTTACAGTTGGAATGTATGGGAGAATATGTTTTCCAACTACAATGTTAAGTTTGTTGTTGGGATAAATTCATCCCACCTACGGAACCCTTCATTGAGCGTGGTCCAACACGCACTTGTCCGGTTTTTTATATTTGAAATTCTTTTAGCGTTACTAATCAACCACCAATAGAATCAATCTGCCTACCCTTTTCCCAACTATGTTGGGGTCGGCTTCCAGTCTAACCGGATGCAGCTGAATACCAGTATTTTACATGGAGCGATTGCCTATCTGACCTCCACAACCCAGTTACTGTGTAATACGATACCTACCCCTTGGTAAGACTGGTTGTCAGACGACGACTGTCAAAGATCCACGAATGACAGCCGGGACCAACGGCTTATCGTGCTTCCCGAGGCACGGAGGAGTTTCGGTATGTAAAGATGGTCACCCATCCACTGACCAACCCCGGCAAGCGTAGCTTATCCTGCTGGATCGACCCATCAGGTTAACCACCAGTGGAAAGTGATTTTTATTGAAATAACACAGACACAGGACGTGTTTATAATATTTTATTTTGTTAGTACCAATCTGCCTAGCCTTTTCCCAACTATGTTGGGGTCGGCTTCCAGTCTAACCGGATGCAGCTGAATACCAGTATTTTACATGGAGCGACTGCCTGTCTGACCTCCACAACCCAGTAACTGGGTAATACGATACCCCTTGGTATGTCGTTACGTGTACGTATGAACTTTAGACACCGTAATGAAAAGTTTTTCTTGAACAATTTAAATTCATATATCTTTTGAAAGACTGAAGCGATTGCGATGAAACAAAAACTAAATATGACTCTGAGTTACACACTATATTTGAGTATAGCATTTAACCATATCGGTTTTGTACTTTTGACGTGCTAGGTACTTGAACAAAAAAATGAACTCTCACAGACAAACAGACAAACAGACAAACAGACAAAAATGACAAAAATGGTAGAAATGGCATCTGTTGGTCATTCTTTAACACCCCAAGTATTTTTTTTTTAAATATTTGTAATTTACAGAAACGCTTCGTCTACTATATGTATAGACTAGCTGACCCTACAGACTTTGTCCTGTCTTAGCTATGAATATTCCAATGTAAACGCGCGAAGTTCCCGAAGGCGCAAGCTGAGAACATTTTGAATTCTGTAAGAAAACTTAATTTAGTTATATTTTAAGAATTTATCTACGATTTTTGTTGAAAAGTAAAATACCAGAATAAAGTTAAAGTAAAAAAGTCTAAAATATGAAAAAGATTGATAGGAGCTAACAAATTTGAAAAAAGAAAATTGTTTTGAGTATGAATGTCGATGGCTTTAGGAGTAGGGGAAGACCAAAGAAACGATGGATGGACTGCGTGAAAGATGGCATGGCTAGAAAGGGGGTGGCTACTGAGATGACGACTGATAGAGAAGTATGCATGGAAGAAAGGGACATGTTGCGCCGACCCCAAATAAATTGGGATAGTGCGTTTGTATTTGTATCAAATCTCCACATATTTAGTACAGTAGTGTTAGTAAATTAACTCTGTAACAATAAACTGTTTAGAAGTTTCTTTCATACTAACCTTGTCCTGCATCCGTTCTGAAGTGGCAATTGATTTTTATTTTACAATACTACATAGCTGACCCGCCAGACGGTGTCCTGTCAAATTTGAATAATCGAACGGCGGGAAAACAACTGATTATAAAATTAATTTGAATTTGGAATTCTAATAGAATGAAAGATCGGGAATCTTTCATTCTATTACAGCCCTGTTCAAATGTTTTGTGAAAATGAATTTTCTTCATACCTATTTTTTTTTTGACTTTTCCTATATTTTTAATAGTTATTCTGCTATTCGGGACGAAGAAAAATACAACAAATCAAAAACCATGAAAATCCGTTAAGCCGTTCTCGAGTTATAAGTGTTCGAACAAACCCGACTTTGTTTTATATAATAAGATATAGATTTAAACACTTAAGGAGAAGAACGGGCAAGAAACTCCACGGACACTCTTTTAAATCAAAATATTGGTGCAAAATATTGCTTAAGCACAATGTAGAAAGACGTGCACGCTAAAAGCGTCCGCCGTTTAGCCGATGTTCGCACGGACGTAATAATATCGTGGCTATTTTTTTTCGCGCTCTGGATTTTCAACGCTCTGCTTAGCGCCGAGAGTTGAAAATCCAACAGTGTGTTTTTTCGTCGTGCTGGGATGCATTCTGTTGTTGTTAGGTTGGATTATCGAAGCTCGGCTCAACACCTAGAGTTGAAAATCCAGTGCGCGATAAAATCCCGCCGCGACATTTTTACGTCCGAGCGAACGTCGCACAGAGTACATGATACTATACTGAACGTCGGCTTACTGAGCAGACAGAGCCTGCGCGGCTGGGCAGCTTGTGGCGCCACTCCTTGCCCCAGCAGACAGTGGTGCAGGGCGGCCGTCTTGTGGGACTGTCTTATGTCATTTTGACGTTCAGAAAGTGCTGATTCTCACTATTCAGATTTTTTCAGAAAAAACGCACTTTCGTCATTATTGATAATGCACCCCAACTAAAGTCGTCTGGGTTGGGACGGACTGGGAGATTGGGTGCGGAAGCCGAAGCACTGGGTGAGTGGGTGTTGAGGGCTAGCTTGGGAGAGGTCAGTGTAGGACTTCGAAAGGCTGAATTGATTGAGAACCAGCTGAGTACAGTTGGAATGATGTTCAAATTCTTAAAAAGACGTGTCCCAGTCCCGCGGCTACCACATCACTGTGATTGCGTTACAGATGCATCAATGTTTTGGATGAACAACAACATCCTCACAACATCCTACTACCGCACCGTATCAGGCTAATTTGATTCATAATCTAGTTACACATAATCATCACCAAGGTCTACAATGAGATCTCAAATGATGTCACAGCTTGTTTACAACACATTGAGCTGTACCTACTGCTGTGAGCCAGTCCGCGGACTGAGGACTCCAGCAAAGTTGCACAAGTGAACAACATCATGTCACGCTTAGAGTAATTAGCCTATTAATTCTATGATGTCACGTATCTCTGTGTAACGAGACGTTAGGAGATAAAACTCGTATTTCACGAGTGTAGGTAGATGACATGCTCAGATTGTGTGACATGTTAATTAAATATTTTCTTTAAGAGGAAATGGGGGCGACCAGACTTTTGAAAATTAGATATTTTAAGAAGGTATTGCTGTCGCTCTGCGAACGCTCCGCCCTCGAATTCGTGCGATAAGGACAAGTGCAGATCCGACTAAATAGCCTATGTAAAAAGTCACATTTCGAGGTTTGGCTCTCGCCTATTTCCTCCTCCAATATTGGACCAATTTAAAAGATATTTCATAAACTGAATAAGAAGGATATATACTATGCCCCTATGTTTTTCTTTTTTCGTTAATAGTTGTCAAATTGGTACACTGGGCGTCTGTTGACAGCGGTCTGAATAGGCAATTTTGAGCATTTTTTGAGGGTTCTAGTTCTTATAAAAATAATATATCATCAAAAAGGAAAACATAGGGGCATACAAGTAGCTGATATTTATATTTCTGTAAAAAATCATTGCGTTATGGTCATTAATCAGAAAGAAAACAGGCGAGAGCGTTTGTATCTTTTTGTATGGAGAAAAGAGCACCCACGTTTCCTCTTAATAAACTTCATGTTTTACATAACTTGTCGATCATTAACTTTGGCGGATTTTAAGATGTTTGTAAAATTCTTTGTCATTATTATTTGCATTAAAAAAATCAATCTGCCTGCCTTTTTCCAACTATGTTGGGGTCGGCTTCCAATTTAACCGGATGCAGATGAATACCAGCATTACCAGTATTTTACATGGAGCGACTGCCTATCTGACCTCCACAACCCAGTAATTGGGTAATACGATACCCCTTGGTAAGACTGGTTGACAAACTTTCGGGCGTCTGACGACCCTAACGACTGTCAAAGATCCACGAATGACAGCCGGGACCAACGGCTTAACGTGCTTTCCGAGGCACGTAGGAGTCTCGGTATGTAAAGATCACCCATGCACAGACCGACCCCGGCAAGCGTAGCTTAACCAGTTGGATCGACCCGTGCGGCTGTCATTACCCAGCCACGAGCTCCTCGCATCCGCATTAATGAACGTTATAATGATCCTACTTTTCACCATTTACTCAGTCATGCAAAATCGGCCGAACGGATGTTTGGCACACAGACCGTTTATAACCTGCACCCTAATTGCGTAACACATTATCAATAGGAGTTTGAATCATTTTGATACAAATTGCTAATCCATTGCTTCTTATGTTCGAAATATTTGTCTGCTCGACAACGTAAATAACGCAATGAATGTTGTTGAACTGTCAAAATGAAACCAACTGCGATGTGTTACGCAATTAGCGTGCTGGATTAACACATGATACTTTTTATCTAGGTAGTATGTTCTCGTGGGATAATTTTACGGCTCTCCACGCAGCCGATGCCACGGGTAAAAGCTATTACAAAAGTACACAGTGCGTATTTGAGTATAACGTATGTCGTGATTCTAGTGCAGTTTAAAGAAAAACTAAGTTTTCAGTTTTTGAAGACCTTGGTGCGTAGCTGATATGAACGCCTACATGCAGAGGCACCACCCATCCTCTGGACCATACTCGTACGTACAGAATGTAGGTACACGTCACGAGCCGGGAGTCGAACCGCGATACCATGGGTGTGGATTACAATGACCTTATTTCAGCGCGTGACTCAGTGTGGGCCAGGAATAGCCGAGCGGCGCGCGCGCACCGACACGTCACTAATACGATTATTCTAACTGGACACCGAATAGGTAGGTACAGAAGTTCCACTTCAGAGAATCCACCGTCACAAGCTCACGCCTGCATGGATGGAGAACTATCGTTGAAGCTCCAGTCACAGATACTCATGCATTGTTGATCAATGTTGGCGAAATTAAAGTTTAGGCTCAAAATATTAGTCTTTACCTATGAAATTGCCGTTCTGCAGTACTGGCCATTTCAAATCAAAATAATTTTTGTTTGGCTAAGAATTCTAATTTCAAATTAATTTTATTTTAAAAACATGGATTTTTTTTCCCTAAAGTAGTCATTTGTTTATTGATTAGTGTTACATTTTCATCGCATTTCAATCTTTTTCGTCATCATGGATACGTTAAAAATTCGAGTAATTATGGAATATGAGTACCGTCGTGGCAGCAACGCGGCACAAGCGGCACGCAACATCAACGACGTTTACGGAGCTAACACTACAAACCAACGCACCACCTGTTATTGGTTTGCTCGCTTCCGTTCTGGAAATTTCGACCTGAAAAATGAACCTCGCGGTCGTCCGAAGACTTTCGACAATTACGAATTAAAGGCGATTGTGGAAGCTGATGATACACAATCTACGGCTGAATTAGCAGCAGCTTTCGACGTTAGCGTCAAAACAATATTGGTCCATTTGCGTCAAATTGGCAAGGTAAAAAAGCTTGACAAATGGGTGCCCCACGAAATCAATGATCGCCAGCGCGAGGTACGCGTCGAGACGTGCCTTGCACTGCTCAACAGACACACAAATGAAGGAATTTTGAACCGCATTGTTACCTGCGATGAAAAATGGATTCTGTTTGATAACCGCAAGCGCTCAGCAAGTTGGTTGGATCCTGGTTCAGCACCTAAACAATGCCCCAAACGAAAACTTACCCCTAGAAAAGTGATGGTCACTGTTTGGTGGTCTAGCGCCGGTGTGATTCATCACAGCTTCTTACCAAACGGGGTGAGCATTACTGCAGATGTGTACTGTGAAGAACTGAACACAATGATGGAGAAGCTGGCACATCTCCAACCAGCATTGGTCAATCGCTCGTCTCCGCTGCTCCTGCACGACAACGCGCGACCTCATACTGCACAGCAGACGGTCTCCAAGTTGCAAGAACTGGGGTTGGAAGCTCTCCGTCATCCGCCCTACTCACCAGACCTTGCGCCTACAGACTACTACTTTTTCCAGAATTTGGATAACTTCTTGGCGGGAAAAAAATTCAATACCCGAGAGGCAGTACAAAATGCCTTTGAAGAATTTGTTGCCTCCCGACCAGCTGATTTCTTTAAGAAGGGCATCAATAAACTGCCACTGCGTTGGCAAAGATGCATTGATTGCATGGGTGATTACTTCGATTAATACAAATAAAAAATACATGAAAAAAATTCGTTTAAATTTTTTCATACAAAACGGCAATTTCATAGGTAAAGACCTATTAATATCATAATCATCATAATCATAATCATAAATCTTTATTTCGCCAGAGATATGGTACAATTGGTGTTACAATAAATAAGTGCTTTACACATCTCACCTATACATAGAAGGCATGCGAAAATTTACTATTAGTCATACACATTCGTTATTATTCTTTAGAGTCAAAGTATTACAGTTGTTACGTAGCCAACCTGCAAGCTCGGCACTTTATACCGACAAAGGGACCGAACGTATGACGACACCGCGCTTCCGATGTCACCGACTATAGTCATGGCTTTTTCTCTACCTAACTTCGGTGGGAACGGACATTGATAGAATAAACATAATTATTAAGAAAATCTATTTTATAATTTTAAGTGAAGTTTGTGAACTTTAAAATATATTTCAATACCTAAAAAGGACTTATTCACTGAAGAGTTTCCCGACACATGCCCCCACACATATCTGGCGCAGTCGGCACTCGTTACAGACTTAAGGTGTGGTGATGTGAAATACCTAAAAATCAGGAAAACGGCGCATCAACCGTCTGGACGAAGAACCTATTGGAGGCCTGTCGTGGAAGCTGTTGCTACGGAGATTGGGACATCCAAAAATCGATGAAACAACGCTCGCAAGCAATGCCACTCATGTAAGTACATAAGTCCTATTATTGGTTGTTATATTTTTAACGCAAGGTACTATAATTTTCCAAAATTTTTCATCCACTTAGTAATAGGGACCTTAGGATTAGTAGGCGCAATCAATTACGCATCGCGCGAAGTGACGCCTTTCGTAATTTAGAAGATATAGCAGAAGATTTAGAAATAGCGGCGGAATCGCGTAGTTCTACATCCAACATGGATCAGATAGATTTATCAGATAAAATCTATAAATCACTTAGACTAGTTCCGGAATTTGACGGAAACCCTAATGTTTTAACTAGATTTTTGAACTTGTGTGATCAGTTAGTGCTCACTTATATCAGTCCAGAACCAGAACGTCAGCTTTCGAACTTATCTTTGATTAATGGAATTTTAAACAAGATTACTGGTAACGCTGCACGTACTTTGGCAACTAACGGAATTCCAAGTGACTGGAATGGTATAAGATCGACCTTAATTAATACATTTTCAGATCACAGAGATGAATCGTCATTGTATACTGATCTTTCTCTCTTGGTTCAGGGAACCGATACGATACAATTATTTTACGAAAAAGTTCAACACTTATTATGCACAATTATGACGTACATCGAATTACACGAATCTATAAAAACTACCAAAGAATCCAAACGAACTCTTTATAAAAAACTAGCTTTACAGAGCTTTTTGAAAGGTTTAGAAGAACCACTGGGTTCCAGGATAAGATGTATGAGACCTTCAACTCTAGAAAGCGCTCTTGAATACGCACAGGACGAATTAAATATATTATATCTACAGAAAAGAAATAAATATGTACCATCAAAAGAAAAACACCAAAATTTTGAACAGGTTAATCCTTCTACCTCTTCGTCACATCCTAATTTTCGTTCGGTTAGGCCAGAAAATCAAAATTCAACATTTCCAATAAACCCGAGACCTCAAATCCAGCCTTTGGTATTTCAATATCCACCACAATATCATGCACGACCAGATCAGTTCAGACAACCCTATCCGAGACCTACAAAGACTCAACAAATATTCAGAGCACTCCCTACCAACATGTCAACTGGATTTCGAATCCCACTTCGCCAAGCACCTCAGAATAATTATCCAAAACCTATGAGTGGCATTAGTTACCCCGTCGCGCGAACTCTGCCTCCCATGAACTACAATGGTAGACGCAGTTTGGCGCCGATTAATATTCCACAGGTTAAAGAAGCGAACTTTAACGAATCTTTTAACGATCATTATTATTACTATGATTGCAATATCCAGGACACTGATGTTACTGATACAAGTACAAACGACCCTGACATTTTTTTCACCGACCTTGTCGTTGACAATCAAACTTTTGATGTCCAAAACCATCAAAATACAAATTTTTACCAAACCTTGGAGAAAAGTGCCCCCGGATAGAACTAAATATACATAGCAAACGCCATTTACCTTATATTCAAATAAATAATCCACCGATAAAACTTTTAATCGACACCGGAGCAAATGAGTCTTTTATAAGCCCGGAAGCTTACGAAAAATTTTATCCGCATATCCAACTTAACTATGAACCCTTTTTGGTCACAAATACCCACGTGACTACCCAAAATTATTACTCGTTAACTGTGCCCTGTTTCGATGAAGTTAAAGATAAAAACCCGATAAAATTATACCTATATAGATTTCATAATTTCTTTGATGGGTTGATAGGTTGCGAACAATTAAAAAAATGGAACGCAAAAATCGACCTTGCTACGCTCACGTTAGAGACTAAACTCACTAAAATTCCCATAATTTTATATAATCCTGGATGCTTAAACTCTTATCAAGTTACTATACCTGCACAAACTACTCAGTTAATCAAGGTGCCTACTAATATTGAGCAAGGAGACATTTATATTGAAGAACAATCAATTTCTGATTGCTACATCAGCGAATGCTTGTCATCCGCTGAAAATAATCATACTAATGTGCAAATTTCAAATCCGACGGATAAAGACATTGTAATTTCTATAGCAAAACCTATCTTCGCACATATTTTTAACGAACAAACAATGCCAGTAACTCGAGCATTAAACATGACCGTGAATACTGATATGCGAACTCAGCAAGTCTTATCGCACTTGCGCATAGAACATTTAAACGCAGAAGAGACAGCTAATTTAATTAATCTTTGCAAAGAATATGCCGATGTATTTTATCTCGAAAATGAACCATTAACCTTTACTAATGAAATCAAACATCATATCAGAACCGTAGACGATAGACCCGTATACAGTAAAAGCTACAGGTACCCTTACGTACATAAGAAGGAAGTACAAAACCAAATAGAATCAATGCTACACCAAGGTATTATTCAACCATCTTCATCGCCTTGGAACGCCCCAATATGGATAGTACCAAAAAAAAGTGACGCGTCTGGCAAAGTTAAGTGGCGCTTAGTCATTGACTTTCGCCAACTCAATGCAAAAACAATTAATGATAAATATCCGATCCCGAACATTAATGATATTTTAGATAAATTAGGTAGATGTTTATACTTTTCGACATTAGATTTAAAATCTGGATTTCTACAAATACAGCTAAATCCGTCCGATATTCCGAAAACGGCATTTAGTGTAGAGCAAGGCCATTTTGAATACGTTAGAATGCCCATGGGATTAAAAAATTCTCCGGCTACATTTCAACGTGTGATGGACAATGTCCTTCGCGGATTACCAAATTGTACCACATACATGGACGATATTCTGGTATTTTCGACGTCCTTGCAAGAACATATAGTTAATTTACGCGCTATATTTGAACGTCTTAGAAATTCAAATTTAAAAATTCAGATGGATAAGTCGGAATTTCTCAAACACGAAACGCCCTATCTTGGTCATATAATTACTACAGACGGTGTGAAACCAAACCCGGATAAAATATCTGCTGTTGTAAATTATCCGATTCCGAAAACCCCTAAGCAGATTAAAGCATTCTTAGGTTTACTTGGTTATTACAGACGTTTTATACCGGATTTTGCACGTGTCACTAAACCATTTACGTCTTGTCTTAAAAAAGGCGCTAAAATTAATTTGACTCCAGAATACGTGAACTGCTTTGAACAATGTAAAACTCTTCTTACAAATGACCCTATTCTAAAATATCCAGATTTTAGCAAAGAATTTATTTTAACCACAGACGCCTCAAACGTGGCCTTGGGAGCAATACTTTCTCAGGGACCTGTTGGTTCTGACAAACCCATAGCCTACGCATCTAGAACTTTAAACGACAGCGAAATTAATTACTCCACGATCGAGAAAGAGTTACTCGCAATAGTCTGGGCTACAAAATATTTCAGGCCTTACCTTTTCGGCAGAGAATTTAAAATAATAACTGATCACAAACCCCTAATTTGGCTAATGAATCTTAAAGAACCAGGTTCACGCCTCACGAGATGGAGACTAAGGTTAGCAGAATATGATTATACTATTGTTCATAAAAAAGGTAAAATCAATACTAATGCGGATGCTTTGTCACGTATTCAAATCAACCAAAATGAAACGATGTCCTTGTTCGTTAATCACTCTGAAATGGCAAACTCTGATACATCTGCTACATTAACTGCTGAAGGTAATAGCCCAATACATTCGTCATCAACCCTCACGGCTCACTCAGTTATTGATGGAGGATCAAATGACCCACAGCATCAAGAAGGTACAGCCTCCTCACATATTGAAACCATACACACGAGCTTAGAAAACCCTGTTCTGGAAATTCCAATATCAGACGAACCTTTAAATAAATATAAGAGGCAGTTAGTCATAAATATAATAAATGGTAACCCTAAAAGTAGACCAACGACAACTCAACCTTTTCAGTCTTTTCAGAAAACTACTGTAGACATTAACGAACATAGCATTGAAGGAAGTCTTATTAACGTTATAAAGTCCCACGTCGATCCAAAACTCCAAACAGCGATTCTTGTAAATCCTATCAAAAAAATGTTGAGCATCATACCGATTTTACAGCAAACTTTCGAAAATTCATCCATGAACCTAGTTTTAGTCAAATGTGAAGTAATTAACGTTAGTGATCAGTCAAACCAATTAGAAGTAATAAAAAAATACCACGAAGGCAAGACCAATCATCGCGGAATCAACGAAACTTATCTTTCGCTGTCACAACGTTACTTTTGGCCAAAAATTAAAACAGATATTACTAAATTTATAAATGAATGCAATATATGCAGATGTGCAAAATATGATCGAAATCCAATACGCCCGCAGTTCAGAGTTGTACCTCCACCAATTCAACCGTTCGAATTAGCACACGCAGACGTTCTGACTATTGATCATGACAAATACTTAACTATCATAGACTCATTCTCTAAATACGCTCAGGCGTATCTTTTACCCGATTCTACTGCACCCAATATATTAAAAGCCCTTTTAACTTACAGTACTCATCACGGTTTTCCTTTAAATATAACTACGGATCAAGGTACCGAATTTAAAAATCAAGTAATGTCAGAATTTCTCCGTTTGCATAAAATAGAGCACCATATGACTAGTGCCTATGCACCAAACGAAAACGGCATCATAGAACGTTTCCACAGCACGCTTTTGGAACACTTACGATTATTTAAAATTCAGCATAAAAACGAACCCATTCGAAGTCTTATACCGTACGCGTTAATCGCCTATAATAGCTCTATCCACAGTTTAACTAAGTGTAGACCATTTGATGTCATTTCTGGACATTTCGATCCTCGAAATCCTATTGATTTAAACATGACAGACCAATATCTTCAAACTTATATTCAAGAACATCGTAATCAAATGGAAACGGTGTATAAAATTATTCATGATTCTGCATTATCCGATCGTATAAATATAATGACGCGGCGTAACGTTGATAGGGAGCCCGTTTTAAATTGTGAAGAAAATCAAGTCATACATGTACGAAATCCAATGGCAAGTAGACAAAAATTAGCACCTCGGTATATTCAGGACAAAGTAGTTAAGAACTTACCTGTACATATATACACCGCAAAAAGTCGTGGTCCTGTCGCAAAATCACGTTTAAAAAGACCACCAAAGAAATAACAATTCAGCAAAACCAGATAATCCGCAATCTTTCGATTAATCAGAGAAAATTGGAGAAAGCTCTTTCTTATGTCATGAATATGACTAATAATGATAATGAGCAAATAATTCATTACGCTCATCTTGTGCAACTTTTCGCGATTCTGACCGAAAATGTACAAGAACTACTGAGTGAAATTAACCTTTAGTCGAGATAAATCAGTTCATCATTCTGTACTTTCTGTCAAAGATCTTAAAAATATGATAAGCCAACTAGAACGTATTTATAGTTCCGACGAAATAATTGACTTAAATATTAGAAATTATTACAAGATTCTTAACTTAGCTTCATTTTTTACCGAGTGTACAATTGTAGTAGTCATAAAGTTTCCTATTACATTTACTACTGAGTATCAGATATCTGAATTGTTATTCCCGTTCCAAGAATAGTGAAATTATAGTACCACCTGCACCCTATATAGCATCCAATTCTCAGGAATTTGTGTAATTAGAGGCTGAATGCCCGAAGGTCAACTCCTGGTACCTATGCGAGCAGAGCATCGTTCACCAAATTTCGTCTAAAACAGACTGTATTCAAAAACTCATACATTCTCAGGAGATAGATGTAACGTGCAGAACCACGCCTATCTCTATGACCAAGGAAGCTCTGATTGAGCTAAACAGCTACAAACCATTGGAACTCTTGGCTCTACCACACTATGAGATTTTATCGAAGACACGCAGTTTTCATTTGCAGACTACAGATCTAAGCAGTCTTCGAGTAATTCAGAACCAAACTACCATGCAAAACGAAATACAAGTTGAATCATTATACACGATTGGAATGTACCATACCACAATTCCATTTTATACAGTCATACTATTCGGTGCAGGCGCACTGAGCATCTTATGTATCATTCGTCGCCGCCGCCGCGCCGTCGAGCTGCGAAAGTAAAATTACAACTAATACCGAGTTGACAGAAAATGAAAAAGAGCCGCAACTTTTGGCGTCAAGGTCACCAAATAGTTGCTCATCTGGCAGGGGAGGTGTTACGTAGCCAACCTGCAAGCTCGGCACTTTATACCGACAAAGGGACCGAACGTATGACGACACCGCGCTTCCGATGTCACCGACTATAGTCATGGCTTTTTCTCTACCTAACTTCGGTGGGAACGGACATTGATAGAATAAACATAATTATTAAGAAAATCTATTTTATAATTTTAAGTGAAGTTTGTGAACTTTAAAATATATTTTAAAGTTCACAAACTATACTTTAAATTATACCTAAAAAGGACTTATTCACTGAAGAGTTTCCCGACACATGCCCCCACACATATCTCAGTCAAAAATAAAAATAAAATACAAAATACAAAATTCACAAATACAATTCATTACATAGTTTCGTAGTAGGAATTAAGTCTTAAAGTTAAAAAATTCACCTAAGGTATAAAAACAGTTCTCTATTAACCATAGTTTCATTTGCTTTTGAAACTGATCTAAGGGAAGTTCTCTCAACCGTCGTGGAATATGGTTGTATACTTTGATGGACATCATATAGCTATTCTTTTTATGTAATGCGCTTCTACAAGAATTATGAATGTTCAATTTCGTGGGTGTCATTTCTTTGGTATTGTGGCGGCATCTACATCGCCACATATGAACTACACATCAATGACATGACGTCACGCCAACCTGCATCGCGCAATTAGAGTTTACCACGCGATTAGCATATATACAACGTCCCGACATCAACCGTCGGGCAGTAGCCCACCAGACACAACACCCGTCTGGTCGGAGGATCCTGCCTTTTCAACAGAGGATGAGTGAACTTTACACCCTGTTCCTCATGCCTCTAAACTGGTGACCCCGAGCATGAACGTCAGCGCATCCTTCGTGCAACTACATTGGCGTGACGTCATCAGCATCACTTCCTCAAGCTTTCGAGCGGCGAGTCACACAGCCAGCCAGCATCCACGGCTTCAACAGGCATCCTGACCACCAGCATGCTGCGGACGCGCATTCCTGGTCATCACCTTCAGCCTCAACCCAGCGCTGTACACTCCGACTCACTGGAGCATAACGCAGCGCCACCCCGACTCACTGGGGTATCACCGCAGACAGTTCCGACTCACCGTGAACTATGCGGCACCCGGTTCCGACTCACTGGAACCACAACTGGCACTGGCAAGCATCGCAAGATACACGACTCAGCCCACTATCGACCTCCGGTCTCCGGAGGGGAGTGATGTGGCGGCATCTACATAGCCACATATGAACTACACATCAATGACATGACGTCACGCCAACCTGCATCGCGCAATTAGAGTTTACCACGCGATTAGCATATATACAACGTCCCGACATCAACCGTCGGGCAGTAGCCCACCAGACACAACACCCGTCTGGTCGGAGGATCCTCGCTTTTCTATGTGGGATGAGTGAACTTTACACCCTGTTCCTCATGCCTCTAAAGTATTGTAGACTCTTAGCGAAACCTGGGGTCTACTCCCTAAGTCCGTCCGTCCGTCCGTCCGTCAGTCCGTCCGTCTGACATAACGATCCATCAAAACAAGTGTCTAAGTTAAATGTTTCCGACGGGTAAAAACACATCGATATTAGGGACAACTGTCAACTCATGTTGTCATTCATACTTCCTTCGGGGCCCGAACTAATCATCCGTCCTTAGGTGATACGGAGTAGGAAACGCCCGTAACGAAGGCCGAAACTACGGGCTTCGTACTTAGGGAGTAGACCTCCTGACTCCAGTCAGACTAATATTATGCAGCAGCAGCTAACCAGACCTGACAGTGGCACTAGAACCTCGTGTCAGGCTGTCACTAAGACAAATGAGGATCAGAATCTGGTTATGACAGTTTTAAAGAACATTCGACTGCAGTCATTCGATTGTGTTTCGATTTATTACCTAATAAACACTTTCAAGGGCAATCATGAGTCACTATATATAAAAGTTTTATTGTTATGACGTTTATGGCCGTTTAGTGTCCTTGAAATGTTAATGTAGTAACAGCAGCTCACCGCATATGTGCAGGGGGCTTACTATGAGTACTTATAGCAGGGCAGAAGTTGAACGTTTCCAGTGGGAGAGAGAGACGGAGCTAAGTACGACCTATGACCGTTTGACCGTTGACCGGTTGACCGTTGACGACACGGTTGGCGCAGTGGTTGAGCGATTGACTGCTGCGCAGCATGTCGCGGGTTCGATTCCCGCACGGAACAAATATTTGTACGACCTACAAGTATTTGTTCCGAGTCTGGGTGTTTTTCTATCTATAATATGTATGTATTTACAAAAAAAAAAAATTATATAAGTAGTTTATCAGCCATCTCGTTACCATAACACAAGCATTAGGTTGCTTAGCTTGGGACTAGATGGCGTTGTGTGAAATGTCCAAGGATATTTATTTATTTATTTATTTATTTACCTATAGCACATTCACTCTCTCTCACAGAAAACGTTCAACTTCTGCCCAGCTATAAGAGCTCATAGGAAGCCCTCTGGAGCTTCTGTCGTGTCTTCGTGTGTGCCTCCTGCGTTATGTTATTCGGTGATCAGGATCGCTATGTTGGTGTTATTCCGATACGATGCGAAGGTCGTCTATTTCCTCGATATGTTGCCATCTTAAATATTCAGAGAACATAATATTTATGATTCAAGCTGTAATATTACATGTAATGTTGTATAACGCGACCAAGTGCTAATTTCTACTGAAGTTTAATATGTTTTGATTGACTTGTGAAGGTGTGATTCAGAGTTTTAATGGAGAACCATTAAACTAATAGTAGGTATATCGTAATCTTTCTTTAATATAGAGATTAAATCAATTAACGATCTAGTCGAATTAAACTCACAGGCAGCACTAATTAGTGAGGATGTACTTATGTAATAGTAGATTATTAAGGCGACGCTATCTGACTTATGATGATTTTAAACTGAAGATCACGTCTAAACGAGTAGTGTTAATGATTTGGAAAAAATATATGTTAAATTAAAGCATTTTCTTAATAACTTAATATGTGAATATTTTAGATTATGTTTATATTAAATAGTGTGATTAATTTGTAAAATGATGTCTAACGCAGATGAAAAACTGAGAATCACGCAAAAACTGTCAAGCGTATTTTTATGAAACCTTCACCATTTTAAAGGTAACTTAATTATTTATCTTTTAGTATACGTGTTTTATTAAAATGCCTTTTGTTTTATGTATAATAAATTAATAATGCGTCTAATTTGGGACAGCGCTCCTTGATGGGCGAGTCCTATTACTGGCTGGACGTACGACGCGTTGCGTGAGCTCAGCACAGAACGCGCAAGCTAACCACTCAAGGTCATTGGCGTATAGTTGCGCCTTAACCAAGGGGATAAAGCAGTGTCTTCTGTCGCGGGTGACGATTTAAATCGCGAGCGTAACGAAGGACTCGAGGTTTACTCCCGAGCGTAGCGAGGGTGTTAAAAACTTAAATCACGAGCGAAGCGAGGGATTTAAGACGAGTCCTGAGTGTAGCGAGGGATTTAAGTTCACCCAAGACTAAGACAGCTTTATCACCGAGGAAAATACTCTACTTTTCGTACCATTTGCGAAAAAATTAACACAATAATAATATGAGATAAGCATTTTAGAACATTAACTTATTTATAAAAATAAATTTAAATAAACTTAACGTTTGTGTATTTGAAGAAAACAAAAACGCGGCAAATTCCTAGACTAATATTTTTTTGTCGGTAGGTAAAAGCAAAGGCATCAAGCTCATACGGCCTCGTCGGTTTTCGTAATTTTATTTAATAATCATAACTGCATAATAAATGCGTATTCCTTTTTCAAAAAGATGTAGGTATAATGCTTTATATACAAACTCAATGGTGTAAACACAGAGCGGCAATTCCCGTATTTTTAACAACGTTCGCAATCTCATCTCAGTCTCAATCTGTCAAAAAATGTATAGAGTTTACCTAAATTTTTGACAGATGATTGTCGCTGGCATGAGATTGCGACTAGAATTTGAACGTTTTTAGGTACGAGAATTGGCCCTCTGATGTAGTTCAGTATAAATTTCGGTAAGTAGGTATTCCAAATTTAAATCACATTCTCCCCCTAGAGGATGAATGAAATTCAGTACAATTTCTGTCCCTGTTTTTAACAGATTAAAAATGACTATTGTTATATTCGCTTTTTGTGGCATAGAATGTCACTTTTTTGAGCAAGTGCTCAGCAAGTGGTATGAAAAGTTTATTACTTACCTATCTACCTATAAAATGCCGATAAAAAATAACTCGAAGCTTTAGAAAATAAGAACAAAATCTCGTGGAAAAGTTACCTATGTTCATAATGTTCTCATAAAATGTTGCCCAATCTCCGTTATGTGAATACTTGTAACCAGGAAATATCGATCATTTACAAATTACATTAGACATGCAAAGTGCAAGTAAAGCGCCCATTACATTATCCAATTTATAGAGCGCTAGATGAGATAGCTTGCTTCATTTGCATTGTGTAAACTGCCTTTACACAATACAAACTTAGCACGCTAGCTCATCAAGCGCTCTATAAATTGGATAATGTTATGGGCGCTTTACTCTCAAGTCTCAACAAGAAGTGACAGGAAACCCTCGAACTGACACACGTAACGATTAAGATGCATGTAGTTTGGATAAGGGGTTTAGTTCATTTTCAATTGACAGAAACATGGTATCTACAGTTGTTATATCTCATGAACGGGTGAGCCATACTTGTAGATGTACTGCGTATAGACACGCGCTCTTGTGTGCGTACCTGCAGGTAACGCGCTCCCGAGCTTACGCACACAAAGACA
Organism: Cosmia trapezina; assembly: GCA_905163495.3. Lineage (NCBI taxonomy): Eukaryota > Metazoa > Arthropoda > Insecta > Lepidoptera > Noctuidae > Cosmia > Cosmia trapezina. Next base: position 22,481,035 of record LR991041.1, on the reverse strand, counting down.
ATGTGCGTGTAACATTTACACACACAAGTATGGCAGGCGGGTAGGTATTTGATGATCTGGAATTCTGGATCGACGGTCAAAGATCCACGAATGACAGCCAGGACCAACGGCTTAACGTGCTTTCCGAGGCACGGAGGAGTCTCGGTGTCGGCACCAACCGCGGCAAGCGCAGCTTAACCTGATGGATCGACCCGTGCGGCTGTTATTACTTAGCCACGAGTCCCTCCTATAACACTCCACACAAAATTAAACACAATTAAATTAAAATTACATTACCTAGGTAGGTCAATCAATCTGCCTAGCCTTTTCCCAACTATGTTGGGGTCGGCTTCCAGTCTAACCGGATGCAGCTGAATACCAGTATTTTACATGGAGCGACTGCCTATCTGACCTCCACAACCCAATTACTGGATAATACGATACCCCTTGGTAAGACTGGCTGTCAGACTTTCGGGTTTCTGACGACCCGTAACGACTGTCAAAGATTCACGAATAACAGCCGGGACCAACGGCTTAACGTGCTTTCCGAGGCACGGAGGAATCTCGTTATGTAAAGATGGTCACCCATCCACTGACCAACCCCGGCAAGCGTAGCTTAACCTGACGGATCGACCCGTGCGGCTGTTATTACTTAGCCACGAGCTCCTCCATTACCTAGGTAGGTACTATTAAATAAAAGACAGGTACCTAAATAATCATTTTATTTTTTTTACTATTGGTGTCATGATCTTAGGAGGTGGAGGATGCTGTTAAAGTTCCATTACAATTATACTTATTAGTTTTTATTTGCGTGGCCTATGTTGAGTGAGTAATGAGTTTTGATTTAGATCTACAATCGATTGCTTCATATTTATTGGGCGGTCGTTTAATTGCAAGAGAAGACCCACCAGGGCATGTCTTACGTGAATTATTTGATTAAATACTCCTGTGCACAGTAACTGCAACACAAATAAACCCGTTAAGTGATAGACGCCAAACTAAATGAACGTTGACATAGAGCTTGTTTGATATTTATGATCGCCGTTATCTGAATTTACAATTTGTTGGCTTCCAAACGGTACTTAGACATAGCGAGACTTTAGCGTGGCTAGTAATAATAGCAATAATTAATAATTACGTAATGAAAGCACGTCCAATAATCTAAGGGGTCCCCGAAACGATCAATTGAAATAAATACATTTTGCCATCAATGTCTACTGTGGTAATATTGTCAATCGCTTCAATCGCACTTGGTAGACGATCAATTTGCGCATCAATGTGTATCGATCACGTTAAAATTGACAATTGCAATTGATCGTTTCGGGGACCCAAACGAAACGAACGAAGATAGTTAAGCAGTTGGCAATCACTGCAAATTACCTATGTAGGTACATTACATCTTCCAGCCCATATCCCATGTTTCTTAAGGTCGGCGCAACACGTTTTCTTCTTCCATTCTCTTTCATATTATTCCTCACAGAATCCATCCATCTTTTCTTTGCCCTTCCTCTGCCTCTCCATCCATCAACATGTATATTCATCACTCTTTTTGATAAAATAGAAGTTTTGAGTATGACTGTGAATTGCTGGGTTACATTATTTCAGCTCACAATAAATAATGTGAATATATCTAGTTATGAGTAGGTGTAAGGGCCTATTTCACGATGGCCCAATAGCCACTACTTAGCTAATAAATTCAAAAATAGAACAGAATTTGTATGAAATTATCTGCCAAGTAACTTAGAACTTAATCGTAGGTGGTGAAAGCCCTCAGTGTGGGGAAATCAAAGAAATAAGTGTGAATCATAAAATGGCTATAAATAGTGAGATGACGACTGTGGCAGAAGAAGGCACGCTGCGCGGTGCGCCGAGCCAGGCATTGGCAACAGGATGATAAGTTATAATATAAAACCATCGGCCAAAATATGCAGTCAAAATATGATGTAGAAAATGGAACACGCGTTTTGGGAAGGTAGTCCCATAGCGCCGGAAATGTAGCTTGAACTACAGGGTGTATCAGAAAATAGTGGTATTTAAGGGACACAGACCATCAAACTGAACAACTTCTTCCATGGAACCAACATCGTAATCGAGAAAAAATATCAGCTGTCCCCTACAAAGCTTTAATAACTACTCGACGCAAATGTATGGGACGGCTGATAATTTTTTTTGATGTTGGTCCCATGGAGAATGTTATTCAGTTTGATAGTCTGTACCACACCCTTAAAGGTCATATCTTTCTCAACATCCTGTATTTTACCTTTCTTTAAATATTCGCTATGGGATCTTTATTAAAGTTATTCAAACAATAATTATTGGAAAAAAATATTGAGATATAGATAGATCAACTTTATACAAACCTAAATACATTATATATTTTTTTTATTATATATTTTGTATTTTATGTATCTTATTTTCTCTTCTACTCTTACACACTTTGTCTACATCTCTTTTTACCCTCTGTCCTATCGCAGGTATGCTGGAAGAGATTTCTTTTGAAATAAGCATCACCTTTGTACGTATTTTTCTGTTCCTTTATGTTTGTCTGTTTATTTGTGTGTACCTACATAAATTGTTAAATAAATAAATAAATATAGGTACAGATGAATTGTTACTAATTCCCTGCAGTGAGCGATGACAACAATTGAACCTGGATCGGGCTGGTTAGGTACATTTTTATCACAGATAGACCACAGGTTTTCATATCAGAAATTATAATGCCGCTGTTCCTGATACTTTTTCTTCACTTTCACTTTACTTCGTCGCATGACGTAGTTACAGTGTCTGAACCTCTGGGTTCGTACGACACGCACAAACTCTTGTGCTGGTGACGTAGCAGCTTGCAGCGCATGTGCTGTGCGTTACGATACTTAACATAACGTGAAACATCCCAATGTTGGCGTGTGGACAGAGGGGCAAGCAAGGTATGCTTAAAGACAGTCTCAAGGTCACACACAACTCACAACATTTTGTACACCAAAATAGACATGAATTTGACTTGTTTAATGATGTTGTATCCAGACCCAGCCGCAAAGTGCTTAAGCTTAATATTCCTAGGCGTAGAATTAAATTGTTCTCTAATAATGTATATTGAATGTCCATTACTATTTATAACAAATTACCTGATGTTTTCAAAACTCTCAGGCTCAGAACATTTAAATGTAAATTATTTAACTTTCTATGTTATTTTCGACTGAAGATTTTATGACTTAAAAACTTATCTAAACATTTGTACATTTTTGCCTACAAATCATATTTGACTTGTTCAATATGTTTAAATTATTTGTAATTATTCTAATAATTAATAATTTAAATTTAATGTAATTTTGACTCATAATTTTACAAACTATTAATATTTGTACGCCGCGTAGTAATAACAGCCGCACGGGTCGATCCGTCAGGTTAAGCTACGCTTGCCGGGGTTGGTCAGTGGATGGGTGACCATCTTAACATAACGAGATTCCTCCGTGCCTCGGAAAGCACGTTAAGCCGTTGGTCCCGGCTGTTATTCGTGAATCTTTGACAGTCGTTACGGGTCGTCAGAAACCCGAAAGTCTGACAACCAGTCTTACCAAGGGGTATCGTATTACCCAGTAGTAACTGGGTTGTGGAGGTCAGATAGGCAGTCGCTCCATGTAAAATACTGGTATTCAGCTGCATCCGGTTAGACTGGAAGCCGACCCCAACATAGTTGGGAAAAGGCTAGGCAGATTGTTTTTTTTAATATTTGTACGCCGGAAACGGCAGAATATTATGATTATAATATCCACATAACACCTTTGTACAATATTCTGACAAATAAATGCATTCTATTATATTCTAAACAGTTATTGAAGTGAAACTTCTTTAGGCGCGTTGAGCGATTTTTGGCATGGGGAAATCTCACGGGTTCGCGTCACGCGTCACCGTGTCACCTCGACACCGCGACATGCTAAGTTTAAGTTTTCACTTCTGTCAATTTCACAATGAAACTAAATGTGTTTTCACAATGAAACTGAATTATGGATTTACTATGTTTAAACAATTTTTAATGAAAAAATCTTCAATTAAAATTTAAAAGATGTAGCGCCTGTTTCACCTACGATTAAGTTCCTATTAACTTACTTGGCAGATAATTTCATACAAATTCTGTTCCATTTTTGAATTTATTGGGTGAGTACCTAGTGGTTATTCGGACATCAGCATCGTGAAATAGGCTCATAATATCAAATAAGTTTACTTAGGTAAGAAGTATAGCCGACCGATAAACGAAGGTTGAAGGCAGTAGTAGCGCGCGTTTAAAGCAGGCCATGTCCTCAGGAAGCTTGGCAACTCTAAAAAAAAACAAAAAAAAAAAAAAAAATAAAAAAAAATAAAACAAAAAAAAAAAAAAAAAACAAATAAAATGAATGGTAAAATGTGAAAAAAAAATCAAGGATGCCAAGTTATGTTTTGATATTAGGAATGTTCTCTACATATAAGTTAAAAGGCTCTAGTAAAATATTGCAAGTTCGGACTTCCTAGCACGGCATGTTGTGTTCCCCAAGCCCCACAACTGTCTCATAAAATAATCTATCCTTTTCACACTCACCTTTTGAATCTATCGGTGTTTGTAACGTTCGGCATTCCAAGCAGCTCCTGGTTTCCGCAAAGTATTCAATCATTTTCTCCGGTTTACCGCGAAAATCAACGAATGACGACTTAATCATTTCCTCCCACACGACCTTAACATCTTGCGTCTTGCTCTAACTATCTACCTGCCTTGTTCTTTAAGTTGTACTTGAGTGTTAAGTCAGTGCCTTTCACTCCGCGAGAGAAACCAGCGGCATCATGCGGTACGATACCACGTCTAGTTAACTTAACTATAGTCTAGTGACAATGATTTACGGGTTTAGTCATGTGAGACCAAAGTTCTTGTGTTTAGTGTATTTTGTGTTGTTAAGTGTTGGTAAGTTGGACTAAACGTTTGAATAAAAGTTGGTTTTTAAATCCTGTTTGGCTGGTTTTAAGTTGATTTCTCTATTAGTCATGATGTACCTATTTAGCCATTTAGGATAAATACACGGAAACGATATTGTTGTTATAGCAAGGTATTGACAACTTTCCAATTTATCAATAATCTGCAATACTGATGTTATTGCAAAAAGCATACTTACGAAGTTTTAAGTGAAACATGACATAAATTGAATGAAAAGGACACATAACTTTATTGACGATTAGAACTCAGGGTTAAAAAAGTTATAATCATTCACAATATCCGCTGATCATTTGCAACGGAATGATTATGAAACAAACTTTCGAAAGTGCACAAGATATATCTTTGTTTTGTACCCGATAACAACAAAAACATGAAATGCCTCAAGGGCATGGTGTCGCACTCGTTACCATTGCGATCACGTTTTGGAGACAGTTGAATAACTGGACACAGTGGACACTAGGAGTGTGCAATTGAGTAACATAAGTAGGTTTCTGGTGTCGTGTGGAGACCGTGAAATAATCCTGTTTCTGGTGTCGTGTGGATACCGTGATATAATCTTGTTTATGATTGTTTACGGTTGATGTTTTGTGATCATAATCATAAAAGAGAGCCCCTTTTGGGCAATGTAAACAATAAGCTTGTAAAGGCTGTTGGGATAATTAAGGCAAACGTCAAGAATCCGAATTTCAGGTTAAGAGTTTAGGCTTTAATTCGAGTAAAGTAATTACAACTGGGATTCGAACTCACGACTCTCACTCGTAAGTATTTGGAGGCATGAGGAACAGGGTGTAAAGTTCACTCATCCTCCATTGAAAAGGGAGGATCCTCCGACCAGACGGGTGTTGTGTCTGGTGGGCCACTGCCCGACGGTTGATGTCGGGACGTTGTATATATGGTAGTAGCGTGGTAAACTCTAATTGCGCGATGCAGGTTTTTGCGTGACGTCATGTCATTGATGTGTAGTTCATATGTGGCGATGTAGATGCCGCCACAAGTATGCGCTTTGTCCAATTTTAAAATGTCATAGACCCGTTGGTAATCAAAGTATGAACTGTTTATTTTTGAAAACAATAGTAATGTTGCCGCTTTAAAATTAAATATTGAGTTGGAATCTAGTTTTGATTTATGATGCATTTCGAAGTAGTTACCTACTTAAAACCAAAGACATATTGTTTACAAAATAAATCAGTTAATAGAGCTGCAAATGCTTGGATTTGTGATACTGATAATCTATCCATTGCATTAGTCCAACCAAAACTATGAGAGATTAGCATACTTGTATGAATGGATGCTACTTGTGACAAAATCAGAAATCTAAATGAACCTCTATTCCCTCTTCCAGAGATATCAGAATGCCTTGTCCTCCGCGCGTACCTGTCGCAGCATGGTCTGCACGGAGAGGTGGAGTTCTCGCACAAGAACGACACGCTCATCAGCATCCGCACCAACCTCAAGCCCACGCTGCAGTATCCTGACGGCGTGTGGCGCTGGACCATCCACGAGTTCCCTGTCGACTACCGAGACCTCTCCGAGGCCAGGTGCTCCGACGTTAACCTAGGCAGAGAACTCATTGATCTCACTGAAGAGTTAGGCTACCTCATCATACCAGGAAAGGACCATGCCGAATTCGAAAGCAAAAACACTCTAACAGGCCCAAACGGACTCTGGGGCAAGAGTATAGTCTTCGAAACAGCTGAACGAGACATGATCATATGCGCGTCAATATTATCAACGGATCAGACTTATGAGAAGAATGCGATAGCAAAGTTCACGTCCCCAGTGGCGGGGACGCTGCATTTCAGATGGCTATCAGCCAGAGAGTCTGACGAATCTGACTCTTACATCCAAGCAGACTTATATCATACCAAAGGTTTATCAGAAAAAGTAGCATTTACAGAACATAAGTGGAAGTTATTTGTAACAGACATTTTTGATGCTGACAAAGGGAATTACGAAGACAACTGTAATGTTCTTCAGCTAGTGTTTGATCCTGAGAACAGTGGGGACGGGATGAGTGTGGGGGACCTGGACAGCAGGCTGGGGATGATCAAGGTGGCGACAGACGCGAACGTGATGAAGACGAAGACGTTGTTCAAGGATGAGGTCATCAACGTGCTGCGGAGTGACATGGAGGTGACGCGGCGGAGCCTGTACGTGGTGATATATGATAACAGGCATTCTGATAGTTTCCTGGCGTGCGCCAAGTTGAGGCCGATGGCGCCGAAAACTACAAAGTGAGTATGTTTCTTATTCTTTAGATATAGTCACATTAGCCGTTGACCGCGACTTTGTCCGAGTGTATTTTGTATTTTATAATTTTTTTATACACATATCCAGGGTGAAAAGTTGCCTATGGCCTTCTCTAGGTACACAGGCTACCTATCTGTCCATGATAATCGGCTCAGTGGTTTAGGCGTGAAAAAGTGACAATGACACACAGTTTCTTTCTCATTTATAATATTATAGTACGCATACCTAAAATGACCAATATATGAGAAGAAACGATCGTTCTTTACATAAAGCGTAAGCCCACAAATACATATGCGGGCTGCTAGTAACATCATCTGAATTATGTTAGAAGCTATTTCTGGCCACAATCATAACAGTGTATTAATTATTCATTCTTGTTTAAATTATTCCAAGTACCTGGTCGAGCGAGCTCTGCTCGGATGAAAATAGAGAAAATTAATTTTTGCCAGATATGAGACCTAGCTAGACTGCTAGATCGATTTTTCGGCCCCGTAAACGCCTATATTGCAGCTTTCATCGAAATCGTCAGAGCTTTTTGAAATTCGAGAACGTGATTACAAATATATACAAATACTGCTCATTCAATAGTATATGATAATAAAATTATGCATAAAAATAAACTACGACCAACATCTATTGCAACCTCTAGGACTTTCCTTATTGCTAGCCAATCGTTTACGCTAGTCTAAGCTTTATTAAGACTAAGGATCTGCTATACTCGTATGTATACCAGAAGATTAATTTGTTGACTGTTTTATGTCAATAAATAATTTTTGTTTTTGTATATGTATACGTACAGTTACTGTCATCATATTATTTTGTATAGGATCATTTCATGTTTCGCATGAAAGTTAAAAAACCGATTTCTGTATTACGACAGTAATTTGGAGCATCAGCAACATCATATCAAGGATATTACTGCATTCCTCCCTCAGAATGTTCATTGTAGAAGATTCCGGAGTTGACGACTTATTGTCGGCCTACGTTTGTCAATTTTTAAACCAAACATAATACCATGGTTTTATCGCAATTAAGTATATGCAAATAGGATTGAAAAAAAGATTATTGTATTGATAACTACAGCATGGCTCGCCTTCAAAGTTAACATTAATAAACTGAAGAAAAACAGTGCATCGTATATTGCGCTACAATCAATATCTTTCAGCCATTATTGTTTCAATTTTTGGTTACTTATTCACACCTGAGTCAAGGTTGGTACGGAAGGCTTTTAATAGTACGGAAACCTAATCCTGGCCCTATGTCTTGTCATTCATGCTTTAAGATTAACTAATCTATATAAATAAAAACCGGTCAAGAGCGAGTCGGCCTGGCGTACCGAGGCTTCCGTTCCGATTTCTGAAAAAGTGTGCTATTTAGAGATCGTTTTATTTTTCCTGTAATCTTTACATAAACTTCTATCACATAGAATAATTTCAGATTTTTCTTTTTGCAAACTTCGGAGATAAGGGGGGGGAACGGTATTTTTTTACATTTTTCATCAAAAGTCAAAAACTATGCGGCATAAAAAAAAAAAAAGTTTGAGAATGTGCAAACAATGTTCTTTCATATGATACCCCACATGACCTAGTCACCCCACTTTGAATTTTTAAGACCCCCTTTCAGTCCCTGTTGCAAAAAAAACATAAATATTTTTATTTCTTTCTTATTTGCAAAATAGTTGGGTAAACGTCATTTAAAACTGTTCTAAATTTCAAGTTGATAGCATTAGTAGTTCTTGAGATATCCAGCTGTGACAGACAGACAGACAGACAGACAGACAGACAGACAGACAGACAGACAGACCGACAGACAGACCGACCGACAGACTGAGTGAGACCATAAGGGTTCCTTTTTTACCATTTTGGTACGGAACCCTAAAAAGAGAAGTCCTGACTGATTGACTGACTCATCAACGCCCAGCCCAAACCCTTGGACCTAGAAAGCTGAAATTTTGAACAGAGGTTCCCTTTATAATGTAGACAAGGAATAAGGAAGGAATTCCCGGTAGTACGTTCCCGTGGGATATTTTCCGACATCCACGCGGGCGAAGCCGCGGGCAAAAGCTAGTTGGATATAATTATCGTTGTCATCCTTCTTTTTATCCTAATTGCAGAGCTTTAATAAACATGGACGGCGTCCGCGGCTCCATCGACTTCACGCAGCGCTCGCCCTTCGACCCCACCTGGACCAACTTCCAGCTGGGGGCTTCCGACGGCGACTACGAGTCCAACTTGCGCTTCGTCAGCTCCGTGCTGCAGTACAGCGTCCATGAACTGCCTCCGAAGCTCATCGCCGATGAGATGGACTCCTTGTGTAATACCACGGGAGGGATCTATAACCCTTCTGGACTTGATCTGAAGAAGCTGCCGCCGCCAGGTGACATATGAACTTTGAATGCTTACCACTACTACCTAGTCTTTTGAATGTTGTCTGGAAAAGGCGATCGGTCGCTATCGCTATGGATACTTGGATAATTTCAAGCATTTGTAGTTATAGTCATCATCTGCCTAGCCTTTACCCAACTATGTTGGGGTCGGCTTCCAGGCTAACCAGATGCAGCTGAATATCAGTATTTTTGGAACGACTGCCTGTCTGACCTCCACAACCCAGCGACTGGGTAATACGATACCCCTTGGTAAGACTGGATGTCAGACTTTCGGGCTTCTGAAGACTCGTAACGACTCTCAAAGATCCAAAAATGACAGGCAGGACCAACGGCTTAACGTGCTTTCACGGAGGGGTCTTGATATGTAAAGATGGTCACCCATCCACGAACCAACAGCGGCAAGCGTAGCCCTAATTGCTCGCCCCGTACGGCTGTTTTACTTAGCCATTACATTTTGTAATTGTAATAAAGCTCTTCAGGATAAATCTACGACGAGGCAATTTCTAACACATTCGGTAAAATAAAATCTTACACAGGTACAATCATCCATTGTATACGATTTTATCGAATGTGTTCAAATCTATTTCAGTGTGCGTCTAAAAATATTACCCCAGTTTATCTATCGGAAATAGAAATTCGACTAATGTTACTAGAAAGAGAAACACTAGACTATTTCATTCTTGTGAATTTATTTTAGAAGTATTTTTCATATTTCTAATTATGCCCAGTGCTGTTAGCTAGAATATCTATTTTCTGTGCAATTGGAAATGTTCGGATCTCCACACAAATAATGATGTCCCATCTCTCGAAACGGAAATAAGAAACAGACTCAAAGATCTATTCCTAAAAATAACCATTGCTGCTAGTCACAACTTGATTGCCAAGATTGGAATTTGATTTTTTTCTTAATGAATGGGACATGTAGGACATGCTGTACGACCAATGTCACATACCAAGGGGTAGATTTTTTTGGGTGGATTCGCCGTGTGATTCTTTCTGTAAGACCTCATCCTAAACTTCGAATTCCGCTGTGAGTTTCTTGATTGGGATTCGAAATTCAAAGTGTCAAATAAAAAACCGGTCCAGAGCGAGTCGGACTCGCGCACCGAGGGTTCCGTTCCGATTTCTGAAAAAGTGTGCTACTTAGATAGTACATCATTTTATTTTTCCTGTAATCTTTACATAAACTTATCATAAACTATCACATAGAATAATTTCAGATTTTTCTCTTTGCAAACTTCGGAGATGGGGGGGGGGGGGGGGGAACGGTATTTTTTTACATTTTTCATTAAAAGTCGAAAACTATGCGGCCTAAAAAAAAATTAAAAATAGTTTGAGAATGTGCAAATAGCGCTCTTTTGTATGATACCCCACATGCCCTAGTAGCCCCACTTTAAATTTTTAAGACCCCCTTTCAGTCCCCGTTGCAAAAAAAATACGAATATTTTTATTTATTTATTATTTGCAAAATAGTTGGGTAAACGTCATCTTAAACTATTCTAAATTTCAAGTTGATAGCATCAGTAGTTCCTGAGATATTCAGCTGTGAGAGACAGACAGACAGACAGACAGACAGACAGACTGAGTCACACCATAAGGGTTCCTTTTTTACCATTTTGGTACGGAACCCTAAAAACAAGTGAGAAGAAGTGATGCGAAGTGAGAGTGAATAGCGAGTTGTTTTTTGAATTTTACAGAATCGACGTAGTTCTAATACACACTGCTACATGATTTGATTTTGAATTGATGGACTGTCATGGAAGTTTTTTTGGTTGCCTGGTAGATAGCGTGGCAGCACATCGCTTGGTGGCGAGCCAACAGGCAAGGGCAACAAGTCAACGAGCCAGCCCGTTGATGTCGACGTTTTCACTGTGATGTCGATGACGCATGTTTGCATTCTCGCGATCGACATACATATTCTGTTTCCAAAATAACTGACTATTCTCTCTCAATACGACGTACGCTCTCATATCGAATACTTTTTGTTTGATGGATTATTTTGTATTAGATAGCGAAAATGTAAAATGTGTGCGACTTATGCCATTTTCCAAGAAAGATGAATTTTACCAAGAGACCATCAGGACTTCATGAGACATGAGGGAAGGCATAGGCATAAGCTGTTTTTAGGGTTCCGTACCCAAAGGGTAAAACGGCACCCTATTACTAAGACTCCGCTGTGCGTCCGTGTTAGTTAGACAGTTGAAATTTTCACACATGATGTATTTCTGTTGCCGCTATAACAAGAAATGCTTTAAACAACAGAATAAAATAAATATTTAAGGGGCCCCCATACAACAAACGTGATTTTTTTGCCGTTTGTATAGATAATGGTACAGAAACCTTCGTGCGCGAGTCCGACTCGCACTTGGCCGGTTTTTTTAATATTTCTGTTTGGGAAAGACTGATGCTGATAATAAGCAACAAGTATGTAGGTAGTGCATTGTGACTTCACAAGTGACGTCATTAAACTACAAGCTCTATCTGTGTGTGGCTCGCGGCAGCTGCACAGTTTGAACTTTAGTGAAATTTCAATTTACTGGGAATTGTTGTCAGGCAAGTGGTGAGGCAATAACGAGGCGACTATCCAAGAGGACTTCCTCACACTTACACACTTGCACCCCTCACTTGCAGGCATGGGCACCCAAGACCAGTACCCGGTAGGAGACCTGCTGGGCAAGCACAAGGACCGCACGGAGTACCTGAACCACAAGTACCTACTGCCGGGCCTGGCCAACGAGCTGAGCGGCGCCTACTGGGACGTCTACCTGCCCCTGCAGGGCGTGCACAGCGTGATGCACAGGGCGCTGGTGCTGGAGAGGTAACACTTATGATGTTGCTCTACAAGAACACGTGGTGATATCTAAAAACTGAAAACGGAGTAAATCAGAAATTCAACAATATCAATCAATCTGCCTAGCCTTTTCCCAACTATGTTGCGGTCGGCTTCCAGTCTAACCGGATGCAGCTGAATACCATTATTTTACATGGAGCGTCTGACCTGCACAGCCCAGTAACTGCGTAATACGATACCCCTTGGTAAGACTGGTTGTTAGACTTTCGGGCTTCTGACGATCCGTAACGACTGTCAAAGATCCACGGATGACAGCCGGGACCAACGGCTTAACGTGCTTTCCGAGGCACGGAGGAGTCTCGGTGTATGTAAGATTTAAAAATTTTCAGTGAAAATGACGACAGATAGACAGAAACACTAGGTATTTTTAAAAAGGCCCTTAAAACGTTTTAGACGATTAGCCCTTTTAAAAATAAACTAGTACTTCTCTTGAGGGTTCTGGGTTCCATCAGCACTTTGATCGACCTGGGGCTCGATCTAATTGGGTGTTCCCGATAACAAATTGTCAGTAGCTGCCCGGAGTCTAGATTTGTGCCCGGTCTATGGCAACAGGCTCGCCCCCTTACATGGGGCTTTCTCCTAGATCTTCTCTTACCTATTATAAGGATGAGCAATGAATTCAACAAAGCTACCGAGATTTAGGAACAAAAATACACCTTGTATGCTAATAACCTTACCAAGCTGTTTCTGGTTTTTAATTCTCATTAAAAACTAAAGGCACCTTGCTTAATTACACTGGTCTATTTTAGTTTACGCTTAGTATATTAATTCAATTTCTGCCTTAGGTATTGTAATGTGCATTAGTCCTATACTTACTAAGATTGTTTAAAGCACAAATATAATGTACGTAACGCGACTGTGCCAACAAACTTCTGGCTAACTGTTCGCAGCTCTCCGTGCGTGTGCTAGGATTAACTTAACATCAACAGTGGCTCATGCCTGACTCGTTACACTATATGTTGCTGCTTGATAATACTCATGAGTTCCATATTGCACGCTCCAGACGCCACCCAAAGCGTGACATCTGCGGCACCATCCTGCAGTACGAGGCGGACACGGAGTACCAGACGCCCATGTTCTCCGCGCAGGTGGTGCTCCGCTACCCGCTGGTGGGGACCGTGCTGTTCCGCCAGCCGCAGGACAAGCCCTGGGAGGACACCACCATCATTGTGGAGAGCATGGTGAGTTGAGTGCGTGTTGAGTGCTAGCTCAGGGCTAAGGAAGATTTTACTTTTATGTCAGCAGAGTGATTCTGTAAGACCTCATTCTAAACTTCGAATCTGAATCCGCTGTGAGTTTCTTGATTGGCATTCTAAAAACTCGGTTGATAATTCGAATTTACACTAGCGCTACCCTTGCGAGCGTGTCAGCGAGTTGAACTAAATTGACCGTGAGATTTTGACAGATAAAGTATGAGAAGACGTAAGAAGTGGCATTCAGCAATGCTATTCTGTAATCATCTCACCGTGAAAACTTAAGTGAAGTGAGCATGGAATGAGCTGTCAGTGTCATTCCACCTGATGCTAGGGATGGACCAAGCACATTTTTACAGTCATAATCGAGATTTTAATACTATTTTTTACGCTATTGTAGTGGTAATTTTATATTATTTCAAAGTTATTACCTATTTAAGTATCTAAACATTACTACACCTTTAAGGGGTTTTTAAATAAAATTGCAAAACATTTTTTATTTGACTATTTTATTTTAAAACCCCTTAAATAGTAATGTTTAGACACCACACTTACTAGCTTACAAATAATATAAAATCATTATGTATAGAATTCGCATACAAAATATAATTTAAATCTCGATTATGATTGTAGATGTAATTTGGTCAATCCCTAGCATCCCTGGGATGACACTGACAGCTCACTCCACGCAAAGTTTTCACGGTGAGATTTTTACAGAATCGACTAGCGGTAAGGTAATTCCGTGTCACTTCGATTCAAAGTGTCAAATAAAAAGCAGTGAAGAAGTGATTATGCGAAGTGAGAGTGAAAAGCGATGTGAGATGCGAGTTGTTGTTTGAATTTTACAGAATCAACGTACAGAGCGTTATATTTAGTCTATGCTTAGCTTTTTGTTATGTACTTTCTGGATATAATCAAAATAACTATATGAGACGGCAAAGTTAGCGTACTGACTGACAGTTAAATTAGTTTTTGTATAATATGTACCTAGATCTCGAGTTCAATCCTCTTAGGAAAGAGTAGGTACTCGTAGGTATAGCTTTCAGATAGTGGATACGGTCTGGTTATGTATGTATGTGAGATTTTTGGTTTCACCCACTGTACAGAATAACTGTTATGTGATACAAGGGGCCGAGTAAGAGAACTAAGATCTTTGACCTGTTAGAAGCAAACACTGATACGAATTACATATTGGTTTTGGGTCTACCTTTTTCGCTCTCTTAATCTAAACGTTTTGACAGGGAGATCGTCAGAAACGTTGAAGTTAATACTCATATTCGTGTTGATCTGTTACGTGTTCCTGTCCCCCAGGTGCACGCCGACGGTGCGAACGTGAACAACACGCGCGACCACCGCTGGGCGATCCACGAACACGCGCCGGGCGCCGACTACTACAACTGGACGGCGCGGTGCCTGAGCGCCGGCAGGGTGTTCTCCCCGCACGCGCTGGACATCGACACCAGGCATCCCGAGTCCTACTGCAGACCTGGCCTTGAGGGGCTTTGCAGGCTGGGAGACTTCACTACCAGGTTAACTAACTCAGACTCAAAGCATTTATTTCAATGAAACCAATTACAGGCGCTTTTGAATTGTCAAGGCGTCGTCGTTCTGAAATTAGTTGCCCATTCTAAGCATACCTAGTAGATTCCTATGGAGAAGAACGGGCAAAAAAGCTATGGACTAAATCAAAATATTGTTTCAAAGTATTGGTACATTATTCATGTTGAAATTATATGAGAATTACTTGCTTCTATCGTGTAGAAAGCCAACTTGCTATAAAAATAAGCTGCCACGAGAGCCTCAGAAGTCCTACTGATTAGAAAAGACTTAGTTTTGACAACAGCCATAGAATTAGTTTGTATTCAACAGTTATACATATACGTACGACTGTACTCTGCCCAACCCTTCGAGGATGCTCTTGTGCTACAATGCCGCCTGGAGCCAGCTGTCATGTTCTCCTGTCCCCAGGCACGGCATGCTGCAGGTAGCCGGCAAGAAGGTGGACTCCGCGCGCCTGACGCGGCGCCTGTTCACAGACACGGTGATCGGGCTGGCCGGGAAGCACTCCATCATGAGGAAGTCGCTGGTCATCTACGACGACCACGGACCTGTGGCTCGGGGGGAGCGGATGGCCTGTTCTATGTGAGCATGAACTTCATATCGAATTCAAAATATCTTCATGTAATGTAACAAACTCAAACAATAGCAAGATACAGGCACTTTTTATGTATTGCAGGCGCTTTTGAATTGTGAAGGAGTCGGTCAGGCAGAAAGATGAAACTAGTAGATAAACCAAAGCGTAGTAGGTTTGTATGGAGGGGAACAGGCAAGAAACTCCACGGTCACTCTTTTAAATCAAAACATTATAACACTTAGGAAAGGGCAGTACATAGTAGGATTTAAGTCGTTTGTTGTGTTTTTTCTGCGATTAAAACCTTTTTTATAGTAATTTAGTTAGAGCGCTTTCTAGGGGAAAATAAACTTAAAACTGTATTGATAATACATTAATTTGTATTAAATAAGAGTGCTTAAATTGATTGCTTGTGTGTGGTTTAATTTCAGTGCGAGAATACAGTAGCACAGAATTGACATTGCTCTGAAAATTACGACAGGCTCGCTTGTCTTACTACTTATTAAGACAAACGAACGAGCCTGTGTACAGTTGTACACGATGGAAGTACTATTATATACTATACACATAGACACATAGAAAGTGTACTCGTACGTACAGTGCCCCGAGCTGTACGGCTGTCACACAGGTAGGAGACAGAGAAGACACTCTATAAAACCAATTTCTTCTCAAAACTCGACGTGTCGTACTAACTGCCGCGCACACTGTGCCAATATTCGACATAACTTTTATTGTTCTGATTCGAATCTGACTCCAGGACCAACTCCTTCACAAACAAAATTACAACATAGTGTTTTGTTTGTATGTGCAGTGTGAACGGCCTCCACCGCCGCAAGGCAGTGGTGCGCGACTGGTTCGGCAACGGCGAGCCGGCGCCGCTGAAGGGCCGCATCGAGCTGACGCAGCAGTCGGAGTACGACGTCACCAACGTCGTGGTCACGCTCGAGGGCCTGGTGGACGTCAACAACTACAAGATACATGTGGTGAGCTTGTTACATTAGCTATGAAGAAGGTTCACTGCGAAAGGTTACAGTTACAGGTAATGACGGCTCAGGGGGTCTACTCCCTAAGTCCGTCCATCAGTCCGTCCGTCTGACATAGCGATCCATCAAAACAAGTGTAAAAGTTTTTTTCGGACTGGCAAAAACACAGCGGGAGTAGGGACAACTGTCAAATCGTGTTGTCAATCATCCATCCGAAGGTGATACGGAGTAGGAAACGCCCGTAACGAAGGCCGAAACTACGGGCCTCGTGCTTAGGGAGTAGACCCCCAGATGTGTAAGCTCAGAAGTTAGGTTTGGTAAGGGACAACATCCTTTTTCAATTCCACATGTGCACTCTTGCTCGCTCGTCAGTCGCTAAGATTCAGCAATGGAAGTAGAGAAAGGCCTTTTATTGTGAACATATCCAATCTTCAGACCAAATAAAAAACCAAACATAGACAGTGAGGTGAGGCCGGTTTCGTGAACATGTGTGCACTTAGTGAGGTGTAGTTTAGTTGTAGTTTGGTGTAAATGTGTGCGTGTGAGCGAGGTGTAGTTTGTCGCATGCTCACTGTAGAGTAGTATTGTTCGCAGCGCTGTCTTGATTTTTATTTGGTCTGAGGCCACTCTAGTGATTACAGACTACATTTAGGTTTTAAGACTTAGGTTGGACTTAGCTTAGAAAGAATCTATGTCGCTTAAAGCTGAGAGTTCTCTGGTTAGTGGTCTGGACCAGTAGACGATCAGCTTTAAAGAATCTGTACCTTTCCTCAATTTATTTTCTCATTGCAGGTGCCAGTAGAGAAAGACTTGGAGTTCCCCTGTGAGAAGACCACGCTCTACGACACCTTCAATCCATTCCATGTCAACAAATCTTTAAGCCCGCCTCCTACAAAAGGTACAGTTTGATGATCGCCTTCAATTAGATGAAAAACTCGAAAGTTTTAGCCTTTATCCAGTTTAGGTAGTTGTTGTACAGATTTTGTGAAGTTTTCAGCAAAAACAAAGCCCTTCCATGAATGTTGGTAGGAACATTTTATTTATTTATTTATTGAAATGCCTTAAAACTATCATTACAGGAATTATCCTAATGCGATAGCTAAGTCACACGCCTAAAATTAAAATTAAAGTACCTACAAAATATATCTAAAAATCATTGTTTAAATAACATAATCTATATAATAGTACTTTTGCGAATTCACCCCAGTAACATGTAAATACATCAATTTCGACCTGAATAAGATTGATGGTGCGAATTGCTCGAGTCAGAGGGGTCTTGGCCAGCAAGTTGGTCCTGGCTGATGGTACGACCAGCAATGGCGGGGGGCGTCGCCTCCACACATAACGGTCCGGTACGTACAAGTGCAACCGCTGCAGCACTCTTGGGTTGTGCTCTATGCCTCGGAGCAGTTTCACGATGTACGACACCAGTGCAAATTCCCGTCGTACCCTGAGTTGATTGTACCCAACCATACCCAGTACGAATAGAGTAGGGTACATCAAAGGGTAAAATGGGTATACTCCATAAAGTTTTTTGTACAGGTGGCGTGTGAATTTGTTCTGGCCTCGCTCCAACATCACTGAGTACTTAGCCTCATGTGGAGCCCATATGACAGCACTATGTTCCAGATGACTCCTGACTAATGCGTCATATAGGACTCTAACATGTAACTCTATCGTGTGATGTTGACACTTCAGGTACAGCGGATCAGTACGAGCTCGGCGACTTGGGCGCTAAGTACGGCCTGGTGGCGTCCCGCGCGCTGCACACGCACTACAACGAGACGCAAGTGACGCTGTTCGGACCACACAGCATACTGGGCCGCTCCGTCGTGCTGCATCGCAAGGTATGTGGAGTATTCTGTATCTTGAAATTGTCAGATTAGCTGCAATTTATAACGACAACAAACAGCTCAATTTTTGGGTTGCCAAAGTTAAATGACCAACGGATTAAATAACTGTCATTCAAAAGCTGCCTCATCTAGTTCAACTATCAGTAAACCCTATTGTTGTTGGAAAAACAACCTACGCTGAACACGTTTCTAAATGCAACAAAATAAATGATTGATTGATTGATTGAAATGTAGTTGTGGCCTTGTGGGTACTGTCACAATAAAGAAAATCGTTAGGCTGGAGAACAGTCCTGTTTGTCCTGTTTGTCCTGTTTGTCCTGTTTGTCCTGTTTGTCCTGTTTGTCCTGTTTGTCCTGTTTCGTTTGTAACTAGACAAACATCATCATCTTATATTTTTACATTTTGATTTTGATTATGATTCTGATTTTATTTTGATTGTAATTTTATTCGTATTTTGATTTTAATTTTAATTTTATGTAATTTTGGCTTTATTTGATTTTAATTTTGAATTTTGTCGATATTATAGTAAATTAGTTATGCTCGGTATCTATCGACAAACGAGTAATGCATGTTGTGCTTACCTGTAAGAAATTGGTGCACTAGTCTGAAAGTATATTGGATGTATCTGTTATCTTTGTATTAGTGTATTCAATTGTTGGTGAGCCAAATAAATAAAATAAAATAAAATATCTAGACTTTTCCCAACTGTGTTGGTTGTTTTACATTACTGTAAAACTGAAGGGACATAATGTAATAGCTAACGACTTGTCATCCTCCTTGCAGAAGAACCGCCGCTGGGCCTGCTCCTCCATCGAGCGCGGCTACAGCCCGTCGGAGGCGCGCGAGCTGCGCGCCATCGCGTCGTTCCACCACCCGGGCGGGTTCGCCATCGGCTACATCCGCTTCACGCAGCTCATACACAACGATGGCAGCGCCAGCGACACCGTCATTGAGGTCAAGTTGAGGCACCCCGGCGTTAGGGATACTAACCGGGTAAGTGAGGGCATGGAAGACATATCCAGTTTGCTAATTAATGGAGGGCGTTCCCTGTGTCAACCGGTAATAAATAAAATAAATAAACGAGAGGTTTCGTGGACACTCGGTTGGAACCATGTTCCTGTCGCTGTGTATTATAACATCAGGCACAATGAAATAAATAATACCATTTCAGAGTAAAACTAATGAAAAACGTCTGCTCGAATCTCGATACTCACACGCACACACACACTCGTGTAACTATGTAAAAGAGAGAGAGAAAGAGAGAGAGAGAAAGTCGCATGGAGGGAGCATAACGCTTTTTCCTTTCGTGATGTTTTCTACCAGTCAAATCCTACCGCAAGCCGTTCCAAAAACGTTTATTTCGACCAACAATGGATACAACACCTGGAACAATAATGGTAGTGGTAATAATAATGGTGGGCACCAAAAAACAAACAAAAGCTTTTAAGTCTTGTAATTAGAAAGATTTTTGAGAGAGTGAAGTCTTTAGTAGTAAGTATAGTATTTAAAGTGTGAAAATGATGCATGTTTACAGACGATGAACCACAACTGGGCGATCTTCGTGAACCCGGTGGGGGTGGACGCGGCCGTGAAGGTGACCAACACCCGCTGCGTGGCGGGCGGCTACCGCTGGAACCCCTACTTCACGCAGCTGGCGGACCCGCTCAACGTGAGTGTACAAGACACTAGAACTGCAGACACTTTACTATGTATTGTTGCTACAAAGTTGATCAAAGTTAAAACAAAGTATCTCTACGTCATACCCTTGGAGTGTCCAATAATAAGGAAATAAATAAAAATAATATTGTAACTATGTACAAGTACTATTCTAAGTCAATCTGCCTGCCTTTTCCCAACTCTGTTGGGGTTGGCTTCCAGTCTAACCGGTTGCAGCTGAATACTAGTATTTTAAGAACTATTTCTTAAAGATAACAATATAAGATAGGAATAGCTACACAACACACAGAGATTTAGTAAAAAAGAAAGTAGGTAAAGGTCTAAGGAGCTAGCTAGGTAGTCTTCAAAATATTAATAAATCGAATAATAACATTTAGTCAAATTCACAGTTAATCATTAATTATGGCCTGAAACACAGGTTTAAATAAACCTTGATCGGCCCAGGCACTACATTACCTTCAGAATTTTATTTTTTTGCAACTATAATTTTTATATTTGTCATACCATAGTTTTTAACCAGATTATTATAATACTACTAACATAGGCCTAGATTAATATTTACTACTGAACCATCTATTTACACTCTTTTGTAAACATATTTTTATTTCAATAAATTTTATTTTATTTTATTTTATTATCAAACTATCGGTTTGCTTTCAAAGTTTGCTGAACGTGGCACGTAGACGCACCTCACAGTGGCGACATGTGGCTGCCTACCCCGGGCGGGGACCCAGGCTGGTGATGTTTTGTGTATCAACATGTGGCTGCCTAAAGAGTACCTTTTTCTTTTAAAACATAATTAAAAGTTGACTTACTGTATGTTTGCAGTTCGACCTGTACAACCAGGAGTGTGGAGCTGACAACCCGCTGCGTTGTGACGTGGGAGACCTCACCGCTCGACTGGGAACCATTAGTGAGTAGCATCGCACGGACACGATCATAACTTAGCAAGAAACATCCAAACCAACGTGATTAACAACTCAAAATGAGAAATAACTATACAAAATGTGAGAATTTAGAACGAAATTCTCTACTCTCTTCTGTAATATAAAACTAACACCCGTATTTTGAATTGAGAGTTTGAGCACAGAATAAATGGGCATTTTCGTCAAAATGTCTACCAACCCACTTATGGGATGTCCTATACATACAAGTTGCAAATAATTAACATTTTTATAACATAGAAGTGTCGAGTAATTATTAAATAGTTCCAAAAGACTAGTTTTCTTTTTTACTTAAATTGTCAACAGAAATTAAAAAAAAAAGTAACAAAATTAAATCCTGAAATGTGGCATCTTACGTCTTGCAGTACTGTCCTTATTATTTGGTAACGGTCATGACCAAAACGTATCTAAGTTACTATTTATTTAGATATATTATTTGAAATAAGCTCCATATAATAAAAAAAAAAATACATACCTAGCAAAATTCGTAAAATTTATCATTCGATTAAATCAAGAATTTGCTAAAATATCCAAAACAATATTAGTAACGTTTTTTCAAAGTAGGTAGCAGTTTAAAAAAAAATGCCTAAATAATAGTACTAACGGTTTGAGTAACTCAACGGCATTACTTACTCTAATACTTATTTTCTTATTTTTGTTTGACATTACCTATTTATACCATAAGTTTATGTTATGTTTTGGAGTTTCTTGCCCGTTCTTCTCCAGGATCTACGCTTTGGAATGGGCAACTAGCTTCATTTTTCTGACTGACCGACCCAAGACCGACCCCTTGACAATTCAAAAGTGCCTGTAATTGGTTTATTTGAAATAAATGCTTTGAGTTTGAGTTTGAGTTATTTCTTGTACCAAATACAATGAGTGCATTTATAAACTGCGAAAATATTAATCCTGATGCAAAAATCGACACCGCATACAGGGTGTAAGGGACAGCCCTCCGCAAACTAACAGGGTGCATTCAGCTCCTCATTCTGAGTCATATTCCACCGGAAATTTTCTCAGGAAAATTTTCATTTTTTCAAAATTTTTTTCATTTTCATTATTTCAATGTAAAATTGCATTGTGTGTTCGCAGCACTCCATTTATGTAAAAAAAACTGCAAAAAAAACAGCAAAAAAAAAAACCAGCAATGGATGTTGAAATACTCTAACCAACTACGAGTGAAATCAGCTGTTCACTTTCTGTCTAGCTACAGAGTTCATCGAACTCACGGCATACCTATTACCTACCCCTCCCAACCAGTAATAGACGCTCCGATTTGTGCACAAAAACACAAACAAATCAGGTTTATTGGATTCCCTTAACGTTCCTGAAAAAATTTCATGTACCGGTCATCTTAGTATGACATACTGAATTCACCCTATCAGTTTGCGGAGGGCTGTCCCTTACACCCTGTATATTCGACATAATTATGTACCTACTTAATTGTGGATCCCAGGACCAAATAATTAAAATAGTAATTTAAAAATTAAATAATTTCTTCTTGAAAAGTTGTGTGGAAATTGGTTGTCATGATATAAAAATAAAAAAAAAATAAATATCCTTGGACATTTTCACACAACGCCATCTAGTCCCAAGCTAAGCAACCTAATGCTTGTGTTATGGTAACGAGATGGCTGATAAACTACTTATATACATTTTTTTTTGTAAATACATACATATTATAGATAGAAAAACACCCAGACTCGAAACAAATACTTGTAGGTCGTACAAATATTTGTTCCGTGCGGGAATCGAACCCGCGACATGCTGCGCAGCAGTCAATCGCTCAACCACTGCGCCAACCATGATGCGGAGGATTGAGGAAAATGTCGTGAGGAAAGTTTTGAGTATGAATGTGGAAGATTATAAGAGTAGGGGGAGACCAAAGAAGCGACTTGGATGAACTGTAAAAGATGGTATGTCTACAAAGGGGGTGACTACTGAGATGACGACTAATAGAGAAGTATGGAAGAAGAAGTCACGTTGTGCCGACCCCAAATAAATGGGGATAAGGGCAGCAGAATGATGATGATTTTATGGTTAAAGAAGTTACAAAGATTTCAGTTTAAAAAAAATTTATACATTGTGTAAGGGACAGCCCTCCGCAAACTGATAGGGTGAATTCAGTATGTCATACTATGATGACCGGTACATGAAATTTTTTCAGGAACGTTAAGGGAATCCAATAAACCTGATTTGTTTGTGTTTTTGTGCACAAATTGGAGCGTCTATTACTGGTTGGGAGGTGTAGGTAATAGGTATGCGGTGAGTTCGATGAACTCTGTAGCTACACAGAAAGTAAACAGCTGATTTCACGCGTCGTTGGTTAGAGTATTTCAACATCCATTGCTGGTTTTTTTTTTGCTGTTTTTTTTTTGCAGTTTTTTTTACATAAATGGAGTGCTGCGAACACACAATGCAATTTTACATTGAAATAATGAAAATGTAACTGAAAAAAAAATTGAAAAAATGAAAATTTTCCTGAGAAAATTTCCGGTGGAATATGATTCATAATGAGGAGCTGAATGCACCCTGTGAGTTTGCGGAGGGCTGTCCCTTACACCCTGTATTGTTGCACTCCCGCAAAAGTAATTATTGTTCACGTTCACTCATCTCATCATTGACTGTTCAAAAAAAAAAAAAATGTTATCTTTCCTACGACTGCTGCGATTATTATTGTTTTACAGTCCTCCAAAACATAAATAATGCAGTATTTAAAGAAGAGTGAAAGAACACTACCTTTCCACTTCGTCATAGTTGTTAGTTATTTTAGTGATATTTATTTTAGAAGTATGTATGTATTTATTTAAGTATTAACTGTTTTTATAGGGTTCCGTACCAAAATGGTAAAAAAGGAACCCTTATGCTGTTACTCAGTCTGTCTGTCTGTCTGTCACAGCTGGATATCTCAAGAACTCCTAATGCTATCAACTTGAAATTTGGAACAGTTTTAGATGACGTTTACCCAACTATTTTGCAAATAAGAAAGAGATAATCATAATCATAATTATAATCATTTTATTTAAAAAAAAAAAATGTTTTTTTTTGCAACAGGGACTGAAACGGCCTTCAAATTTTAAAGTGGGGCTACTAGGGCATGTGGGATATCATAATTATGAAAGAACGCTATTTGCACATTCTTACCTAAACATTTTTTTATTTTTTTTTAGGCCGCATAGTTTTCGACTTTTGATGAAAAATGTAAAAAAAAATACCGTTCCCCCCCCTTATCTCCGAAGTTTGTAAAGAGAAAAATCTGAAATTATTCTATGTGATAGAAGTTTATGTAAAGATTACAGGAAAAATAAAACGATGTCTTTAAATAGCACACTTTTTCAGAAATCAGAACGGAACCATCGGTGCGCGAGTCCGACTCGCTCTTGACCGGTTTTTTAGTTTTTATCCTCTGTCCTATCGCAGTTTTCTGTTGACCACCTTTGTACGTATTTTTCTGTTCCTTTCTGTTTATCTCTTTATTTGTGTGTACATAAATGGTTAAATAAAAAATAAATAAAATAACCACCAACTCTTCAACCCTCAGACATAGGCCTCAACCGCCAGATGTTCGTGGACAGCAACTTCCCGCTGGAGGGCACGGTGTCCGCGGTGGGCCGCTCCATCGTCATCTTCGGGCCCGAGCGCAGCTCCGAGCGGTTCGCGTGCGCCAACATCGAGCCCGACAAGGACATCATCAAGTACGTCAACATCATGAAGCCGCCGAGATTTGTGCTGTGAGTATCTCACTTCTTTATTTATTCTTTACTAACTGCGCCCCGCGGTTTCATCCGCGTAGACCGGGATAAAAAGTAGCCTATGTGTTAATACAGGGTATAAGCTATCTACATACCAAATTTCATCCAAATCGGTTTAGCCGTTTGAACGTGAAGAAGTAACAAACATACACACACCCCCACACTTTCGCCTAACCTAACCTAACCCAAGACATGATCGCAATGATGGGAGGAACAAGTGACTCTCAGCTTCCTGCAGGGTATTTTTACACCCGTTTTGAATGTTCTCGTCAGCGGCATGTTCCTGGAGGACACGCGGCGCGTGATGGGCGTGCCGGAGTGGATGATGTCGGTGGACGCGCGGCGCACGCGCGTGCTGCACGGCGGCACGTGCATCCAGCTGCTGCTGCACTTCACCGGCCCGCAGGCCAACAGGCTGGAGCTGGACTTTACCAAGTACGTACAACACTGGACTGGTGCCTTTATATTGTTTCTATTGAATTGAATTTTTTTATACGTTTTAAGTAGGTTAGTACCTACGTTCTATTTTAAAAGAAAGTGACATGTACGCTTCTTCGTCTGGAATAAGAAGAGGCCATAAGATTGCACCAATACAGAAATATTTCAGATAAAACAGACATTTATGTATGGTTTATTTATCCCACATTTAAACAATGTGCGGTTACTCTTTGGCAATAAAGACCAAGTTCTAAGTCAGTAGGTAAATCAAGTTAGTAAAAGTTCACTATTTGGTGCTTCAAATGGGCACAGGCCCGTTTTATGCAAACACCAAATATTAGTCATTTGTGGTCGTGCAGTCTGGCCCTCATGACCGGAATAGTACATTTTGATACAAGTGGAGAACGAGTGCAGTTGTCGGCTCAAAAACAACCTCGCCTACGGCTCGGGTGTTAATTCCGCCTCGAATGCAATAACAAATGTTCACGAGTATCAAACGACGTTTTTCAATACACTTTTGAAGAAATAAAATAAAATATCGGAAAATATTTTTGTCATGAATATTAAGAAACTATGATTTAAATTTTTTTTCGCGCTTTGCTTTTTCCAGGTTGAAGGAGAAGCAAAGGTATAAAGCCGATAAACAGCCTAATAAGAAAAATAGAAAATTCAAATATTTTCGAGTTTAGAACGCAAATAAATGTTAATTTGTTCATAAACGTTTTTTTATTGTAATAATCATAGTTTTTGATGATATTCTATTTATAAATATTATTTAAATATTCAAAAAATATTAACGCCGTAAAGACGCATACCTCTTTGCCGAGATTAAAAAAAAACATTCACCTCCGAATAGAGAGTTGTGAATAGAGGCATTGAACCAATTTGGACTAAGTATAGGTATAAGTTATCTTTTTTTTTTTTTCTGTGGCAATCCGCGATCAGTTAAGGCCTTTTAGCGGATGAGTTGTAGGTAACATTGGCAGGAAGAGCGTGACTCCAGCGAGCCATCTACTCCGTATTCGTGCTTGGTTCCACACAGGTGGACTACACAATGTCTTTCCTTTTAAGTCTTTTTCTATAACTTCTTGTTTTTAGTGCAGCGGCCAGATCATTAGGGTGCCTTTCCAGTCTTTCCTGGTATTTTTTTGTAATGTTTTTGATCTCGTCCATGACGGTATTTGTTGATAACTCCTTGTGTATTTCGGCGTTTGTGACGAGCCAAGGAACGCCACTAATTGACCTCAAAATAGAATTTTGCATTCTCTGTATGATGCTAATGCTTGAGTTACAGGCGCTGCCCCAGAGTTGAATTCCATAAAGCCACACTGGCTTCAAGATCACTTTATATATTAAAAGTTTGTTGTCGGTACTCAGTTTGCTGTTTCGCCCCATGATCCAGTGTAGGTTCTTGTAACGGATATTAAGCTCATGTCTCTTGGTCTTAAGGTGTTTCTTCCACGTTAGACGTCGGTCGAGATGTAGCCCTAGGTATCTTACGCTGTCTTGGTGAGGTAGTGTGACATTATGTAGATGCACAGGTGGACAGTCACCTTTTCGCAGCGTAAATGTGACGTGGACCGATTTGCTAGCGCTCGTCTTTATCCGCCACCTATTCAGCCATGTGGTTATTTTGTCGAGACTCCTTTGCAGCATGTGTGAGGCCATAGCAGGATCCTTGTGGCTTGCCAGTATTGCGGTGTCATCAGCAAATGTTGCTGTAGTAACCTCATCAGTCTGCGGGAGATCTGCAGTGTATACTGTGTACAACACCGGTCCCAGTACCGACCCTTGCGGTACTCCAGCAGTTATATTACAGAATCGCGACGTCACATCTGCTTCTTTTACTTGAAATATTCTTTCCGACAAATAGGATTTCATTAGTGAGTAGTACTGGTGGGGAAGGTTGATTTTCAGCTTGTATAATAGGCCCTTATGCCAGACCCTATCGAAGGCCTGTTGGATGTCCAGAAACACTGAGGAGCAGTAAAGCTTTTCTTCTAGGCTTTTCCTTATCTTATCGTAGACTCGATGTACTTGTTCAGTAGTAGAATGTTCCTGTCTGAAGCCAAATTGGTGGTCAGGAATAATTTTCTCATTATTTAGAATGGGTAATATTCTGTACATCAGTAGCTTCTCAAAGACTTTGGAGAGGATTGGCAGAAGGCTTATGGGTCTGTATGAAGATACTTCGTTAGGAGGTTTACCCATCTTGTGTATCATTATGATTTGGGACACCTTCCACGCCAGCGGGAAGTACTGGATTCTTAAAATGGCATTAAAAAGTGATGTAAGAAACACAATAGCTTTTCTGGGTAGTTGTTTAAGTATTTCTTTGGTAAGGAGATCGTATCCGGGGGCTTTCTTATCTTGAAGCTTTGTGATAATTTGCCAGACTTCGCGTACTGTAACAGGGCGCGGGGGAGGCGACATTTGGAAATCTTGTTGAAGGACGCTATCAACTAGCTCCTCATTTTCCAAGTCTATGGGTGGATTTGGTGTAAACACTTTTTCGAGGTGCCTTGCAAATGCGTCTTCCTTTTCCTGGGATGTTCGCGCCCATCCTGATGCGGTTTTAAGAGGAGGCCTAGCATTTTGAGGTCTGTCATAGTTTTTAGTGAATTTCCATAATGAATAGTTCGTTGATGCAGTGGCTGTTAAAGACTCCAGTTGGTCTTCCAATGTCTTATTGTTCCAATTGTGTAGGATGTCTTTCAGGTTTTCGGAGGCTTTATTAAATACAGTTTTATCCGCTGGTAGTCTACTTTGATGCCAAATTCTTCGAAGTCGGCGTTTATCTAGTAGAGCATTTTTGATCTCTAGTGGATAGTTACTATGCCGATCTCTTATTTTTTCCTCCGCGGTATTGATCCAACAAGCTTCCTGAATAAGTGTTGTTATGTATTTTGTTGC
The DNA here is from genome assembly GCA_905163495.3 of Cosmia trapezina. Lineage (NCBI taxonomy): Eukaryota > Metazoa > Arthropoda > Insecta > Lepidoptera > Noctuidae > Cosmia > Cosmia trapezina. Next base: position 22,452,728 of record LR991041.1, on the reverse strand, counting down.
ATCTTCTATGTCATCCGGAGTTTTCAATGGTACAAATGGTATAAGTTATCTGTGGCAATTTTTATTCCCGCACACGTGCGGGAAAATGAAAAATCGCACGCGTGTGAAATACATTGCATTGTGAACCTAATCGTAGTGCGATATGAACCAGTTTTCGGGGAAGTGTATTGAAAAAATTATTGTAGTACACTAGCTTTTGCCAGCGGCTTCGTCCGCGTGAATGTCGGGAAATATCCCACGGGAACGTACTACCGGGAATTCCTTCCTTATTCCTTGTCTACATTATAAAGGGAACCTCTGTGCAAAATCTCAGCTTTCTAGGTCCAAGGGTTCGGGCGGGGCGTTGATGAGTCACTCAATCAGTCAGGACTTCTCTTTTTATTTATACACATATAGAAAGTTTCCAAAAGGATAGTCACGACAATTATGTTCTGTTCCAGGTTATTGGCATCAGGTCGCCTGGACTCGCCCAGTATGTTCATCCCAGGGTTCATAAACACGAAGCGGAAACACACCATCTCGTACCGACCATGCGGAACCACAGACCCCAATGAAAAAAAAAGTAAGTGCAATCCTACCTAGTATTATAAATGCGAAAGTTAGTTTGTTTGTTCGTTACGCTTTCACGTTAAAACGACTGAACGGATTTGGATGAAATTTGGCACACGGGTAGCCTATGACCTGGATTAGGATATAAGATACTATTTGTCCCGATAGTTCCCGTGGGAAAGTTTCTGACATGCACGCGCGCGAATTAAGCCGTTGGCAAAAAAGTGTCAAATGCACCCCATGTGTGCATAAGGAAAAACCTTTACATGATAGGTATGAGCTTATATCATATATACATATATATAAAAACATCATCCGATAGAAAACAAAACATCATCAGTGATTTGTTTTCCATCGAATGATGTTTTTTTCATGCGAACCATAATAATAATAATATAATGGTGCACTCGCATAGTGCATACAGGGATATTCGCCGGCTGGTGCCGCCTCGTCATTTGAAATTGTCTAAGGGGCCTCTGCGAGTTGGCTCCGGCCCCTCGTACGCCTTCCAAATGTCCGGGATCCCAGGGTCCCGAGATACCTATGTAAAAGATATAATATAACCATAATATAATAATAATTTCATAACTATATGTTCACAACTAACCCCCAATGGTAGGGTTTTGGGTCTAAAATTAGTTGAAGGCGGACACCTGAGGAGTTAAATAAGCCTTTTTTTGTGTCATACACTGCCCTAGAATATGACGACTATAGTAATGTAATGTACCTGTTTAAAGTTTACACTTTATAAAACTTTGGTTTAAACAAGATTAGATAAGACAAGCGTAGGAGATTCACAAGGGAACAGCATTTTTGTTGCATGAAATATTATGACTAATATTACATTTTCGGGGTGCTGATTTCAGATCTGAAGTTGGATTTTTTGTATCAGCTTTAGTTTTTGAGATATAATGAAAACGTGATTTTGAAGAAAAAAAAAAGTTATAATATTTCTTGCCTGACTTAGTTCACAGGGTCTGTTTTTAATGCTCCAAGTATAGTAGTCCGCCATTATGTGGGCATTCCAGTGACCCTGGTAAGTGGTACGTATACCTACCGCTCCGAATATCTTGATGGAACCGTTCCCCTTGTTCTTCACTCAGTCACCAAGATTTTCAGGGAAACGGTCCAAATGGCTGTGGAGGATGTGTATCTTGATGCTGTTGTATCTCAAAAACTAGAGCTGTTAGAGATAAATTGGGGGTTGATTTGAAATCAGCGAATTAGCAAACATACTACATCAGCAGCCAAACAATTCCATGCAACCAACAACAAAAGTCTAATTTTGTTCCCGTGTGTTATAATTTAATGATTCTGTCATTCCTTCAATGTTCAGATAGATTGGTAAGTAGGTAGGTACTATGTAAACTCAAAATTCAAATGCAAATAAATTATTTACATTTTGTAAGTTTCTTCGTTATTTTTTACCCGACTACGGCAAAGCCAAAAGGAAGGGTTATGATTTTAGCAGTCTATGTATGTATATATTTACGTGTGTTCCACCGTAGCGCCTAAATTACTGAACCGATTTTGATGTATGAGGTATCGATAGATTCGTAATAATGGTCCGGGTGATAAAGGCTATATAAATTCTTCCTAAATTTAACATGGTGGACTTTACACGTAAATTTCTGACCTCGAAAAAAATTTAATTGATATAATCATGACATGTTTGGTATCAAAAGAAAGGTAATTACAAATATGTATATTAGGTATGTCATTATTGTTTAAGTAAATAAATATTTTGTACTTTTTGATCACTTTTATTTTTCCGAAGTCGGGTTACAGTTTTTTAAACTTAATTATCTTGTTAGAGGTTGACATTATCTGTACCTACGTTATTTTAAATTACAAATCGAGTCCACACGCAACCCTCTGCAATACCGGACACCGCTTTAAACTCGCAGACAGTCGCCATGCCATACATAGGTATACCTCCGAGCGCATTTAATTAACTTCGCTGGACATCGGGATGCTGTACATAACGAAGCAGAGGGCCTACTCCCTAAGTCCGTCCGTCTTTCCGTCCGTCCGTTTATCCGTCCGTCTGACTTTACGATCCATCAAAACAAGTGTAAAAGTTAAATTTTTTGAACGGGCAAAAACACATCGGGAGTAGGGACAACTGGCAAATCATGTTGTCATTCATTCTTCGTTTGGGCCCCGAACCAATCATCCATCCGTAGGTGATACGGAGTAAGAAACGCCCGTAACGAAGGCCGAAACTACGAGCTTCGTGCTTAGGGAGTAGGCCCCCAGAGCCCGTCGCGTCGTCGCGGGATGCCAGGTAAACTCTGACATTCTGTTATCATGCTAGATTCTGAACTTGTCACAGAGTTCATTCAATCAATCAGCCTAGCCTTTCCCAACTTTGTTGGGGTCGGCTTCCAGTCTAACCGGATGCAGCTGAATACCAGTATTTTACATGGAGGTCAGATAGGCAGAGACCCACTCCACAACCCAGTAACGGGTAATACGATACCCTTAGTAAAACTGATTGGCAGACTTTCGGGCTTCTGACGACCCGTAACGATTAATTCCGAATTATGGTCAAAACTGATAATTATAAGTTTAAGGCTGCCTGTCCACCGGAGCGGAGTGAGGCTGCGGAGCGGAGAAACGGAGAAATATTAACCAATAGAATCTTAAGTCCGCTCCACTCCGCCGTCCGTTCGCGCTCCTATTGGTTAATATTTCTCCGTTTCTCCGCTCCGTAGCCTCGCTCCGCTCCGGTGGACAGGCAGCCTAATACTCGGTGTTCCGAACATGGCCTTGGGTTTAAATATAATCACCTAAAAGGTTATTTTAAATGATTAGGCGTGACGAATGCACGCCAGGGTTACATGTCATAAGGCTAAGGGCCGGCGCACCGCAAGACGCAAGGCATCGCAAAAATCCTCCTTCATCACATTCACGTATAGGAGACCATATACCTAATGCGCGCTTGTCTTTACTCTCCCCTTACCCTCCTCCTCCCCTCCTCTCCTTGATATAGATAGATGAACAAAATCAAGAATAACAGCAGAAAAACATTCGTTATCCTTCAGCAGGTCAAGGTCTTAAAGGGACACAGATTATACTGAACGTAAAAGTTAATCTTGGCCCAACGTTTAACCGATCGACAACGACGAAAATATTACGGAAAAACAATGTACCTACCTAGTGTAGATTCTGACTAATTTTGATGATTTCAATAATATTTCACTTAGCTGTTCAGAAAAATTCACGTGTAGGCAAAGTTCATGAATTTGTACGGCTACTACGGGGAACATTGCCCAAATGTTCAATAATGTTTTAGGGGAAGTTTGACTTCCTTTGAAATAGAATAGAGGTCACGCGGAAGGTCGCACGTGGAAAAGCCGTAAAAACTAGAGCGCTGTTGAGGCATAATCTCTTGAACAGTGAGGGGAACATCACACACCTCTTTGTAATCACAGTAATGTTACGATTTTGTTCTGCAGTTTGCTTTATCGGTTAAAGGGTTGAAGGACAATGAACGATCATTCATTCTCCTGCACTTATTCCAATCTATTTGCGGTTGGCGCAACATGTGCCTTTTTCCATACTTCTCTATTAGTCGGTCATCTCGGTAGTCACCCCCTCTCTAGCCATGGCATCTTTCACACACTCCATCCATAGTTGAAAAATTTTGAATCTTTTTTTTTTTTGAATTATTTTGATTAATTTATTCGTTAAACTTAAGTAATACATAAAAGGATCTTAAAAAAATAATTAGTGCTCTATGCTTTGCCAATATTGACATACAAATGATTAACACACACAACACACGATTGAAAACGAATACATGACTGCATGGGTACTATTACATTACAACGATAAATTTATTACAATATAATTATTATTTCAATACGTAATTGTATAAACGCATGAATGCGAAATAAATTTTATAACAATTTTATAGTCAATTTCAGTTCATGTCAAAAAAAAAAAAATTAAAAGTCAATTCATTTTAAAAATAAATGTAATAATGCCTTTACATTAATGTCTTTATTTAAAATGTCCGCATTATATAATTAAGAAACTCGTCTAGACTATAATAGCATCTTTCAACCCGTTAAGTGGTTTTTTAAACTTCTGCAATGGCATACATTTTATTTCATCGGGTATTTTATTGTATACTTGTGGAGTAACCAACCACCACCAAAGAAGCTTTTCTTCATTAGAGAAGTTTTACATTTCACAAGGCATAATTCATTAGCATATTGAGCACGCATCGGTGTTTTCTTTACTGCACATAGTTTTTTGAATAGATGTGGATTTGTTTTTACAAATAATGCAGTCTCTAGGATGTATAAAGCCGGTAGAGGTAATATTTTTAAGTTTTCAAAATATGGAATGCAACTATCTGTTCTTTTTAAACCACACATTGCACGTAAACATCTTTTCTGCATCCTGAAAACAAGTTCCCTATTTGTTGAATGTCCCCAGAAAATAACGCCATATCGCAGAACTGAGGCGACTAGTCCATGATAGGCTGTTAACAGTGTTTCAGTATTGACTTTCTTCGACAGTTGAGATAGCAAATATGCAAATTTCCTCCAAATGAGGTTTCCAAGTCAGTTTATCGTCTATTGTTATACCTAAAAACTTCGCAGTACTAGCTTCTTCTATTTCAGAGTTACCATAAGCAACATTGACAAGTGGTTTCTCAAGCCGTTGTAGACAATGGATAACTTTTGTTTTATTTAAATTGATTATTATCATTTAGCCAATTTATTATTTTATATAGATAATTATTAATGTCATTTTGATAATTGTTTGGATTATTACATTCTGTAATGGCCGTACTATCGTCTGCAAAGAGTACCATTTTTGTCCTGTGGATTTTGGGAGGTCATTTATACATATCAAGAAAAGCGGTGGTCCAAGAACGCTACCCTGAGGCACGCCATATTTTATGTACCTTGGTTCAGAAATGTATGTGGTTTCTAATTTGGTTATAGGACATATTCTAGAGATTTCTGTATGTTGTAATCTATCACTCAGGTATGATTCTAAAAGCTTAAGGATGTTCCCTCTAATACCATAACCATGTAATTTTTGCAGTAAAATTTTATGATCCACGAAGTCGAACGCCTTCGTCATGTCTGTATATATCGCACAAACATGTGTGTTTTTATCGACAGATGTCATGCATGACACTAGATAGTAGGTCGAATAGTGCCATATTAACATTGACATTTTTTCTGAACCCATTTTGTTTATTGCATAGACTACTATTATAAATAGTTTATTGCAAAATAATTTAAATTTTTCGAAATAAGCATAAATGGAATTATAAATTACTTTCTCAATGATTTTCGAAAATACCGGAATTTTTGCAATTGGTCTATAATTTTTAACATCAGTTCTGTCATTTCTTTTAAAAAATTCGTTTCTTTGGTGTTCCCCTACTCTTATAGCCATCCACATTCATACTCAAAACTTTCCTCACGACATTTTCCTCATTCCTCCGCATCACATACCCATACCATGACAATCGATTTCCGCACAACTTTCAGTCACCAGTTCTACTTTCAAACTTCCTCTTATGTACTCATTTCTTATTCTATCCATTCGTGTAACACCACACATCCCTCTTACCATTACCACACAAGGGTTCCTTTTTACCATTTTGGTACGGAACCCTAATAAAAACGGACGCCATTTCGAACCCTTGTCTTATTGAATTAGTTCTTAGAATCTTACCTTGGTGATGTATTGGTGATGAATGAAATATCACATCACACTTATATTATAAAGGCGAAAGTTTGTGAGTGTGTGTGGGGGTGTGTGTGTGTGTATTTTTGTTACTTCTTCACTCTCAAACGGCTGGACCGTTGTGGATGAAATTTGGTATGTAGATAGCTTATACCCTGGATTAATACATAGGCTACTTTTTATCTCGGTCTACGCGGGTGAAACCGCGGGGCGCAGCTAGTATAAAATATTGAAGAGTGGAATTTTACTACATAAAGTTGTGTTGAAAATGAAAATGAAAATGAAAATGGTTTATTTGTTTTACAAGTAATATCTTAACAACTAGTGATTGGAGCCTCCTTTTAAGCAAATAAGCCTGTATTAGGAGACTCCGCTCTTCCAAATCAATTAGTTTAATTTACATGTTTTCTATAGTAATATAAAGAAAATTAAAATTAAATCTAAAATAAATAAAAGCCTAAAACACAAAAAAATACGCAGCCCGTACGCAGGCATGCGAGTGTGTGAGTGAGAGTGAGAGTGTGTTAGATTTTTCTTAACATGAAGAACACGCTACCGATTGCCCCCACCACCACCAGTACCAGGCGACCTTGGCCTTGGCTGTAAGATTACAATTTTGGCATGTCTCTCTCAGATTGTGAAAGGTCAAGGTAGTCATTCAAAACTGTTATCTCAGGCAAACATTATAAAAGTCAGACAATTCCCAAACTCCCTAGATAGCTGACCACTCCCAGCTTCCACTCAGCCTGCAACATCACAGGTACATGGTAACTACACCTGTATCACTTGTGTGCACCTCTTTGTTGTCCGCGGCACAAACCGCGGGACGCATGCGCGGCAGCCCGATTGGATCGATATGTTAGGTCTTCTGTGTGCCTAGTACACAGGCACGGTCCGAGCTCGTATATAAGGATCGAGGGGTAGGAAAAGGGAGAGGGGCGCTAGTGCAGCGTGCAATGGAGTATCCCAAGCGCGCTCGCGGTGGTGCTGCATTATTGAAATGATTCGATTCTTAAACATAATCAGCCTATAATGTTCCGAATGCTGGGACACAGACCTCCTCGCGGTGAGAGGGAGCGGGCCATATGCGGATTGGCAGATGTCACATGTCTTCTAATTTTTGGTTCTAGGACTTCTACGACATGCCGGTTTCCTCACGATGTTTTCCTGCACCGTTTTGAGACCAAACCTGAAACTGAAAAAAATCAGCTGTTCCCTAGATTTTGACGAGTTATGCGAACATAAATGTAGGGAATAGATGAATGAGTAACACATGACATACGTCAATGTCACGTGGAAATTCGATAGGTATATTTATATTCTTAGTAACCAAATAAAAATTAATATTTACAAAAAGGAAGGGAAATAATTATAGGGCATCAAAAAATTCATCCGCATCGCTGTCGAAAGGAAAGGTGTCCAAAAGGCTAGCAGCATTGCCACGTTGTATGGCAATGCTAATTCTTTGGCCAAAAAATAGGCCAGCCCTTTGGTCACGTGTAGAGTCGACCAACCGCTTGGCGGTGTCCCGAAAAACTAAAAGGGCACTCGGACCCCATGGCCCTAGTGTTTCAACCCCAAACGGCTCGAATATATAAGTCCCAATAAGATTGGAGTGTTTGCGCCGTTTGAGGTTTTCCGCACCTGCAGCAGCCGAATAGATTAATTTTATTTTGGAAATTTCAAGTTAGGACCAAACTTGAAATTTACTTAAAATGCCATAGTAAAAGTTGTTCATAATGATGAGTACAATGACCTCTTATCGGATCGGACAGGGTTATTTTTACACATTGTATAATTTACTTCGAGGAAAATAGGCGTAAGCGGGGGAAGTAAACAAAACAAAACCCAGACTTGGACTAAACAAAACATTAACTTTCTGCTCACAATATTTATCTCCTCATAGTCAACAGGCTGGCATCTTGCCACTTGTTTACGTTACCCCTCGTTACCCCTCGTTACCCCCGACCACCACAGGACGTTACCTCCTGTGATACTTACCTACCGCAATAAGTAACGTTCCTTGGTTCAACAGGTTTCGGTAGCTTCTTGATATATGGCAAAAAAATGATAACTAAAGTAAAAAGTAAGGTAAGTAGTATGATAAGTTATAATTTTTTTGCGCAATTAAATTAGGCGAGGTTTTTGAAAATAATTATGTTTTATTTCACACTCTTCAATCAATCTGCCTAGCCTTTTCCCAACTATGTTGGGGTCGGCTTCCAGTCTAACCAGATGCAGCTGAATACCAGTATTTTACATGGAGCGATTGCCTATCTGACCTCCACAACCCAGTTACTAGGTAATACGATACCCCTTGGTAAGACTGGTTGTCAGACTTTCGGGCTTCTGACAACCCGTAACGACTGTCAAAGGTAAATCTAAATCCATTGATTATAAGGTATATAGCTGGGTTCCGTCCGCGGTATAAACCTAACTGCACTGTAGTAATGAGGGAAGGCAGAAACAGCAGAACGTCACCCACAACCATCCTTATTATTACTTCATTTGCTTCGTTCACTATCATATATACAGGGTGTAAGGGACAGCCCTCCGCAAAACTAACAGGGTGCATTCAGCTCCTCATTATGAATCATATTCCACCGGAAATTTTCTCAGGAAAATTTTCTTTTTTTCAATTTTTTTTTCAGTTACATGTTCATTATTTTAATGTAAAATTGCATTGTGTGTTCGCAGCACTCCATTTATGTAAAAAACACTGAAAAAAAAACAGCAAAAAAAAACCAGCAATGGATGAGAATACTCTAACCAACGACGCGTGAAATCAGCTGTTCACTTTCTGTCTAGCTACAGAGTTCCTCGAACTCACCGCATACCTCTTACCTACCCCTCCCAAACAGTAACAGACGCTCCGATTTGTGCACAAAAACACAAACTAATCAGGTTTATTGGATTCCCTTAACGTTCCTGAAAAAATGTCATGTACCGGTCATCTTAGTATGACATACTGAATTCACCATATCAGTTTGCGGAGGGCTGTCCCTTACACCCTGTATACATCTGTCAAAATGTCATCGTGATAACTTAGCAGAGCACGACCATGTTCTCGATCACGTTAACGTAAACGTCAATTAAACTGAACAAGCGCCGTCTGGTGACTATAATGGGAATCACAAATTCCCACACAAACAAACAAAACCAACACAACAAACACAAAACACAAAAACAACAAAAACACAACACGACAAACAAAACAAACAAACAAAAACAAACAAACAAACAACAAACAAAAACAACAAACACAAATACAAAACATACAAATACACACACACAAACACATTACAAACGTTACGTTACATTACAAATTGACGTAAGGTAATGTTAACGTAAACGCGATCGAGTAAGTATAAAAACTCGCACTAAGGCCTCAGAAGTGAGCTGTCATTCCAGCTAATGCCGGGAGTTAGGGACCACTGGGACTGACACTATGACAGCCCACACAGAGAGTTTTAGAGAATCGATCGGTTGATAATCACATCATACTAATATTATAATGGCGACAGTTTGTGAGTGTGTGTGTGTGTTTGTATGTTAATTACTTCTTCATGCTCAAACGGCTGGACCGATTTAGATGACATTTGGTATGATAGATAGCTGAAACCCTGCATTAATACATAGGCTACTTTTATACCGGTCTACGCGGGTGAAACCGCGGGGCGCGCAGCTAGTAAGTAAAATAGACACACGCCGGTTTCGAGTACTACGCACTAGAATTTTCTGAAGAACATTATCGATAAGGACTAAACTAACAAAATGTCTTTTTAATTCCAGAGAACTCGTACTTCTTCTCGTCGAGTCCGTCGTCGGCGACGCTGACGTCACCGGCGCCGGCGCAGGCGCTGCTGCTGCTGCTGTGCGCCGCCATGAGACTGATGCGACTGTAGTGTAGTGTAGTGTAGTGTAGTGTATAGTCCGTTTCAGAAGTATCTCTTGAAATTGCAGACAAACCCTGTCCAGGTTAAATTGTTACGCAATCACTCACTAAAGTAACACGTTAATCTGTATTTAGAAGATCTCAACTTAATATCTCACCACTATGTCCAACAATAAAATTATGATCTGTACAACGTTATTAAATTGTATTTGTGAAATCATCGACGAAAATTGAGGTTACAAGATTAACCTCAATTGGCAAATGAAGAACATCTTTAACGTGTCTTTAACGTGTGGGATACGTGGTGTAACGTGACAGTGCACAGTGCACACACCAGTGCACACGCACAGTGCACAGAGCAGACGCACAGTGCACAGAGCACACGCACAGTGCACAGAGCACACGCACAGTGCACACGCACAGTGCACACGCACAGTGCACAGAGCACACGCACAGTGCACAGAGCACACGCACAGTGCACAGAGCACACGCACAGTGCACAGACCACACGCACAGTGCACAGGTACGATGTCCGATCCATTTGTTTACATTTTCATCAGATACTTGTGGAGCAGTCCTTACTGATACCAAACTGTACATAAGTATATTTAATACATTGCTTGTTACATATGGAGCTGTTTTATTTTACACTCAACTTCTACTCTTCATTAATGGCTTTTGTGGAAGAGGCACCAGTTTGCCAATATATCTCGTAGGTACTGTATAGACCATGAAACGTTGGAGATTGATCAGTGAATATTTTTTTGTTGGAGGGTGAAGAGATAGGTACCTCCTATACGAAGTGCCGGTAAGGTTATCACACCACTGATGTCAACCACGTATCCTACATGACGTTTACTACATAATATTAATATAATAATTTGATAAGGGTAACCCTATCGCCACTCTGAATAAAACAAAAACAAATCCACACAGACATTGCAGTGCTCCCAGAGGGACAAAGAAACAAGAGAGAAAATAAGGAAAAAAAAACAATTTCAAATGGTTTTAAGTTACTCGTACAATTAATTTCAATGAACTTATCTCGTACTCTCTACATGGCAGTTGTTCGCCAACTGCTCGCTACCATTATACAGACGAGCTATAACGAAAATTATTGCACAGTACATGTATAACAGTGAAATATTTAAAGTAAATGAAGGATTACTACATAATCCACTACTTTGCCACGGATACAAACGGAACCTAAGGAATAAAAATGCCATGCCGAAGTGTCTTAGATGAAGTTTTCATGTAACCTCTTTATGCCAGCAAATAATTTTCAAGTTGCAATAGTGCCTTATTCGATCGATCGCTTTTCTTGCATTATAAATGCACATGTATGGGAAATTCCCAGAAGGTGCTTTTTCATGATTATTTCAGTACCTAAAGGCCGATGTTGGCTGGTATCATTAAATGCAATTTGAAACTCTTTACCGACACGCAAATGCCACATACACCGCATTCAATATTCATCTTCACCTACGTGGAACTATCGAGGTTTTTTTTTAACTTCCCAAGCAAAGAAAAGTTTATGTCATGTGCATGCCAGTCAGTAAGTTGGTACAGGTACTCACACGTCGAGGCTCTTTTGTCAGCGTATAATATTGTCGTTGTCGCAAGTATCTTTTAATACAAAGAAGGTATGATCATCAACAAGCATTTGGGAAGTCAGACTTTAAAGTCAAAGAGTCCATATGAAAAATATTCTTTCACAGAAAGTCAGCGGTGTACAGGTAATCTTCAAAGTAGTACATTTGATAATGAATATTGTTTGCAAGGATAAAAATCCGCAACCCTCCGCCACCTCATTCTTTTGAAGTGACCTCTTTTATTGTTACCCCTGTAATATCACGACATATAATTTATGCATCGAAAACTTACCTACGATAGAGATAGGGAATAAGGGAAACATACGGCTTATCGATCGTAAGTAATGTAGTATCCAATGGCCGATGCAGCACCATTCATTTGAGACAGTTTCATTCCGTTGACCGACACGGGAATGCCCCGTGCTGACGTGCATCATGTTAAATATTCATCATCCCTTAAGTGGCCTGTCTGGTAGGTAATACGGGCTAAGCATTAATAAGCATTTATAAGCATTAATAAGCATTAATAAGCATTAATAAGCATTAATAATCATTAATAAACATTGCATCTAAAATACTATTAAAATTTAAAAAGATTCGGTGAAGTTTCTTGCCCGTTCTTCTCCATAATTTGCATGTAAATGTTGACATTCAGTAGTGCCTTTTGATGGTCTACTTGAAATGTATTATTTGATGTTGACTGTACTTGTCAATAACTTTACAAGTTTATCATTCAGCTGAAAGACGTCCACAGTCACTGCTGGACATGGGGCTCCCCAGCCCAGGCTGGGGAGCCCCATGTCCAGCAGCGTAACGACCGATCCTGTGCTTCCCGTACCCAGTGGCCAACATTTGCTGTATTTCTATGATTGCTGTGATAGGTTTGAAAATGACCTTTTACTTTTACTTTTTAAGGTAGCGTTCTACGTTACGCGGAAATCGAACAGTTCTTATTTGAATCACGAATCACCAACTTTCGATTCAAGTCTTTATAAATGTACTGATTAAGTAAGACTCGGCGCGGGCGTGTGGCATCAAATGGATAGCTGTGATGTTTGAAGAACAATCTCATTATAGAAGCTGGCAAGTAAGAAAAATGCTCCTTAGAAACGCAAAGGCCGAGTAATCACGAGTTAACATTCGTGATTACTCGGCCTTTGCGTTAAGAGTTAAAAGCCGTCGGATCGTTAGATCCGACGGCTCTTAACTGTTTCTCATGGTACAAACAACAGATCCAAGTGACAGATTACCAAGTTGCTCGGATTTAATTGCTTGAATTTCTAGTTGTACTGAATCACAAACCGCAACTTTTAATAATAAGAGCTTGGTTTCAAAATATTCAAATACAGTCTGTCTGCAGCACAAACGTTCATCATAACAACAATTCAATCTCCCCTCGAGGCGCCCTGTCGAAGTTTCGATTTACGAATTAATTAGTACATAGTCAGTCTAGACGATTGCAGGAACCCTTAGTTACGGAAGGGGCGGTTACATAAGCGCCATGTGGAGCCTCGGGCGCAGGCGCGGCTGCGCGGTCGATAGCAGCCGGGAGCCAGCCGCGGCACGCCGAGCTTCAGACATGGGCCGCGCCTAGCCCGACCAACATGCGGTACGAAGTGCTGCTCCTGCTCTTCCTATATTCAGTTCAGGCCAATCTAGAAGGCCCATTCCTTTTCTTCGGGCCAAAATCCTTAGAAAAATACAAAAGACCCGCGTTGAAGTACTTGGATCAAGATGAGCTTATGCGGATATACGGAGAGCAGGCGGCGATCGTGGTGTTCAACAACCAGGACTCGGTCCCGCTGTCCAGCGGGTACTTCCCGCGCCTGAGGAAGATGCTGGAGCGACAAACCACGCTGGTGCTGCCACAAGACTTCCTCGATGTGCACCCTGACTACATCAGCAACGAGACTCAGGTGGGTGCTGCTAACCGTCTCTAATACATGTAGGTACACTATCCAGTAACGCCAGTTTCAAAAAAACTGTCTGTCGCTTGCCGTGATTGTTACAGCTGTTTGGTCGCCACGATACAGAAACATACATTTATCAGCCATCTCGTTACCATAACACAAGCATTAGGTTGCTTAGCTTGGGACTAGATGGCGTTGTGTGAAATGTCCAAGGATATTTATTTTTTATTTTTTTATTTTTTATATATTCTGGCGCCGAAGGTTGGTGTATAAGTCAAGTAGCGCCCGATGTTTACGGCTGTACATAAAGTACGTATTCAAAGCAAGGAAATAATGTTGGATGACGTGACGTAGATCTAGTTGAGAAAAATGCATGCGTAGAAGGAGCAAGGAGTGAGCGGAGCGGTACTGGGCGGAGCCAGGGCAGCTCCAGGGCTGTCCAGTCTGGTAGGTTTAGCTGACTGTCATGCAAGTTAGAGTCATTTAATATAGCGGTATTAATCTATTCATATATTCTAATGGTTTATTACCTGTTCAACATCTATCTTATATGTTAAATGAATTAGACTATGACGTGTAACAAGTGTTTGTACAAACCTACTAACAGAAATAAAATCATTTATCATAAGTGAACTTAGTTTTTAATTTAGTCAGTAAGATATTTTTTATTAGGTACCTCTTGAAGATATTGGGAACCCAATTTGATAGCAAAAAATATAACATTGGGGTGTTCAGTAAACCAAGGATGACCTTGCCGATTGCTAAAGGGCGGACTCATGAGGAGCGATGGCGCGATGCGACCTTTGTAAAATATTGTAGTATTCGGGATATTGAGCCTTATTTTATACTTATTTTCGTAAACTAAGCTAATTAACTCCTTAAACAAGTCATATTTTAGTAAAGAATAAAAACAATTTTTTATTTAAGATGTCTTGAAAACTATGTCGCTTTTTTAAGGGCGACTTCAAACAATTTTGTTCTATTATGGGTTGCCTTTTGTCAATGGCAAGGTTGTCGTTGGTTTACTGGACACCCCACATGTCACCCCCAGGTCCTGACGCTGCAGGGTCCCTGGTCGGAGAGGGACGCACAGATGACGGAGACCTTCGCGCGGCTGCAGGACATCTACGGAGCAGGCAGGGTGTTGGGCATCTTAGGTACTTTTATAAACAAATTAACTAACGTTTTTAATTTGAACCAACGAGACTTCAATTTGGATTTTAATTTAATTAAGTTGTCTCAGAAAAAATATATCTCGCGCGCCTTTGCCCAGCTGTGGGAGTGTCGGCTGATTTTTGGTACATGTTGCATACGTGTACAATACATACACATTGATTGGTCACATGCTAAATTACTGCGTGTGCATCATGTCACTTGCAATATTAGTACAATACATAAAATATGTTACATGCGCACAAGCGTTCAAACGTGCTAAAAATATATATAATGTGCAACATTATATATTTTTCAATACACTTCCTCGAAACTGGTTCATATCGCACTACGATTAGGTTCACAATGCAATGTATTTCACACGCGTGCGATTTTTTATTTTCCCGCAATAAAATTGCCACAGATAACTTATACCTATACTTAGTCCAAATTGGTTCAATGCCTCTATTCACAACTCTCTATTCGGAGGTGAATGTTTTTTTTTTTAATCTCGGCAAAGAGATATGCGTCTTTACGGCGTTAATATTTTTTTGAATATTTATAATAGGTCTTTACCTATGAAATTGCCGTTTTGTATGAAAAAATTTAAACGAATTTTTTTCATGTATTTTTTATTTGTATTAATCGAAGTAATCACCCATGCAATCAATGCATCTTAGCCAACGCAGTGGCAGTTTATTGATGCCCTTCTTAAAGAAATCAGCTGGTCGGGAGGCAACAAATTCTTCAAAGGCATTTTGTACTGCCTCTCGGGTATTGAATTTTTTTCCCGCCAAGAAGTTACCCAAATTCTGGAAAAAGTAGTAGTCTGTAGGCGCAAGGTCTGGTGAGTAGGGCGGATGACGGAGAGCTTCCAACCCCAGTTCTTGCAACTTGGAGACCGTCTGCTGTGCAGTATGAGGTCGCGCGTTGTCGTGCAGGAGCAGCGGAGACGAGCGATTGACCAATGCTGGTTGGAGATGTGCCAGCTTCTTCATCATTGTGTTCAGTTCTTCACAGTACACATCTGCAGTAATGCTCACCCCGTTTGGTAAGAAGATGTGATGAATCACACCGGCGCTAGACCACCAAACATTGACCATCACTTTTCTAGGGGTAAGTTTTCGTTTAGGGCATTGTTTAGGTGCTGAACCAGGATCCAACCAACTTGCTGAGCGCTTGCGGTTATCAAACAGAATCCATTTTTCATCGCAGGTAACAATGCGGTTCAAAATTCCTTCATTTGTGTGTCTGTTGAGCAGTGCAAGGCACGTCTCGACGCGTACTTCGCGCTGGCGATCATTGAGTTCGTGGGGCACCCATTTGTCAAGCTTTTTTACCTTGCCAATTTGACGCAAATGGACCAATATTGTTTTGAGGCTAACGTCGAAAGCTGCTGCTAATTCAGCCGTAGATTGTGTATCATCAGCTTCCACAATCGCCTTTAATTCGTAATTGTCGACCAAAGTCTTCGGACGACCGCGAGGTTCATTTTTCAGATCGAAATTTCCAGAACGGAAGCGAGCAAACCAATAACAGGTGGTGCGTTGGTTTGTAGTGTTAGCTCCGTAAACGTCGTTGATGTTGCGTGCCGCTTGTGCCGCGTTGCTGCCACGACGGTACTCATATTCCATAATTACTCGAATTTTTAACGTATCCATGATGACGAAAAAGATTGAAATGCGATGAAAATGTAACACTAATCAATAAACAAATGACTACATTTGGAAAAAAAAATCCATGTTTTTAAAATAAAATTAATTTGAAATTAGAATTCTTAGCCAAACAAAAATTATTTTGATTTGAAATGGCCAGTACTGCAGAACGGCAATTTCATAGGTAAAGACCTAGGTGTTCCGGATTGGTCTTTTGAGAGGTAACGGTGCCCCTTCCATGTGCAGATGATGACCACCGGGGTGGTTTTAGTGAGGTAAAAATCCCACACTCCCCGGTCTTTTCCCCAAAGCCCGGGCGCCTTTTGAAGGTTTCCCCCCGACAACAAAAAAAAAAAAAAAAGGTAAAGACCTAGGTAATATTATCAAAAACTATGATTATTACAATAAAAAAAAACGTTTATGAACAAATTAACATTTATTTGTGTTCTAAACTCAAAAATATTTGAATTTTCTATTTTTCATATTAGGCTGTTTATCGGCTCTATGCCTTTGCTTCTCTTTCAACCTGGCGAAAGCAAAGCGCGGAAAAAAAAGAAAATTTAAATCATAGTTATCATCTATCATATCATTATCATATCAGCCATCTCGTTACCATAACACAAGCATTAGGTTGCTTAGCTTGGGACTAGATGGCGTTGTGTGAAATGTCCAAGGATATTTATTTATTTTATTTATTTATTATTATAGTTTCCTATTAATTCATGACAAAAATATTTTCCGTTATTTTATTTTATTTCTTCAAAAGTGTATTGAAAAACGTCGTTTGATACTCGTGGACATTTGTTATTGCAATTCTCGGCTCAAAAACAACCTCGCCTATGGCTCGGGTGTTTTAATTGCGCTCGAATGCAATAACAAACGTTCTCCACTTGTATCAAAATGTACTATTACTGACGTAGTACAATATATTAATATTTATTTTACACGCATAGGTAACTCTGTATCGCAGAGCCCGTCGGCTGATTACATCGATGGAGAGCCTTGGTCTCGGGTTCGACGTCAAGTGCTGAATGAGACCTCGTCATCAACCAGCTCTCCTGAGGAGGAGAGGCCTACGAAGTATACTCAGAAATTTGCACTTTATAATGCCACTGGTAAGGTTTTATGTCTAGTTCTACGAAAACTAGCAATTTATATCCAGCGGTTTCAGTTTTTGTGATTGTAAATGACTTCGCGCAGGTTTGCCTGGGAAGGGTGGCCTGCTGTTCTCGTCCGGCTGCCCAGAGCTGCGGCGCACCAACGGCACTACTATCAGACTGAACACGCCGGTCGGAGAACCCACCATCAAACCTACCAGGCTCTACACCATCATGGTGGTACGCTTCGTGGATGGGGACAGCAGAGATAAGGTGAGTTAGCGGGTCGGGGATGTTAATATAAATGTCTTCTTGGATCTTCTACCATTTTCTGTATCACCTAATTTACTCTTCCAGATAACTCTTGAGTTCAGCTTCAAGCAGTCAGCCGGCTGGTGGATGGCAGTGGGGGTTGAGGTGAAGTTTGGTCTAGAAGTTACCGGCATTAGCTTGAAGGCTCCCAGCCCCCCCGACGGGCCCTGCGCTGTGCTCGGCAAGTCTTATCACTGCTCACTGCCCCTGGTCTACTCCTCGGAAGATGCCACGCTAACGTTGCCTGACATACAGGTTGGTGACCAAGCAGTGAATGATGACGTATCTCTCTCTTTTGAAATGAGTGAAATTATACCACAGTTTGTTTAATGTTTACAGATGCAAATGTTCATGGATAGCACGGAGAGGTTCGCAGATGCTTTCGACTGCATTGGCTTCACAACTGTACCAATCTGGTAAGTTGGACCGATTCGCGAGCAATTTATATTGGAGACCTGATCCATCGCCAGATTTATGGTCAAAATATTATAGAGGCATGAGGAACAGGGTGTAAAGTTCACTCATCCTCCATAGAAAAGGGAGGATCCTCTGACCAGAGGGGTGTTGTGTCTGGTGGGCTACTGCCCGACGGTAAATGTCGGAATGTATAATAATATGCCAGAAACGCGGTAAACTCTGCTTGCGTGATGCAGGATTTGTGTGACGTCAGGTTTTTGATGCGTAGTTCGCTTGTGCTACAGATTTTTCCTGAAATGTCGACTAATGAGTATTGTTTACCATGTCCGCAGGTCCGGCATCATGGTCTCCTTCATCATGCTGATTGCTTTAGGCATCTCCATATCAATGATCTTGGACATCAAGACGATGGATCGCTTTGAGAACAACAGAAGCAAGCAACTGACTATCACCGTCACCGAATAATTTCTATTTAGGGACAAACCCTTGTGTAAACCTAAGCCTACTGATATAGTTCTCTAGTTACATGTTTAAGTGCTATTATCTGCACACAAAATGTTTGTCTAGTTAGTTTCCAAAATAGGCACGTAGGGTAATCCGTAAATAAATGTTATCGCGTTAAAGGCTTTGTCATAAGATGGGTATGATAATGTCTTCTCTTTCAATAAAAAACAACATAATCACTCTTTGAGAGCTTCCTTTTAGGGCTGACGGAGTCCATCGCGAGAGTCAGCCCGACCAAACTCGTCACGTTCATTAAGATAATGCTCAGTTTATAATTTCTGTGGTTTTGTTTTGTGTGTTCATCTTACTGAACGTGATAACCGTATCTTTCCATGGGTACGCATTACAATACCGAAATTTAAAAGACCGTATTTTAAAATACCCGTAGAAGAAATCTCGAAAAATTAAAGAAATTATTTGTCGAAAGTTTAAAAAACCGAAAGTTCATTGGCCGAAAACTTAAAATCCCGAAGATCCATCAACAAATCGAACAAATTTTGATATAGGAAAAAATGTCGGGATGCCCCTGACGTCGACCGTCTAGGGTTAGGGTTTTCGTCAGCAGGTCTCCTATTTCTTTCTGCGGCATTTAAAGAAACCTAACTAACCGAACCTCGGTATCGTCGGTATTTCAGTCATAGTTATTATGAAATTTCAGGATTTTAATACTTACCCCTTTCCATGCTGGTCTGGGAAAGAAAGAAAAACATAGAAGGGCCAGCTGCTTGTCGTCCCGCGCAAGTCGTAAGAGGCGACTGAGGGAGCCGGGGTCAGGCGACGCACGGGGCGGCGGATTAGCAACCCGTCCCTCACAGGGCGCCGCCGACATCCCAACCCCTATTGCTAGCAACGCTTGAGGAGGTGCTTCTCTTGAAGCGTTGCTTATAGAGTATTTTTGTACCTAAATTTTAATCGCAGCATAAAAAGCCGGGAAAACGCTTAGCAAAAGATATAATATAAAGTAGCATAATAATCTGTCTCTGTTCCTGTCCTCTTGTCTTTCCTTAGGTTAAGGGTAGTTAGATGTAAGCTGTACATAAGTAGGTAGACAACGTCTCGTACACTTGTACTGAACGACGTTGTTTAGATAATGCCAACGATACAAACGATTGTAAATGTGTATTATAATTAAATATCATATCAATGTTACTTTTGCGTGTTTCATTTATTTTTTCGTAGTCAAAACCAAACTCCTAGATCAAATCAATCGACAACGTATTCCAAATTCGAACGGTCAGTTTGTTTTGGAAGTTCCAGGATACCATTTCATATAATTACTAGCTTCTGCCCGCGGCTCCGCCCGCGTGGATGTCGGATAATATTATCCCACGGGAATTTATAATGTTAAGTAGTATTTTTCATTATCCTTAAAAAATGCTCCCGTACAAACTTTCATCCCCTATATTATCACGACCTGTAGAATTATTTTTGAGACCAAAAGTAGCCATGTGCTCCCACAGGATACCATCTATGTATAGCTAGCTAATAGGTAATAGCCATGTGCTCCCACAGGATACCATCTATGTATAGCTAGCTAATAGGTAATAGCCATGTGCTCCCACAGGATACCATCTATGTATAGCTAGCTAATAGGTAATAGGTCACACGGGCTGTTTTCCGAACTCCACGTCAAAGCAAGTACATGACATAAATAAGCTAAGTAATAACAGCCGCACGAGTCCATCCATCAGGTTAAGCTACCCTTGCCGGGGTTGTCCGTGGATAAGTGACCATCTTTACATAACGAAACTCCTCCGTGTCTCGGAAAGCACTTTAAGCCATTGTTCCCGGCTGTCATTCGTGGATCTTTGACAGTCGTTACGGGTCGTCAGGGGCCCGAAAATCTGACAACCAGTAACCACCACCAAGGGGTATCACCCAGTAACTGGGTTGTGGAGGTCAGATAGGCAGTTTTATTCAGTTAGACTTGAAGCTGACCGCAACATAGTTGGCAAAAGGCTACGCAGATTGTTTGACACATGACTTATACAACGTGTAACGTTAAATGCGCAAAACCTCTTAAGGGGTCATTGTACTCATCATTATGAACAACTTTTACTATGGCACCAAACCTGAAATCGCGAAAAAAAAAACAGATGTTCAGTACATTTATGTTCGCATAATTCGTCAAAATGTACTGAACAGCTGATTTTTTTTCACGATTTCAGGTTTGGTCCCATAGTAAAAGTTGTTCATAATGATGAGTACAATGACCCCTTAAGAGATTTTGCGCATTTAACGTTATATGTATGACACACGCACAGCCAATGATGGCATTAACTGAATATTTGTTTCGCTGGCAACTGATACATACATCATAGTAAGTTTCACTACTCGACACAAGCTGCATCTGCTACGTGTAGATGTGACTTGTGTGTGCTAAAACTAATTAAAAATATTTTTTCTTTACTACATCTCCATCTGCATTTCCATCTTAGTGTTTAAGGACACGTCTTTTATCCTTTCAGACCCTACCAAGGAGCTTACTACAGGTAAGCATGCCAGCAGCCACATCCTCCTCTTACTATCAACGTTGACAATCAACGCTAATTCTCCGAGCCGTGGTATGCATACCTAATTGCAAAAGTGTGTGACAAGCGACCTCCGGCCCTGCTGACCCACTCCGCGTGATGGAAGGCGCTGATAGTCTCACGTTTGCCGGAACAGCTGTATCTGAGATGAGCAGTAACTTGTTCTTTATCAGGGAGACCTACCGTTGTGAGATCAACCTCGTGGTTTAAAGCTTTTACCCGTGGCTTCACCCGCGTGGAGACAGGAACTATCCCATGAGGTAGTGGGGACAATTAATGACCTGCATAACCCGATCTCTCTTCCCCTCTTTTTCTTTGTAAGAGGGGTCATGTAATGCAGAGCATTGACCGTACTGCCGATGCCGGGATAAAGTATCCTTCGTCCTAAACGAGGTCATGATCTATACGTGCGCCTTTCATCCAAATTCGTTCAATTGTTGAGGCGTAAAAAGGGAACAGATAAACATACAGTTACTTTCGCATTTATAATATTAGTACGGATTAAACAGTTTCTCTGTACCTACTTAATACTCCTGTATTATTGCAGTACTTGCTTGAAAGACAGAAAAACGTAGGAGTAGAGTGCTCTATAGCAATAATTATGTCATCAGACTTTGAGTAAGGCACATATTACTGGAAGCCTGCGGAAGGATGTACCGCACCCAGGGTCCCAGTCCCGTGCTCCGTACGCACAACAACAACAGAACATGGAACATTCAGGGAAAACAAGGCCGCTACTGAATTTTTTTTGTAGATAATCAAAAACGCTTTTCCCGACTCGGGAATACCAACATCTGTCCTTGAAATGTTAAACTAATCACTGAATTATTTAAAGTTTGTTCATTAATGTCTACATTAACATAGTGAGTGATAATTATAAATGAATGAATTTGCCTAATAGGTAATTCGGCCATTGCTCTCATTCTCGCATATTTCCGCACCGCCTCACCTCAACACATAAAATATTAAATAAACATTTCTCGCCATTTTGGCGGCAGTCAATGTGAAGCATTCACGTTCTATCCTTATAGGGGTAAGTAGAACGGCAGGTGACATTGACACTGGGTGATTTTATGATGTTATGGTCTTAATATTGCCAAAAATGAAACCAAATTATAACATGGAATACATATTTAAAAGTCTGGTTCATGCTGAAACCTTATCAATAAACTTCAGTATTGTTTTAATTAAGCCTACTTATATGCTCAAAAAGAATTTCTATATCAAAATATTTTCCAAACAATGTTGAGGTCTGCAAATGTCTAACCAGATGACATGATGACAGCTGAATATTTTTGACTGCAAACCAATATTTAGAACTCTGTAATATAACAGGTTTATTATCCTGGGGAATACTGTCATCTATTGTCGGTTTTTGGGCTCTTGTTACTAACTAAAACGAGCATCATATTTGCATCTCCATTAGAAAATAAATTGATTTATTATAAGGTTCACGAGCCTACTGAGTCTAGGTCATATGGCTCTGGATGAGTTTGTAACTATAATACGCAGCCCACATACGTTAATTCCCCCATAAAATTTGTAAAGTGTCAACGCTCTACAGACCCAACGCAAATTATTTTTATGCATCTTTCTTTTGCTGACAAAACGTGTCCTAAACCATGTCACATTTAGTTGTCTCATCAAGATATCGATACAATATAAGTAAGGCGCTTTCTACCGCGAGCTCAATAATCCTTGGTAGACAGGTCTTATGTGTGTTACCAATAAAAATAGCATCGCATTTGTTGTGGACATTCCTAGTAGTAGTTGGAATCTTGTTATATGTGAGATCTTATAAGGGAGAAACATGTTTATTGTGAAGGCTGGTGTGCTGTATGTACTAAATACGCGGTTGTCCATGGAAATAAAAAGGACACGATGGTATTAATAATAATAGGGTCCCGTTTTACCATTTGGGTACGGAACCCTAAAAACAGGCTTTTCAATGAGCCACGGATGGCTTCAATAGACCCGACCCTAGGGATAGAGTTCCCAAAAAGCTGGACTGTGGTTTTAGCCGGCTGGAAGAAGATGCTCTGTGGTTTTAGCCGGCTAGAAGAAGCTCTATGGTTTTGGTCGGCTGGAAGAAGATGCTCTATGGTTTTAGCCGGCTGGAAGAGGATCCTCTGTGGTTTTGGCCGCCTGGAAGAAGATGCTATATGGGTTTAGCCGGCTGGAAGAAGATGCTCTATGGTTTTAGCCGGCTGGAAGAAGATGCTCTATGGTTTTAGCCGGCTGGAAGAAGATGCTCTATGGTTTTAGCCGGCTAGAAACGACATAGCCCTACGGCGACATGGGAAGAAGGATACGCATAACTAGACCATCTAGAGAACAACAAATGTTTACCTAGCTATGTTTTTATCTCCGGCTCTTTCACCAGAAAATATTTCCATTCAAAAATATTTAACCATATTCATTAACTAATTATATAGTAAAACAAACCTATATCACACCTATACAACAACTCCCACAAGTATAATGTCCACAGCAATAAAAAGTCATAGACTATAGAGCCATCACGCGAAACAAAAGCGAAAGTCGTTCCAATGTATGATGTATGGCTCACGATGGTGTACCGCGAACCATGGTGCTCCGTCGCATGGTGGCCATGGCTTTCCCTCGCAACAGGGCAAATGTTAACGTTTATTGGAAAACATAAAATGTTGATAGATGGAAAATGTATTATTCTTAAGTTAAGCGATAAGCATTTCATGGTGGTCTGGGGTTTGTATGACCCTTTGTCTTAGGTTGAGATCTATAAACGCTACTTAGCCCATGCTAAGGGTTAGACATGTTTAACAGTAATTGTGCAACATTGGTGCCGATTGTCTTGTCGCAAATGCTTTTTAACTAGACTAAAAATCACCAAAATTTAGTTTATTTTTACTTAACTACACTTTAGTTTGACATCACTAAGATGACACTGAGTTATTAATTTAGTGAAAATGGCAATATTCCTATTCTGAATTTTCAGGTTCAAGGGTTTGGGCTGGCCGTTGATGAGTTAGTCAGGACTTCTCTTTTTATTTATATAGATAGATAGATATCAGCCGGAATACACTTTCAGACAAAGAATTCTGAAATACAATACAGAATACAGAACACTGGGCCCTTTGGAACTGTTACCAAGGTCATCGGTTCATCTGGTTTTCAGTAAAAAAACCGGTCAAGTGCATATCGGACTACGCTCAATAAAGGGTTCTTATAGGTTTTCCTGTAATCTACAGGTATAGAACTATTTTCTGTATTTTCTTTCAAAATTTTAGGTTCAATAGTTTCGGAAATAAGTTTGTCTATTTTCTTAAATAACTTTAAAACGATTTATTTTAAAATTATAAAAAAAAATATATTTAGGACCCTCACAGTAAGCCCTTTCATTTGATGTCACACGGTACAGTTTACAAAACTTTTTTTAAATTTTATTATTTGCCCCTAAAAGTGACCCCCCTAATCAAAATTAATTTAATTACTTTAGCCGTACGTGTTTGGGTTACAAAAATCCATATGTGTACCAAATTTCAACTTAATCGGTCCTTTAGATTCGGAGCAATTTGGCTGTGACAGACGGACAGATAGACACGAGTGATCCTTTAAGGGTTCCGTTTTTCCTTTTGAGTTGCGGAACCCTAAAATAGTAAGAAGTATCCTGCGGGGTGATCGTGTAACACAAGTTAATAGCATGTTACTTTTGTTGTCAAGCACACGAATTTTACCTGTTGAATACATGTTTATATACTTTTTTCATGCAGCAATGGATTAGGATGTCAGGGTATCCTAGTATGGACGCCAGTCTCTCACAAACGATCATATTTTTGATTTTTGTAACAACGCTATGAGTCTTGTTTTAAATAAAACTAAGTGAACCTTTGTGATGAGAGAAATAAATAAAGATCTGTA
Organism: Cosmia trapezina; assembly: GCA_905163495.3. Classification (NCBI taxonomy): domain Eukaryota; kingdom Metazoa; phylum Arthropoda; class Insecta; order Lepidoptera; family Noctuidae; genus Cosmia; species Cosmia trapezina. The sequence continues at coordinate 22,427,493 of LR991041.1, read as the reverse complement.
CGATTGCAATTGAAAGAGTAACGGGGCGTGCTGGATATCCTGAGTCCTGAGTCCCGGATTGGAATATTCTGCCATTTACTATTTATGTAGACTAGAATTACCAACAAACAGTCGGCACATGTAGTCGGTACTCGGTCGACCTCTCTGTTAGCTCGCTGTAGGACATTACCTGCTAATAATTATGTCATTACTACTAATGTATGTAATTCTGTTTGTAATAATATGGTTATGGTAATTTAGCTTATGGACATAGAAGGGTTGATATTCCTTTTAATGGGTTAATGTATTTAATTGGATTGGGCAAGTTATAAGCTGTAGCGAGTGAGGAGATAATAAAAGCTATGTTTACTGTTAAGACACTGGACAGACAAACAATTCGTCATAATGTAGATTTGATTTTGTAAAGGTCCAATCTGTCTAAGTACGAGTGTGGTGGGGGCTAATGAAATCGTAATGAAAAGTGCGACCAAGTCTGTCATATTTTGTACGCCGACAAAAAAAATAAAGAAGGAAGCAACAAGAAAGAAAGAAATAAATGCTTTTTATAATATGACAGACTATTGAAACAGAATTTCAAAGTTAATTAGAGAATTCTCATTATAGTTAGGGAGGCGAGTAAGGGAATATATATATTATGCTGCATAGTATGCGGCATTATGCTGAGCGGTGGCCGTTTTGCGTAGATGTGACGCATATTTTCCCCAAAACTTGTTTTATAAATAGTTATTTTATTTTGTTGTTCTTTGCGTCTTGTTTACCGCAAATAAACGTGTTTTCTTTCTTTTTTTTCATTTAATTCTAAATATACATCTTTACCTCGCTTCTTTCACGACTTCGCACCACATACCAAACTAATATTTCTATCACAGTGATAAACTTTCACTTATTAGCGAGCGGGCGAGCGCGGGGGTGAGGCACCTGTCGCGGGGGGAGGATAGCTCCGATTATTGTAATTTTATTGAAATGTCTGCGGCCCACTTGTGGTGCCGGCGACCTACTGCGCAGAGTTATTACTAGTTCAGATAATCGATGTTACGAGTTTGTTTCCGATACATCAATACTCTACTTTTGATTTCTATGTAAAAAAATATAACTATATGTTAATTTAATTAATTGATTGTCATAATTGATAAGTATACTGTCGTAGAGATATGGCCTGAAACACAGGTTTAAATAAACCTAGATCGGGCCAGGCACTACATTACCTTCAGAATTTTATTTTTTTGCAACTATAATTTTTATATTTGTCATAGCATAGTTTTTAACCAGATTATTATAATACTACTAACATAGGCCTAGATTAATATTTACTACTGAACCATCTATTTACACTCTTTTGTAAACATATTTTTATTTCAATAAATTTTATTTTTATTTTTTTTTTTTATGTTCGACTCTTTCGCATACTTTTTTTTCGCATACTTTCGCTGCTATATGATCAGCTGTTTGGTAATAAAGTAGTTACTACACCATGGGCTGGCAGAATTTGGCTTCCCCAATGCATGATAAAAAAAAAGATATTCGTTTCACGTATCGAAGATCTAAATTAAACTTCTCGAAATAGACAGAATCCATACTAATATTATAAATTCGAAAGTAACTCTGTCTGTCTGTCTGTCTGTCTGTCTGTCTGTCTGTCTGTCTGTTACCTTTTCACGCCTAAACCACTGAACAGATTTCGATAAAATTTGGCAAGGCTATAGATGGTATCCTGGGGACGGACATAGGCTACTTTTTTTTTCAAAACTAATCTTACAGGGGGTGATATAGGGGATGAAAGTTTGTATGGGAAACTCAGTATTTCTTAAGTTAGGGATGTGAAAATTAAAATGTATGCTTTTGATAGGAAATAAAGAAATATGCGGTTCAGCGTTCTTGAAAAATCATACCCTAAGGGGGTAAAATAGGGGTTGATTTTAAAATTTACAAAACTGCATGGATTTCGACAAAATTTGGCAAGGCTTTATAAAGCATCCAGGGGAAGGCCATAGGATACTATTTTTTTCAAAAATAATACTACAAGGGGTGATATAGGGGATGAAAGTTTGTAAGGGAAACCCAGTATTTCTTAAGTTAGGGATAACAAATTTATGCTATTGGTAGGAAATTAAGAAATATGCGGTTCAGCGTTTTTGAAAAATCATCCCCTAAGGGGGTAAAATAGGGGTTGATTTTAAAATTTACAAAACTGCACGGATTTCGATAAAATTTGGCAAGGCTTTATATAGCATCCTGGGGAAGGACACAGGCTACTTTTGGTCTTAAAAAATAATCCTACAGGGGGTGATATAGGGGATGAAAGTTTGTATGGGAAACTCAGTATTTCTTAAGTTAGGGATGTGAAAATTAAAATGTATGCTTTTGATAGGAAATAAAGAAATATGCGGTTCAGCGTTTTTGAAAAATCATCCCCTAAGGGGGTAAAATCGGGGTTGATTTTAAAATTTACAAAACTGCACGGATTTCGACAAAATTTGGCAAGGCTTTATATAGCATCCTGGGAAAGGACATAGGATACTTTCAAAAACAATACTACAGGGGGTGATATAAGGGATGAAAGTTTGTAAGGAAACCCAGTATTTCTTAAGTTAGGGATAAAAAATTTATGATATTGGTAGGAAATTAGGAAATATGCGATTCAGCATTTTTGAAAAATCATCCCCTAAGGGGTAAAATAGGGGTTGATTTTAAAATTTACAAAACTGCACGGATTTCGATAAAATTTGGCAAGGCTTTATATAGCATCCTGGGGAAGGACACAGGCTACTTTTGGTCTTAAAAAATAATCTTACAGGGGGTGATATAGGGGATGAAAGTTTGTATGGGAAACTCAGTATTTCTTAAGTTAGGGATGTGAAAATTAAAATGTATGCTTTTGATAGGAAATAAAGAAATATGCGGTTCAGCGTTTTTGAAAAATCATCCCCTAAGGGGGTAAAATCGGGGTTGATTTTAAAATTTACAAAACTGCAAGGATTTCGACAAAATTTGGCAAGGCTTTATATAGCATCCTGGGAAAGGACATAGGATACTATTTTTTTCAAAAATAATACTACGGGGGGTGATACAGGGGATGAAAGTTTGTAAGGGAAACCCAGTATTTCTTAAGTTAGGGATAACAAATTTATGCTATTGGTAAGAAGTTAAGAAATATGCGGGTCAGCGTTTTTTAAAAATCATCCCCTAAGTGGGTAAAATAGGGGTTGATTTTAAAATTTACAAAACTGCACGGATTTCGATAAAATTTAGCAAGGCTATAGATAGCATCCTGGGAAAGGACATGGGCTACTTTTTGTCTTAAAACATAATCCTTCAAGGGGTGATAAAAGGGATGAAAGTTTGTATGGTAAACCCAGCATTTCTTAAGTTAGGGATATGCCCTATGTTTTCCACATGAACGTTCCCATGGGATATTTTCCGACATCCACGCGGGCGAAGCCGCGGGCAAAAGCTAGTAGTTAATATATAGTTCGGTCGATGAGGCCAACCTTATCAACCGAGTGGTTGAACAAATAGATATTTTATAGCAAGAATATACAACGTGTAACGTTAAATGCGCAAAACCTTTTAAGGGGTCATTGTACTCATCATTATGAACAACTTTTACTATGGGACCAAAACTGAAATCGCGAAAAAAAAATCAGCTGTTCATTATATTTCTGTTCGCATAATTCGTCAAAATGTACTGAACAGCTGTTTTTTTTTTCGCGATTTCAGGTTTGGTCCCATACTAAAAGTTGTTCATAATAATGAGTACAATGACCCCTTAAGAGGTTTTGCGCATTTAACGTTACACGTTGTAGATACGTTAGATTTGATGGTTCAAACAAAGAATCACGAAAATAAATCAACTGTTCTCTACATTTTGTCGATTTTTGCGAACATATTATGAGGAACAGTTGGTTTTATTGTCACGACTTCAGTCATGTTGGTCCCATATTAAAAGTTATCATAATGATGAGTACAATGACCCCTTTGGAGATTTTCAGTTATGAAATAACACATTGTAATGTATAAACGGGATGTTGTCTTGGAATGGGTGACCATCTTTACACACCAAGACCCCTCCATGCATCGGAAAGCACGGTAAGCCGTTGGTCCCGGCTGTCATTCGTGGATCTTTGACAGTCGTTACGGGTCGTCAGAAGCCCGAAAGTCTGACAACCAGTCTTAAGAGTCGTTAGTCTTTAGAGGCATGAGGAACAGGGTGTAAAGTTCACTCATCCTCCATAGAAAAGGGAGGATCCTCCGACCAGACGGGTGTTGTGTCTGGTGGGCTACTGCCCGACGGTTGATGTCGGGACGTTGTATATATGCTAATCGCGTGGTAAACTCTAATTGCGCGATGCAGGTTTGCGTGACGTCATGTCATTGATGCGTAGTTCATATGTGGCGATGTAGATGCCGCCACACCAAAGGGAATCGTATTTTCCAGTCACTGCGTTGTGGAGGTCAGATAGGCAGTCGCTCCATGTAAAATACTGGTATTCAGATGCATCCGGTTAGACTGGAAGCCGACCCCAACATAGTTGGGAAAAGGCTTGGCAGATTGATGTGTATAAACTGATCCGTGTTGCAGGAGACATTCTAGTTCAACGTTTCTTTTTTTGGAAAAATGTCATACCGGATTGTCCTAGGATAGGAGCGAAGAAGTGCGTAATATAACGTGCACATATTATGTTTGTTTGTTTGCATCCACTTTCGCGGCTTTGTGGGAAGGTCGTGAGATGACATCAGATAACAAGTGCATGCTCGTGCATGAATCGTGATGTGCACGAGAAATGAGACGAGATGACTTCATAAGTGGGTACCTATACAATGTGACTGAGAAAGGTGTGGCCAAAATTAAGGGTGTGGTACAGATCATCAATCTGAACAACTTTCTTCCGGGGACCAACATCGTAATCGAGAAAAAAAATCAGGCGTCCCGTACAAAACTTCAATACCTAGTCGACCAAATATCGTCGGTAATTTAACTAACTGACGTATCTCACATTTTGGACTAAGCCGATAGCCGACCTAACTATAGTAATTTTATACATTTTCCAAGTCGAATCGATGTATCTGTACTATGCCTTACGGTCTCCATGATAATGCAAAAAACGAGACGATATAACGATACATGGGGTGACTGATAATTTTTTCTCGATTACGATGTTGGTCCCCAGGAAGAATAGGTCAGTTTGATGGTCTGTACTGTACCACACCCTTAATTTTGGTCACAACTTTCTCAGACACCCTGTATAATAGAAACGTGTTGTGGTTTTGTGTCAGTAGCTCGTTATGTTTTGCAAAGGTGAATAGTTAAGGTAAAACCATTAATTTTATGAACAGAAACTGTGAATGGATTGGTAAAGGATTAAAATAAAAAAAAAAATCTCTTTCAGATAAACACTTATCTTTTTCTTAGCGTATCGATGGCAAATATGATTAAGAAAATTGAAACAAAATGTTTAGCCTAAAATGGATATATGTTTATTGACTATTATTTTACTTTAATCTTTATGTACATAATATATAAACTAACACAGATTAAAATAATAATATGTACATTGTATAAAAAAAAGGAGGGGAAAGGATCATAGGGCATCAAAAAATTCGTCCGCATCGCTGTCATCAGGAAAAGTGCCCAAAAGGCTGGCAGCATTGCCACGTTGTATGGCAATGCTGATTCTTTGGCCAAAAAATAGGCCAGCCCTCTGGTCACGTGAAGAGTCGACCAATCGCTTAGCGATGTCTTGGAAAACTAAGTGGGCACTCGGACCCCATGGCCCTAGTGTTTCAACCCCAAACGGCTCGAAAATATAACTCCCAAAAATATTTGAATATTTTCGCCGTTTGAGGTTTTCCGCACCTGCAGCAGCCGCACCAGCACAGCCCACTGTGCTAGGAAGGTGGGATGGCGCAAGGGTATCGACACACGTTGCGTCCCATACCAAAGGCCGACCTAACTTCCAAGGCATTATGGTCATTCCGTCAGGTCTCTTTCCATCGTCGCCTAAAATTGTGCCACTCTATGGCCCGTATTACAGAAGGAAACTCTAGCACTGATCTTTGTTTAAATCTAGTTTAAAACTAGTTTCAACCAATGAAATGGCTTGCATCTAGTTTTAAGTAATGCTTGAGTATTGAGTGTCGTTCTGTAACGCCCTGAGTGCCCGCCAGCGAGGCGGAGCGTGCGGCGTCTTGTCAAAAGTTAAGAGGAAATGGGGGCAGCCAGACTTTTGAAAATTAGGTATGTTAAGAAGGTATTGCTGTCGCTCTGGGAGCGCTCCGCCCTCGAATTCGTGCGATAAGGACAACTGCAGCTCCGACTAAATAGCCTATGTAAAAAGTCACATTTTGAGGTTTGGCTCTCGCCTATTTCCTCCTCCAATATTGGACCAATTTAAAAGATATTTCATAAACTGAATAAAAAGTATATACAAGGTGTAAAATAAATAACCCACAACCTCTTAAGGGGTCATTGTACTCATCATTATGAACAACTTTTACTATGGGACCAAACCTGCAATCGCGAAAAAAAATCAGCTGTTCAGTACATTTTGACGAATTATGCGAACATAAATGTATTGAACAGCAGATTTTTTTTCGCGATTCCAGGTTTGGTCCCATAGTAAAAGTTGTTCATAATGATGAGTACAATGACCCCTTAAGAGGTTGTGGGTTATTTATTTTACACCTTGTATATTATGCCCCTATGTTTTTCTTTTTTCGTTGTCAAATTGGTACACTAGGCGTCTGTTCACAGCGGTCTGAATAGGCAATTTTGAGCATTTTTTGAGGGTTCTAGGTCTTATAAAAATAATATATCATCAAAAAGGAAAACATAGGGGCATACAAGTAGGTGATATTTATATTTCTGTATAAAACTTGGTCATTAACCATTGCTTTATGGTCATTAACCAGAAAGAAAACAGGCGAGAGCGTTTGTATCTTTTTGTATGGAGAAAAGAGCACCCACGTTTCCTCTTAACACGTCGCGTAGGTGTCCTGAGTCACAGAGTACATTGAATATTTATGGGAATTGCACGCAACGCTGAACGCTCCGCTGGACGCTTTTTCACTCAGTCTGGACGCTGACTGCGTTCACTGACGCAGTCATAAGATCCTCAAGTGCACAGGGGACGGGGCATGCGGCGCGGGATGGAAGGTGGGTCATTGTCTGCGGAGACACGCCGCATGTACACTTGAGGTCCGAGTTGTTCATAAACCCCAACTGTGGAGATTCTCTTAGCTACCTCCCACTTGATTGGTGGATTTTGATGGCCGCCCCATACATTTGTGTCGAGTAGTTATTGTAGTTTTCTATGGGACAGTTGAAATTATTTTCGCGTTTACGATGTTGGTCCCATGGAGAAAGTTGTTCGGTTTGATGTTCTGTATCACACCCTGAAAGACGAGGATGCAAAACGACATGTTGTGTAAATAGAATACAGATTAAGGGCGAGCGCGCACTGCGGTGCGTTCCGTTAGTTCTGCCGCACTGGGCGGGGCCTACAATAACAAAACGCATGACCGCAGTGCGCGCACTTCAAAGACATTATTCCATACTTCACAGATTATGCGTTAGAAAAACGCACCGCAGTGCGCGCTCGGCCTAAGAAAGGCATGATCAATTCGAATTGCTTGTCTAAAGGTAACTCAAAAATACATTACAATGACATGGTCAGCGAGGCTGCTGCCGTGTTTGACAAATAACTGACACATGCTCAGTTCTGTAGACACCTACGTAGGCAGGTACTTATGTTTAGAAAGTGGTCACTTTTTGTCACTTTATCAAACAAGCTTTAGCAGTTACAGAGAAACCTGTTTTGTGTGATATAACATATTTGATAGAGCAATCCATCATCTATCGATACTGTCGAAGGTCTTTTAGGAAGGCTGGGTTTGAAACGAACACAAATTCATCATTTTAACAACCCTCAAACGAACTACGCTAAACGTTGGCCGAAAGTCTGCAATATTTAATAATTATTATTTATTTTATTATTATTTTTTTATTATTTATTTATTTATTATTTATTTTTTTAATTTTTATAATAAATAAAATAAAAATAAAAATAATAAAAAAGCCTTTTATTCCATGCAACACAACGTATTTTTTTAACTATGAAAAAAATATGCAACGATTTCATTTAATCAATAATCAACAATTAATTCCCATATATTTGATAATAAGTTCATCAATTCAATTTAAATAATAATTAATAATAATTCATTTAGGTACATGCTTTTGTGATAATTGTAATAGTTAATAAATAATTTCATAATTATTAGATAGATATAATATTCTAATTTGCAATATCTATAAGGATAATTAAATAGCCCATTCAGCACAACTGCTACTAAGGATGGCGACTGCAGCTTCTTGGTATCAGACAGATACATCTAACTGCAGCACTCTTCGTGATGGATGACGCATTCAGCACAACTGCTACTAAGGATGGCGACTGCAGCTTCTTGGTATCAGACAGATACATCTAACTGCAGCACTCTTCGTGATGGATGACGCATTCAGCACAACTGCTACTAAGGATGGCGACTGCAGCTTCTTGGTATCAGACAGATACATCTAACTGCAGCACTCTTCGTGATGGATGACGCATTCAGCACAACTGCTACTAAGGATGGCGACTGCAGCTTCTTGGTATCAGACAGATACATCTAACTGCAGCACTCTTCGCGATGGATGACGCATTCAGCACAACTGCTACTAAGGATGGCGACTGCAGCTTCTTGGTATCAGACAGATACATCTAACTGCAGCACTCTTCGTGATGGATGACGCATTCAGCACAACTGCTACTAAGGATGGCGACTGCAGCTTCTTGGTATCAGACAGATACATCTAACTGCAGCACTCTTCGTGATGGATGACGCATTCAGCACAACTGCTACTAAGGATGGCGACTGCAGCTTCTTGGTATCAGACAGATACATCTAACTGCAGCACTCTTCGTGATGGATGACGCATTCAGCACAACTGCTACTAAGGATGGCGACTGCAGCTTCTTGGTATCAGACAGATACATCTAACTGCAGCACTCTTCGTGATGGATGAAGCATTCAGGTCGACTGCTCTAACAGTGTTCAAGAATATTTACAGGATAAGGCGTTAGTAATGTAATAAAGTTCGCGGGTTCGATTCCCGCACGGAACAAATATTTGTACGACCTACAAGTATTTGTTCCGAGTCTGGGTGTTTGTCTATCTATAATATGTATGTATTTACAAAAAAAAAAAAAAAAATGTATATAAGTAGTTTATCAGCCATCTAGTTACCATAACACAAGCATTAGGTTGCTTAGCTTGGGACTAGATGGCGTTGTGTGAAATGTCCAAGGATATTTATATTTATATTTATAGTCATTATTAATTATTAATCATTATTATTACTACAATACAATCTCAATCTATATTAATTAACTATTTTAAATTCATATTTTAATCTCTAATTCATAATTATTAATAGATTAGTATTATAAGCTTTGTTTTTATGTATTTTTTTGTGTAGAAACATTTGTACGCCATACTATGGCAGGGTGTGCTGGAACCAATATCACATCTATTATTGTACCATATCCTAACAAATAAACATTTTTGATTTGATTTGATTTAAGAAACCAGTTTGGGGCAAATTGATCTCTTGTTTGTGAGTTGTGCACGAATCCCTAAATAATGCTGTCCCCGACCGGAGTTTAAGAGGAAAGGCGGGTGGCCAGACTTTTAAAAATTAGGTATTTTAAGAAGATATAGCTGTCGCTCTGCGAGCGCTCCGCCCTCGAATTCGTGCGATAAGGACAACTGCAGATCCGACTAAATAGCCTATGTAAAAAGTCACATTTCGAGGTTTGGCTCTCGCCTATTTCCTCCTCCAAAATTGGACCAATTTAAAAGATATTTCATAAACTGAATTAGAAGGATATAATACTATGCCCCTATGTTTTTCTTTTTTCGTTAATAGTTGTCAAATTGGTACACTAGGAGTCTGTTGACAGCGGTCTCAATAGGCAATTTTGAGCATTTTTGGAGGGTTCTAGTTCTTATAAACATAATATATCATCAAAAAGGAAAACATAGGGGCATACAAGTAGCTGATATTTATATTTCTATAAAAAATCATTGCTTTATGGTCATTAACCAGAAAGAAAACAGGCGAGAGCGTTTGTATCTTTTTGTATGGAGAAAAGAGCACCCACGTTTCCTCTTAATATGATCTTGTTTACAGCTGTTGGTAAATACAGTCATTATTGTGACAGCAAGTTCCACCGCCCATACATACTACTTATAAATCAAGCGGTAACCGATCTTGTCACGATAAACGATGAGTGATGCGGACGTAAGCGCGCGCTGACCGAGCGCTTGCTCTAGCGGACTGTTGGACGTTAGGGTGAGAACTGGGGGAGAGTAATAAAGGGTGAATAAAGGGTGGACTTGTTAGGGGCTTTCATTGCAATCTGCCTAGCCTTTTCCCAACTATGTTGGGGTCGGCTTCCAGTCTAACCGGATGCAGCTGAATACCAGTATTTTAAATGGAGCGACTGCCTATCTGACCTCAATAACCCAGTAACTGGGTAATACCTTACCCCTTGGTAAGACTGGTTGTCAGACTTTCGGGCTTCTGAAGACCCGTAACGACTGTCAAGGATCCACGACTGACAGCCGGGACCAACGGCTTAATGTGCGCTCCGAGGCACGGAATAGTCTCGGTATGTAAAGATTGTCACCCATCCACGGACCAACCCCGGCCAGCGTAGCTTAACCTGATGGATCGGCCCGTGCGGTTGTCATTACTTAGCCACGAGCTCCTTTCATTGCAATTGTTAATTATTTTATGGATGCGATTAGCAGTGTATGTTTTGCACTTTAATAATACCTAAATACCGAAACTGGCAGTAGTCTGCAACTGTCTCTTGTACGAGTAAAGCAAAACAGCAGTCCGTTACAAAGAGATTTCAGACCATTTAAAGTTACCTCACGAAGTTTTCTTTCTGCATGAGTTAGTAGTGTTAGGGTAAACATTGAGAGCCGAGTTTCCCAACTTTAGTCTACGACCATAGACTTACGTAAAACTGTTATCTTGTTGAATCAAGACGTCTCAGTGAGAACACAATACTGCTAATACAAATTGCAAGGCAAACAGCACACTCTCAATGTTTATCCTCCAAATACTTCTAATACAAATACCATGTAAAAGCAAAGAGCATTATGTAATAAAGTCAACAGGCGTAACTTTTACCTGCTTGTGTCAATAAGTGAGATATACTACTGATTGGAAAGCCGGTGTGGGCTAGAATTTGTCGTGTGGGCGGGAACCTGGGCTTTGGCGTAGCTGGGCTGAGAGACATGGGACACCATGAAATATGAGTTCGTAAGTATATTAAAACATGAGTTTACTATTGCCAAATTTGAATAGTGCTGATAAAAAAACGGACATTTTACTTTTTAAGCTTTCTTTTTACTTACAGATTTTTTTCTTATTTGTTTTTTTATTTACTAAAAAATTAGGTACCCTAAAGTAAAAAGACCGGACAAATGACAAGGCCGGACAAAGCCTGGACGGGGGGCGCCGTGGACGGATGGTAACCATCCGTCGGGATCATAAAAACGTGTATTTATTATCGTGGGACTGGTAGGCGACATAACTGAAAATATAGCCATGAAGAGCCTTTAATGCAGAATAATTATAAAACTTATTGGTACTACAAATTAATCGTTAAATAATGTTTTGCAGTGACCGATACTCCCTTGCGTCTAAATACAACATCTTGATTCTCAGTGTGTCCCAGACCTTCCCAACCACGGTGGCTAGTAGCTGTGGCTACATTACGTGTACCAGTAATGTGTCACTCGCCATCACGCTATTATCTGCTCATCACGTTATGCAGATGAGCGTCATTTCGCTCAGCGGTGCGCGCACGCAGTATTAGCGGTACACGCCATTCAGTGGGTGTACGAATACGCACTAGGTGGTTGTAGCAGTGGATTGGGATGGTAATAACGAAGATAAAGATATATTTATAATTCTATGCATTGACTTATATATTACATCAATGATTCTATGGTAATATTCCACCAATGTTGGTATACTTAGGTGTATTGACAACACAATAGACGCTTGCATCTTCTTTACGTGTCGATGGCAAAAATTGTTAAAGCTGCTCCTCCCTAAAATACGGCGAAACTAAGTAACTTTGTAACCATCTTTTACAGTAACTATAGCATCTTTCTGATAGGAAAAAATACACAGCAATCTACAATACATAAGAAGTGATTTCATGTGTCCTGAAATCTATTTTAGTTTGTAGAACTAAGGAAAAAAAACGTAAATCCAGGTCTATTTCGATCTCTTTTTCGAGTTGTAACCATATTACTCCTACAGTTTTCATTAAAAGTGTTCATAAAATACAGTTCTTTACAAACTAATAAGGAATGATTTCTTGTCATTACTTTTTTAGTTTAATCAACAGATTTTTTGTAAATCGATAATTACTTCATATTTTACAAGTGTTGTGGCATCGCGCTTCTCTTTCTTTTCTATGGAGTCCGACAGTGACCGCGCTTTTTACGACGGACAAGTCTTAATTAAAATTCTGAATTGAATGGACATGCTGCAAAGCCACAGCTATTTATATATAATTTATTTATTTCAGATCAAACTACATAAGATCCATATATTGTGAGTAACAGTCTCTTAACCTAATGTTAGTAAAAACCACACTATGTATAAAACTGGCACGACTGACGCCTACATGTGCAGCCGCACCCAGTGAGCCCGCATGGGGCTGTGCCACCTGTCACACAACACTCAGGATGCTGTGGGAGCTAGCACGTATTCTGCCGAGAATCGAAGCACACCGTTTCCATATTGTGGTGGACTGTATTAGGTTGGAGTAATAAAAGACTTCTTGCTGCTGTCTTCTAGTTTATTCTTCTTGTAGAGCTGTAGGCCGACTGACTGACTTTGGTTTTACAAGTAAGGCTTTTTATATGCCCCAGTGGCGTTAGTTCTATCCCTACTATTTCCCACGCTTTGGGTGGTCTAACAAAGTACTGGCTACGCTATTTAAAACTATTGTAAACACATAAAAACAAACTTTCTTAGAATTATTACAAAAGGCTAAAGAAATGCATATCAATAGACACCGACAACAAATAATTCGTTTCCTAAAACTAAGAAAGATATTTTGTGCGGATTACAATTTACGCAGAACTGTTACCTATTCAACAAAAGGTCTCGACAATAATGAGTTCCTTTAACAGTGCCGCTAGTAAACATTTTAGAATATAAAACAATGCATTTTACTGCGAAAACGCCCGGCGATAAGCAAAACAAAACATTTCGGGCGCCGTGGGAATCTCTAGCATCTGTTAGACTTAAAGCTGAATGCTAATTATCCACAAACTGAAAATACCACATGCCTAAAGACTATGATATTACCACGCTAACCTAACAGCAAGCAGCTATCCTGCACAACTTTCATAGTCTTTTAATTCACACTATGCTCGGCGTCCGTAACAGCTCTCCCCCCGGCGCAGCTCGCGTAGCCTCCTCGATCTTCAATACGACGACGAGCTTGCTCACGGGGCGTCGGAAGACGCCGGCTCTGGTGCGCACCTCGACGACCCTGATGCCGCCGTCCGGTCCACGATGCGTGCGCTCGACGACTCCCATCGGCCAGGTGTTCCGGGGCAGCGTGTTGTCGACCACGAGGACCACGTCGCCAGCTTGCATTGGACGCACATCGTTCTGCGGCTCGCCGCGAGGTACCAGAGTGGGTAGGTACTCGCGCAGCCAGCGTCGCCAGAAGTGGTCAGCGAGTGCTTGACTAACTCGCCATGTTCTTCTGTCAGCCTCGTCGCAGGGTCCCGTCGTTGGCAGCCCTTCCGATGACCCCAACAGGAAGTGGTTGGGTGTAAGGGCCTCTGGATCGCTGGGGTTCACGCTAACGTGGGTCAGTGGTCTTGCGTTGATGGAGAACTCGGCTTCGGTGAGTAGAGTTCTCAAGACTTCTTCTGCTGGCGCCTTCTCTCGCAGAGTGATGCTGAGAGCAGTCTTCACGGAGCGCACCATTCGCTCCCACGCGCCACCTTGGTTGGGCGCGCCAGGAGGTATGAAGCGCCACTCCATTCGATGCAGTAGCCCCTCGTCTCGCAGGGCAGGCATCCACTCGGCGTAGGCGTTGCGTAGCTCTTGGTCAGCTCCGCGGAAGTTGGTTGCGTTGTCGGAGTACATCACTCGGGGCCACCCTCTGCGTGCGGCCATACGTCTCAGCGCCATGATTGCTGAGTCAGTGGAGAGTGATGCGACGAGCTCGATGTGCACGGCGCGGGAGGTGAGGCACGTGAAGAGTGCGCCCCACCTCTTTTCTCGGCGTCGCCCGACCTTGACCATCATTGGTCCGAAGTAGTCCACCCCGCAATTAGTGAACGGGCGGTGGAAGGGGTCAAGGCGAGCGTGTGGCAGGTCTCCCGTAGCTGGCGTTTGCGGCGTTGCTCGCCGTCTCTTGCAGAAGGCGCAGTTCTTCTCGACAGCGCGTACTGTGGGCCGTAAGTGGATGACCCAGTACCGCTGTCGCAGGTCGTTCGTCACGCGCTCTCTGTTGGCGTGACCCGCAGCGCAGTGCTCCCGGAGTACAAGGAGCTTGGTCAGCTGATGACGGCCATCCAGTATGATTGGCCGCTTCGTCTCGGTCGGCGCGGAAGAGGCCTCGATCCGGCCCCGCACCTTCAGGACATCGTCTTCCAATACTGGATCCAGCCGGTACAGCCGGCTCGCTTTTGTCAGCGGGCGTGCAGACCGGATCCTCTTCAGTTCCTCGCCGAAACTGTCTTCTTGCGCCTGTCGTATCAGCTCGGCCTCGGCGCGCTGGATGTGGCGATGTTCCATCGCTGTTGCTCGTCGACGGCAGATGTCGGTGAAGGCGATTGCTCGAGCGGTGGCCCTCACCAAGACTTCATACTTCGAGAAACGGGCGGGGTTCGGTAGCCAGCTGTCTCGTTCTGTCTTCTCGCTGATGTGGAGGACCTCTTCGTCCTCTTGCTCGGACGTCGTTGTTCTAGGCCATTGCTCCTCTGGTAGGAACAGGAAGTCGGGCCCCTGGAACCAGCGATCCGTTGCACTGATGGGTGTGTCGACGAGTCGCGTGGCGTCGTCGGCTACGTTGCTTGCGGTGGGTAGCCAACGCCACTCTTCTTTCTGGGTTAGCTCGGCGATTTCCCCTAGTCGGTGCGCGACGAATGGCGTGTAGCGTCGCATGTCGTGGTGAATCCAATGTACCACGGTGGATGAGTCGGTCCAGTAGGTCGTCTGGCTGATGTTGATTCGATGCTCCTTCTTCACAGTGTCGGCGAGTCTTGCTCCGATGACCGCAGCTTGCAGTTCCAGGCGTGGTATGGTCTGCGCTCGTCGAGGCGCCACCTTAGCTTTGGCGGCGACTAACACGACGTTCAGGCTCCCGTCGACATTCTTCACTCTCCAGTAGGCCACGGTCGCGTAGGCTTGCTCACTGGCGTCGCACAGGATGTGTAAGTCGATGCGCTCGTACTTCTGTGTCACGTAGCATCTTGGTAGTCGAAGCTGGGCGAGCTCGGGAAGACGCGCGAGCCATGATGCAAAGAGTTCGTTCTCTTCTTCCGGAATCTGCTCATCCCACGTCGTCTGGAGGCGCCACAAGTTCTGCAGTATGATCTTCGATCGTATGGTGTAGTGGCTCAGCAGTCCTAGTGGGTCGTAGATGGACATCACGGCGCTGAGGGCTTCACGTTTGGTCGGCGCGCGAGTTCTTGTCCTTACTTCAGCTGGAACTCGGCTCATCGACGTGTTGAATCCCAGCTCATCTCGTTCTGCGTTCCAGAATAGTCCCAAGATCTTGCTCTCGGGCTGATCTCCCCCCAGTGTTGTGGGAGCGGTGGCGTGCAGTTCTGGTGGCACGTCGCGTAGTACCGACTTGTCGCTGGAGCTCCATCCTCGTAGCGTGAATCCCGCATGCGCGTGTACTGCTCTCGTTTCTTCGACCGCCTTCCAAGCTTCCTTCGTGTCTTCGTAGCTGGCTACCAGGTCGTCCATGTAGTGACTCTTCTTGATGGCTTCCAGCGCTCGTGGATACTCCTGCCCGTGTACATCCGCGTTATGGTTGCGGACATAGTGGGCCATGTACGGGGAGCTCGCTGCGCCGAAGATCATGCTGGCCATCTTGTACTTCTTTGGAGGCTCTACTCGTTCGTCGCCTCGCCACAGGAACTGCTGCGCTGGTTGATCTTGCTGCCTTATTCGGATCCTCAGGAACATTTCTTGCACGTCCGCTGTGATCGCCACTGTCTTCTCTCGGAATCTGAATAAGATCCCTGGCAGTGATAATAGTAGATCGGGCCCCTCCAGCAGCTCGTCGTTCAGGCACACGCCGTTGCTTTTAGCCGCTGCGTCGAATACCAGCCTATGCTTGCCGGGTTTGTTCGGGTTCTGCACGGCGAAGTGTGGCAGGTACCAGCAGATGGCGCTCGCTTCTTCCGATCCATCGCACGGCGTTGCGTACCCCTTATCCAAGAGGTTGTTGATCTGCTTCGTGTATTCAGCTGCGAACTCAGGATCGGCGTCCATCTTTTGTTCTATCTTCTTTAGTCGGCGGAGCGCCTGCCCGTAGCTTGGTGGCATGATGACGTCATCTCGTCGCCACGGCAGTCCAACTTCGTACCCGGTGTCGATCTTCTTGGTCGTTTTCCTGACGATGTCGATAGCTCGCTGATCGGTTTCCTTGACTCGCGGCTTCCCCTGGATGCCGAGTGCGTCGATCTTGAAGTGGGCTTCGACTAAGTCGTGGAGTTCTTGCTCGCTTGTCCTCGGCGTTCGTTCAGGCTCGAAGACGTGCAGCACGTTTCGCTCTTGATAGATGGTCTTGCGTGGCGCGGTTCCGTGCACCACCCATCCTAGTTGTGTTCTTGATGCGGCCGGTTGATCAGGGCCGCCGACTCGTAGCTCGCGGGACACGATGCATTCCCAGTGGTCTGTCCCCATCAGGATTCCAGGACGGGCCACATCGTAGCACACCTCTTCTGGTGTCAGGTCCCTCAGATGCTCGTAGTCCAGTAGGGTGTCAGGAACGGATTGACGATGGAGGCGGAGATTCTTCATAGTCCTCGCTCTGACCTTGTAGTTCTCGTCGCTCTTCAATCCTCTGACTTGAATATCCACCAGCTGACTCTTTATCTCTTGCTGTGACATGTTGACCCCGTTCAGGTGGAGAGGTTGCGCTGGTCCCTCCGCTCCGATGCTCGCTGCTAGTTCTTCATCGATGAGGGTGATTGTAGCTCCTTCATCCAGTAGAGCATACGTCTTCACCTCCCCCCGTGGTCCGGCTATGACGACAGGGCACATCTTCAGCAAGACTGCTCTTGGTCCGGCAGCTGGTCGGGTTGCTAGGGACAGGACCGCTTCCTCCTTGGGTGCATCTGTCTTCTTTTCTTCAGTCTTTGCTTCTCGTACTTGATGAAGAGTCGCATGATGCGGGCGGCGACACTCGTCCACGCCGCACGCCTTTGCTTTGCAGTGTGTGCGCCTGTGTTGCTTCTGGGCGCATTTGAAGCATATCTTCTTCTCCTTTACCAAGCTCCATCGCTCGTCCACAGTAAGTGCCTTGTACGTCGGGCACTGTGTCAGGACATGAGCTTGCTCGCATTTGGGGCACTTGACCTTTTCTTCTGCGCTCTCGATCGTAGTGAAGACGCTCGCTTTCTTCTTGAGTGTCACGATGGGTCGAGTATCCTTCTTCTGGTTTGTGCTGCTCGTAGACGGGGTGTATGTATACCGCAGTGCTCTGTCCGCTTCTCTCATCAGGAAACGGGATAAAATGACGATCTCCGGGTCAGTCATTCCTTCGTGGTCGTAGGCGTAGTCGCACCAGCGGGATCGAAGATGCGGGCTGAGCTTGTCCAATACTTCTCGCGTCATCAGGGGGTTGAACAGGTAGCCTCTTCGGTCGATTGTCTTCAGCACGCAGATGATGTTCTGCAACTTGATGGCGAAGCTGTTGAGTTCGGCTGCTGATGATCCAGGTTTCGGAAGTTTCTTGAGGTCTTCTAGTGCTCGGTCGATGATGACTTCAGGTCTTCCAAAGCATTGCTCGAGGGTCTTCATGATGACGTCCGGATCCGTAGCTGTATGCAGAAGGGCGGCCACGGCGTCTCTTGCTTCCCCTTTGAGGCAGCTCCTTAGCCTCTGGATGTTTTCCGCTGCTGACACTTGGTACATCTCGGTCGTATCTCGAACTGCTGCTTTGAATGGCAACCATTCGTTGGCTGCTCCGGAGAAGGTCGGCAGGTCAGTGTGTCGAGGCCTGGGTCTGGCCATCTTCTCCAATATGGCGGCCAAGTGCTCGATGCTGTTCTTCCTTGTTGGAGTTGGCGATCTTCCTCGCGGTGCTTCGAAGCGTATTTGCTTTGGCTCTTCCCTGGCTTCCCTGGTTCCTTCTTCTTCCCGAGAGTTGAGAGGGTTCGTCCTCAACCAGTTGTCCACTTTCTGATGTGGTTCTTCACGGGGAGGAGTGGCTTCTTCGTGCACGCTGTCTTCATCGTTGATCGCGGATACTTCGGCTGCTAGTCTCTTTTTGACTAGGTCGGCCTCCAACTCCAACTCCTTTCTTCGGATCGTCGCTAGCTTCTCTGCTGCCTCCAGTTCCGCCATCCGTAGTCGTGTTGTCACGCTGGTTGTTGACCTGACGGATCTAGTCGGTGATGGCTTTCGTTGCTCCGCAGTAGCCCGAAGTCCGGATGGTCCCGCTGTACTGGCGTCCGCTGATTTCCAAAATGGTGATGCCGGCGGGTCCAGTGAGATTCTTCTCAATCGTTCTTGCTCTATTCGTTCAGCTTCTCTGCGGCGCGCCTCCTGTTCTTGGCTGTGACGCTGCTGCTCCTCGATTTCTGCTAATTCCCCTTGGCTTCTGGTGACCACCATCTTGAAGTTTTTTCGACTCGGCCCTCTTCTTTCTTGACCCGGCCCTCGTTTTCTTTACGCGTCCCTCTTCTTTCTTGACCCGGCCCTCGTTTTCTTCACGCGGCCCTCTTCTATCGCGGCCCCTCTTCAACGTGGCCCCTCTTCAACGTGGACCCTCTTCAACGCGGCCCCTCTTCAACGTGGCCCTCTTCAACGCGGCCCCTCTTCAACGTTGCCCCTCTTCAACGTAGCCCCTCTTCAATGCAGCCCCTCTTCGACCCAGCCACGATCGGGTACGTCGGGTCGGTATGGCGGCGCGTCGTAGGTACGTCGATTCTTCGGGACCGGTCGTTCGATCGGTCGGTCGATGCAGTCGGCCTCGTAGATTCTTGCTCTTGCCGCAGATTTCTTCGTTTTTCTGCCGCTTGGTTGGCGCTGGTTCTTCGTTCTTCAGAATTATCCGCTGCTCGATGGACCAGACTGTGGTGGACTGTATTAGGTTGGAGTAATAAAAGACTTCTTGCTGCTGTCTTCTAGTTTATTCTTCTTGTAGAGCTGTAGGCCGACTGACTGACTTTGGTTTTACAAGTAAGGCTTTTTATATGCCCCAGTGGCGTTAGTTCTATCCCTACTATTTCCCACGCTTTGGGTGGTCTAACAAAGTACTGGCTACGCTATTTAAAACTATTGTAAACACATAAAAACAAACTTTCTTAGAATTATTACAAAAGGCTAAAGAAATGCATATCAATAGACACCGACAACAAATAATTCGTTTCCTAAAACTAAGAAAGATATTTTGTGCGGATTACAATTTACGCAGAACTGTTACCTATTCAACAAAAGGTCTCGACAATAATGAGTTCCTTTAACAGTGCCGCTAGTAAACATTTTAGAATATAAAACAATGCATTTTACTGCGAAAACGCCCGGCGATAAGCAAAACAAAACATTTCGGGCGCCGTGGGAATCTCTAGCATCTGTTAGACTTAAAGCTGAATGCTAATTATCCACAAACTGAAAATACCACATGCCTAAAGACTATGATATTACCACGCTAACCTAACAGCAAGCAGCTATCCTGCACAACTTTCATAGTCTTTTAATTCACACTATGCTCGGCGTCCGTAACACATATAATGGCTTAAAAACCATCAACCCTGGCCTCGGTGAACATCCCGGAAGCGCTACAAAAGCGTGGCAGACCCAACAGCATCCTGAATACATTGTCATACTGGACACGCAGGGCGTTGCATGCCCTCAGCGTTTAAATTACCTGACCCACAGACTGCACGTGTAAAAAGACTGGCAGGATGATCTGAAAAGGGTTATTTTGACAAATCTGCGGATCAGTATCATTACCTCGGATAACCATCGCCCTGCGTTCCCTTTCTATGTCCCAGTGACTCAGGTACTTCAATTTTGTTACTCTAGATAACGGAGTATTATTTATGGTAACATCTGGCACTTTAGTGTCACATTTGGTACCCGCCTTGAATCCCAATAATTCACATTGTTTGTCTTGTACCTGAGTCCCTGAGTGGCCGCGTAATCTTCACACGCTATAGAACAAGTTTTTTTAGCGTGTGTCGAATAGTGATAAAAATGTAAAGGACACGACTGTTCAGGAGTCAACGACGTCTAGTGTAAAGATCAGGCTGCGTCTATTTCGCTCGCTGAATGCAAAATTAATCAACCAATTCCTCCTGATTTTATAAAGTTACTAACAGCTAGTCTATAGATGTTAATCAAATGAAGATTCTTACATAAAGTCTTAAGTACATATTTTGCGGAATGGTTCGATAAAATTGTCAAGTTGTAAGTAGAATAACAAAGCCGAACTGGTCGTGAAGAGTACTTCAACTTTAATTTGTGTGGTTTGTCTTCAAGAGCTTTTACGAAACTCGTGGTTTCTAATCAAGAGGGCCTACGTAATAAAGAAATGTATTCGGAAGGAAGACATTCGTGTTATGACATCATCAATTAAACAAGGATTTTAGGGTAATACCTATATATTTGTTTCTTTTTTGTTGATTGCATTTATACCTCTACTTTGTTTCTTATTAATTTCTCGTGTTCTATTTGTTATATTGTTTTGTTTTTAATTGTGTTTTGTTAAATTTTGCTGTACAACGCCTTAGATTTATTTAAATCTGTTATGTTGTATACGTATATCTTAAATAAAGAAATAGTTCGAAAGACACCTTCCTCATTCCGGCTCGCTACATGTTTGCGTTTGGGGGCTCCTTGCGGGGCTCCACATCGCTGTCAGTGCGGTGAAGGAGTCGACTACCTCGGAAACCATGGCCTATCCTGCAGCAAAAGCGCTGGCCGGATGGCACGGCACGCCAGCATTAACGACATCAACCGCCGGGGTGCCAGCTGTTTTAGAACCCAATGGCGCGCGACGATGGCAAGAGGCCAGACGGAATGACCATAATGCCTTGGAAGTTGGGTAGGCCGGTGTGGGATGCAACCTGTGTCGACACCCTCGCGCCATCCCACCTTCATAGCACTGCGTGCTGCGTTGGAGCGGCTGCTGCAGGTGCAGAAAACCTCAAACGGCGCAAATATTAAAACCCTTATTGGGAGCTATATGTTTGAGCCGTTTGGGGTTGAAACACTAGGGCCTTGCGGTCCGAGTGCTCATCGAGTATTTCGGGACATCGCCAAGCGGTTGGTTGACTCCACACGGGACCAGAGGGCTGGCCTATTTTTAGCCAAAGAATCAGCATTGCCATCCAGCGTGGCAATGCCGCCAGCCTTTTGGGCACTTTTCCCACTGACAGCGATGCGAACGAATTTTTTGATGCCCAATGAGCTCTTCCCCCTTTTTTAGGGTTCCGTACCAAAATGGTAAAAAAGGAACCCTTATGGTGTGACTCAGTCTGTCTGTCTGTCACAGCTGGATATCTCAAGAACTACTAATGCTATCAACTTGAAATTTGGAAAAGTTTTAGATGACGTTTACCCAACTATTTTGCAAATAAGAAAGAAATAAAAATATTTATAAATTTTTCTTGCAACAGGAACTGAAAGGGGGGTCTTAAAAAATTAAAGTGGGGCTACTAGGACATGTGGGGTATCATATAAAAGAGCGCTGTTTGCACATTCTCAAACTATTTTTTATTTTCGACTTATGATGAAAAATGAAAAAAAAAATACCGTTCCGCCCCATGATTTCCGAAGTTTGCAAAGAGAAAAATCTGAAATTATTCTATGAGATAGAAGTTTATGTAAAGATTACAGGAAAAATAAAACGATGTCTCTAAGTAGCACACTTTTTCAGAAATCGGAACGGAACCCTCAGTCCACGAGTCCGCCTCGCTCTTGACCGGTTTTTTTTAAATTATTTATACCTACTTGTACATAGTATACGTAATTTAGTATTACCTTGTATATTTTAATTAAGTTCGAAAGACATTATTTCATGTGGACGCCCGGACGTGCAGAGTACAGACCACAAAGAGACAGCGGTGTAGCCACAGCGAGCGGAAGTTCATCGCCACTCGACACCAGTCTATCGGGCGACATCTGTTCCCGCGGCGCGCGCGCACTCTCTTGTTACATTCTACTTGTACATGTTATCTCTTGCTGTGTAAATTAGCATTGTTTAAGTAGTAGGGTTTGATCGTCTCTTGTTAGGGTTCCGTACCAAAATGGTAAAAAAGGAACCCTTATGGTGTGACTCAGTCTGTCTGTCTGTCTGTCTGTCTGTCACAGCTGGATATCTCAAGAACTATTAATGCTATCAACTTGAAATTTGGAACAGTTTTAGATGACGTTTACCCAACTATTTTACAAATAAGAAAAAAGTAAAAATATTTATATTTTTTTTGTAACAGGGACTGAAAGGGGGTCTTAAAAATTCAAAGTGGGGCTACTAGGGCATGTGGGGTATCATTTATCATCTGTTTGCACATTCTCAAACATTTTATTATTTTTTTTTTAGGCCCCATAGTTTTCGTGTTTTGATGAAAAATGTCAAAAAAAATACCGTTCCCCCCCCCTTTTCTCCGAAGTTTGCAAAGATAAAAATCTGAAATTATTCTATGTGATAGAAGTTTATGTAAAGATTACAGGAAAAATAAAACGATGTCTCTAAATAGCACACTTTTCACACACACGCACACTTTCAGAAATCGGAACGGAACCCTCGGTGCGCGAGTCCGACTCGCTCTTGACCGGTTTTTTTTTGTTTGAAATAGAACGTCAAATGTTTTGAATATAACTATTTAAATCATTTCCGTCTACATTAGGTCTACATCGTCTACTCGTACGGATACTCAAACATCATTGCCCGTAACTATGAAACCGCTGCGCTGTGCTAGGAATATGTTTAGTCTGTCTATAAGCCATAACTCCCTGTTTATTTAACATTATAGGTTGATTATGCGTTTTGATTGATGCGGTAAAATTAATCACTAATATTATAAAGGCGAAAGTTTGTGAGTGTGGGAGTGTGTTTGTGTGTGTGTATGTTTGTTACTTCTTCACGCTCAAATGCCTAGACCGATTTGGATGTAATTTGGTATGTAGATAGCTTATACGCTGGATTAACACATGGCTACTTTTTATCCCGGTGTAGGCGGGTGACACCGCGGGGCGCAGCTAGTTATTTATAATGTCACGACAGCGACACCCCCTGCACACGGCCATCAATATATTTATAATGTCACGACAGCGACACCCCCTGCACACGGCCATCAATATATTTATAATGTCACGACAGCGACACCCCTGCACACGGCCATCAATATATTTATAATGTCACGACAGCGACACCCCCTGCACACGGCCATCAATATATTTATAATGTCACGACAGCGACACCCCCTGCACACGGCCATCAATAAGCTTTACAAGACATCTCAGAGGCCCATATTCATCACTGGGGCAAAGAAATAGCAAACCGCCTGTTCTCATAAAGTGTCACTTAGCAAAATCCATTACATAAATCCTCCACATATTTTTAAATTTTAAATTGATAATACGTTTTAAATAACTCCAAAACATTAGATAACGAGTAATTGACACCGGAGCAATCACCAGGGTAGCATAGATGTGTGTTAGTTGATCATTAGATCATTACCTAACCGACAACTTTCGTTCAACAACAACTGTAGTCGGGTTACCGCTCGTTACGTCAGCCGCACGGGTTCGCTAAATAAATTCGTTGGTTTTGTGAAGATTCCGTATGACTAGATTGTACGACATTAGTTTACTTATTATATCCAGGAATCCCAGCTAGTGCAAGAAGGGTGGGTAGTATAAGATCAAGGACACAGTTTAAGGAATTCAAAACTTTTCTTTTTTCAAAACCGTTAAGTCATCGGCAATTCGGCACACGTGAAGTAGAAAACCTGCCGCAACAAAGAAATGAATATTGAAATTTCCCATTTTCTAGAAGTTCTCGCAAAAATCCATGACTAAGTAATAGAGCAAGACCCCAGGACCGCCAGACCTTACTTATTTTGTGACTAGCTTTTTCACGCGGCTTCGCCCACGTGGATGTCGGAAAATATCCCAAGGCAACCTACTACCGGGAATTCCTTCCTGATTCCTTGTCTACATTATAAAGGCAACCTCTGTGCAAAATTTCAGCTTTCTAGGTCCAAGGGCTGGGCGTTGATGAGTCAGTCAATCAGTCAGTCAGTCAGTCAGGACTTCTCTTTTTATTTATATATTAGACTAGCTTGGGCACTAGCTAGCGACTTCGTCCGCGTGAAATTTATTTTTTGCTCGACCCACCCCATCGCATCGCATTGCCTACCCGCGCTATTACTTCGTTTTCACTTAGCGTTCTTTCAGAATTTTTTTCTTTTTGCTCGGCACCTAAGTGTCCTAGAGTGATGTTAAATATGCCTTCTATAAGATTTGGGCTATCATTAATGCAAAAAGATTTTTAAAGTCCGACTGGTAGGGTAGTTCCAGAGATTAGCTCGATCCTTCACCACATCCCCTTCCGCTACCTCTCCCGCCCCCTCTCACTCACTCTCATACCCCCTTCACCTCTTCCCCTTCCCTCTCTCTCTCTCACCACCCCGTCCCCTCCCTTTCCTCCACTTCCGGCTCACCAACCCCTCCCCTCCCCCTCAGCCTTCACCACCCCTTCCCTTCCCCCTCCCCCTCTAACCCTCCCTCCGGGGTAGTTTTAAAAACTAATAATGACAAACTTAGGCAAATATTTGTGCCAAGTTTCAAGTCAATTAAAACCAAATGAATAACATTTTTCATGTCAATTGTATTCCCTGTTTTCACCCCCACAGGGGTGGAATTTAAGAAAAATGGTTTGAGATATTTTTCCATAGCTTGACTCAAAGATTATTTACACCAATTTTCGAGTTAATCAAACCCCCCCTGTGAAATTGACTACCCCTTTTCAACCCGTTAGAGGTAGATTTTCGAAAAATCCTGATGCACACTATTCTTTATTTTTGGTCTTAAGTAAAATACTGAGTTTTGAGTTAATCGGATTGCGCGTTACAATTTTTCTATACAAAGTTTGAGACCCCCCAATTCCCCTTTGGGGGGTAGTTTAGAAAATCACAAAAATCATAATTTACTTAGATAAATATTCGTGCCAAGTTTCAAGTTTATTAACTCAAGGAATAAGATTTTTCATACAAACAATATCCCCCCTTTTTACCCCCTTAAAGGCCGAATTTCCAAAAACCCTTTCTTAGCGGATGCCTAGGTCATAATAGCTACCTGTGTTCCAAATTTCAGCCCAATCTGTTCAGTGGTTTCAGCTGTGTGTTGATAGATCAGTCAGTCAGTCAGTCAGTCAGTCAGTCAGTAACGCTTTCCTTTTATAGATATAGATTAACAAAATGTATGGGATATAGTATTTTTGTACTTTGAACGTACGCGTACCTGCTAGCTTGGGTTGACGGCCAATTTTCAGGTATCAGGTACCAAAGTTACTTGAAATCTGACTGCTGATTTTAATGTATGTTTTACGGTCAAACATCCCCCAGACACAGTTAATTGTGTCTGTCCAACATCCCCCCGACACAATTAACTGTGTCTGGGAGATGTTTGAAACTATTTAAGTACGCATAATGTGACTTCAATATGTATACTTATCAAGAAAGGCACTGGAATCTACATTTCCGTCTATGGCAGTGCGTACTGAACCCTACCACCAGCGGTCAGACTCCTCAAGTCCTCAGTCACGCACGCGCGCCCAGCGCTGCGCGAGCGCAACCTCTCGACACGGACCTCGAGATGAGCACTATTACAGCACCATGGCGCTAATGCTTTATTTACAGCCTCATTATAGACAAGGATGTGCCGCGGATTCACGCGGACGTGTTCATATTTCAAATGATGCATGGTATGATTATGTCTACGTGCTGATAGCCGAAAAAAAGATAAGTTTTGTGTTCATGTAAAATATTTTAGGGCTGTCCGATTTTATACGCAAACTTATTGTCGCCTCGAAATGATGCACTGCCGGAGATGTGACATAAGCTCTTGCATATAGAATTTTTCAGTATGTGATCAGTTATACTGAAAAAGTTTTGGTTGACTGCTGAGATCGGATTTCCAAATTATAACGAACTGCATACGTATATTATTATACTTCAGACGTCCTTCGATGATCACCATGTAGATCGCCATCGTCGTCGCCGCCACAGACGCCATCACAGGAACAATCACATGCTCCAGTGAATGTGATTACATCACCTACACCAGGAGTGATTACATCACCTACACCAGGAGGGATTTTTCAAGAGGTCCAAGATGACCAACCAAGGTAGTTGGGCGACCTAAATAGTGATCATCGAAGGACATAGTCTTCATATAATGATGATCGAACATCACTTACAGGTAAGTTTGTTTGATCACTCATTTTCCGGCCACAGACGGGTGTACCAGCCCTACAGCACCTTACCATCGCTCATAGCATGAATGAAGGCACGTCGCCTTTACGTAACGCATGTACTAGTGAATGGCGACCGAGGCAATGAACGTGCAGATCTAACGCAGATCGAGCTTGTACTAATCGCTTGTGACAAATTATGTCCGATTATGTATCTGTGCTTAACCGCAAACTTGATTATTGAAGATCAGATTGTTAGGATATTGCGGTTAATTAATTTCATATTTAAAGCGGATATGTCGAGTCAACGGAAAACAAATTCTATTAGATAGAGTTACATAAGTACTGCATCAAGAAATGGCTTTTTAAAAGCAGTGTAAATACCTACGATTGATGGTACTGCAGAGGTCATGTCATGGTAAAAACAACATGATTCTGGTTGACATTTTATCATTCAAACCTCGAATTTCTTTCAAAGAAAAACGAAGATCGTTTTTCTTTAATGGAATGTGACAGTTAGATTTTAGCTAGGGCTCCGCGTAGGACCTACGCAGTGTGAATTATAATTTATTCTGATTATTAATATAGCGGGCTTCAGCCCCATTTCTTCTGAGTACTCTCAACTATATTTGTAACTATACTTGTCTATCTTCCAATAGCAGAGACAGTCAAGTAGAAGGTTCGGAGCACCCTGGATAGTCCACTGTTGACCTTACTGACTGCCACCTTTTTCACATTGATCGTGTTGATACGACAGTATCGCATCGGAAATCTTTAAAGTCAGTCAGAGTGCACTTTATTCAGGCAAGTTTCACCTTTATGCAATCTAGGCCTTACATAAGGCTGCGAATACATTAAATTCATCATTTAACTAATCCAAGATCACTTCAAGATCATCATTCGTTAATCTTTCGCCGACAGACGTTACGGCAGTATTTCTATTCCTTTCCTCAAATTGACAGCCACCATCTAACTGATAAGGATCAGTAGTCATACGTTAGATTGTATCTATATGTGACGCAACCAAACCTAGCTGGCGAGTAGTCGAAGTACCTGCTCGGTTAACGATCGATATGTTGATTTATGAAGCTTTAGATAAAATATTACACACAAGTAATAATGGGTGAAGAAAGTGGCTGAAACGAGACAAGATCTTGAACCAGTAAACATAGATGACGGAACCTCTAGAGATGCCAATAATTTAAAGACAGTACATGACATAGCACTCGACTACAGGTCATTTCGCGAATAAGTCCAATGTCTACTAAGCCTTGATTCATGTCTGTGTCCAGTGCATCTGGCATACTTCAAATTCTAGAATACTAATCCACAAGAAAAATAGAATGATGGCTCGTGAGAATGCAATATGTTTCGCGATTTTGATCCTTATATTTGATACTTGAAATTGTCCAACTGACAGGTCTCAGGAATGCATTTTCTCGACGGTGGGACTGTAACATTAGACTTGACAGCACTATCATCACCCTATTACAACGTTGGATCTTCGAGTCTATATTCTTTTTTTTGTACTTAAACTTTATTCCCATCACGCGCCATAATAAGCTGCCCGTTGTCATCACAAAAAGCCTCACATTCCGTCAGCCGTCACCGGCGCAGGCGCCGAGTTTATCGCGAATCAATCACCTTTCACCGCGCACCAACATTTATTATTATAATTAATTGTCGCGTTTGTGTGTGTGTCAGCTTTCACTATACCACGCTTGTTTTGTCTCTTGTCTTCGATTGGCTGAACGAGGAAAATTGCAAGTTTATGAGATATTTTTCTTTTCAGCTCTATAAAGTTTCGGCAGCAGCACAGTACATGCCACAGTATACGCCATGTACAGTATATGCCATGACACTACTGTAGTTTCCCCTATCTCGGCTCCCTCTTCAACTCAAATTCAATTAAACCATTTACAGGCACTATTGTTTAAGGAGTTGGTAATTCAGAAAAATGAAGCTCGTTGCACATTCCAAAGCCTAGTATTCAATGTCTGCAACCGGCAACATTCTTAAATAACAGACACTGAGTTATCTGTCTATCTGTCTAGCAACTTACTAAAACTTATAGCAGTTTCTACAATAAAATTCTTACAGACAGCTGCAGTAGCTGCATTTAGGTACTCGTGATAGAATCTAATGTACTTAGTCATTTTAAATTAAATTCGTATAAAATATCAGGGTTGTTTGTTCTGAGTCATCTTCATAACAGCCACAAAAATGCTCTGAAACATAACCCTTCGTTTTCAAACATATTGTTTATTCCAGCAAGTTACGTTAACCATGCAAATAAATGAAAGACTATGTAAAGTGCGTGCCGTGGTGAAGTAACATCCAGCTACATAAAGTAATTATAATCAGCGAACAAATCAGCAATTCGTTACGCATTAACAGCGGATATCTAGCAAAAAAAAAATCGTCGTTTATATCGTCTTACACAACTATCACTGTCATAGTTAAATATTGCCAAATCAAATTGTTCTTCATAACTTTTGCGGATTCTTTGCAAATCTTTGGAGCAATTCAAAAGTTTATTTAAATTCATTGACGCAAAACGGGTGTTGTCAAGAGTGCTTCTACGGCTTCGAAGGGGTGTTCTTTGTTGCTCAATGTGTAAGGGTGACTCATATTTGTTTGAATGGTAGGTGTTTTTGTGTTGAAATAGTTTCAAAGGTTTCCAAGATCTTTCGAAATAGTTTCTTGTGTTTCTTTCAAAAGTGACTTTCGCAATATATTCAGAATATACTCTTCAGTAGACTTTTCACTTCTTGTCTCACATTATAAAAAGCTTTTTACTCAAAACATACCTTACCAGGATCATAGCAGGTGGCGCTCTGTAGTTTCTGCCTACCCCCATGAGAAGAAGGCGTGAGTTTATATAAATGTATGTACGTATGCCATTCTACTGATGTGTGCCTACTTTTAACAAAGCCTCGTTTAATTCTTCACATTCTTGTCTGTCATCTTTCTTCCCTTCCTTATTAACTTTAACAAACATCTTCAAAGACAGATGACATTACAAATGAGTCCACTTTTTATTCGTAAGTACTTACCTCCGTGAGATCCATCAGAAACCTTTCACATAGCTGTGTAATTACATGAAAACCTCTGCTACGTGCACCTGTCATGGCCGACACTTTGTTGTGTTTGATACTGACAGTTAATTACAGGTAGAATTTTGAAGATGTGTCAGTAATTAGTTTTGACAAAACCATTGCAGCTAATGCTTTTAGACTCAGAAGAACAACAAGCATAGAAGTAGTGTTTAAATAGCAACTGAACTCAATATATTTGTTTCATTTTGACTTATGGAGCCGCTATGATGTAAAAGAAGGACACATATACAGAAGACGTTTCGAAATTTTGTAGGTTGTCATTCATTTTATTCTGACTAGTGATGTACCCACTAAATTTCAACGTCGATAGAATTTACAATGACATTCTTTCTTATACTGCCAAGAATAATAACCGTAGGTACACCCGGCTACACATCAAACTATACATTTCCAGTTTACACTGACCGCTCATTGTAAGGAAATCCTATACAATGCGAGATCAGCTTATACTGGAAATGTATAGCTTGATCTGTAGCCGTGCGTACCTAAAATTTTGAATTAACTAAGCATCCTTATGATCCCAATACTTAATACATTCGTTCAAAATGAAACAATACTTTAAGTATGAACTAAATAGTTCGTCATCATCATCACCAAAGTCTTCCTTGGTTCCCGACAGCTCTTCATGTATTAAATCTGACCCGGCTAAACCAGAATGTATTTAATTGCCATAATAACTGATGAGTTTATTGAAAACAAGTGGGAGACATTCGGTTTAGCAAATGTTTTTAGCAACTTACTTTCTCATATTTTTTTGAATTTTAGATTACATCATAGACTACTCAACAATGTCTAGGGAACAAGGGTATTCAAAGTACCTAATAATTTTTATTTTAATACTTTTTATGTAACACATTATTTTAAATCGGTAGAAGCGTAATTTAATAGAGATTTGAATTATTTGATTAAATAAAATGGTTGTTAGTGAAAAAATAAAATTTATTATGAAAATTCAAATTTTTGTACATAAAAAAATAAATAACGACCAGATAATATTTTAAATAAAAAAATAAAATGCCTAGCAACTTTAATAATCTGTTAGGCGAATTCCAGCTCACACCATAATCATTCCGCCCTGGTACGAATGAACTTCCTGAGGATTCTGGAGTCGGCTCTGGCGACCAGGAACTCGCCAAAAGCGCAGTCTTCTTGAATCGGGATGGAATCCAATTATTTCTGAATTTGTTATTGTCATCTGTGTCAAGGATTCCTAAAACAAACAGTTCTCAATAAAATTTATGTAAGATTTTTTATCAACATTTTTGTTTAGGTATTTACCTAAATAAAAATGTTGATAAAAAATCTTAAATCTTTAAACTAAGTTTTATTTGTATGTCTTACCTGACTGATGTGAGATGATTTCACGAGATGTCAAGATCAGTGGCGATTCATTAATCTGTATCGATGTACTAGGTCCTGTTTCAACTTCCATTGCTACGGGATCCTACAATTACGTATTTTTTATTAAAAATAAATAAATAAATTTGCACACGATTATATTTCCGACTGGGATAATTAGAAGAATGATATCGTATCAATGATATTTTTAATATAATATCATTGTATCGCATATATCAAGTGAACATATTTCTGAAATGTTATACCTGACTTCACGTTAGATTGCTGTTGATTGTGAGCGGTTCTTTTAATTTGCAGTACTGCGCTATGTCCTTCTTCGCAGACTTCCATAAGTATTTCCTGTAATGTAATAAATAAAGTTTTAATTTGAACGGGATACTATTTATTGCCAATAAAATACCTTAATTATATATCATAAATCATAATACTGGATGAATTTTTTATCATGCACCAAATCGAAATGAGAGATTGTACTCATCATTATGAACTACTTTTACTATGGGAACAAACCTGAAATCGCGAAAAAAAAATCAGCTGTTCAGTACAGTTATCTACATCAAACTCATCAAAATGTACTGAACAGCTGATTTTTTTTTCGCGATTTCAGGTTTGGTCCCATAGTAAAAGTTGTTCATAATGATGAGTACATCTCCCATTTCAATTTGGTGCATGATAAAAAATTCATCCTGTATATCAGACCATTTCATAAGTTCTATCCATAACAAATAATGTGACGACTTAAAGAACATGCTACATCCATTTCATAGGTTCATTACCAAATGAATACAAAGTAAAATGCTTGGAGCATATTATGTGGCTGTGCTTTTTGGAGTCCAATTTCGTCTACCAATACAATTTATCCATTTTTTTTCACATCGTCTAGGAAATCTGTAAAAGAAAAGTATCGACAACATTATTTACGTCACTATGGCTGATCAAGATAACCCCAAAACAATTTCCGAATATTCGCTAATAACTTCTATTGGAATAAATATTACGACTGGTTTCAGCTATATAGTGACACAGCAATATTTGTTATGTATTTATATTCGTTTATCAGATCATATGCAACAAGAAATTGAGCAAAAACTTACCGATGGAAGGTCAATATTTATTGTTCATTTTATTTTCGCTATGAATGGGACTTGCAGTCCCCAACCACACAAGAAATTGCTCCACAGCGTCCACACACTCACTATTTGTAGTTAAACAAAGAATTCATGCAATCTAACAGTAGAAATATTATTAAAACATCGCAAAACCATGGAAGATTACGACAAACACGTAAACAATGAACACGCGAATAAGTCAGGTAGTTCAATGAACGAACTGTCAGGCATTGAAACAAAGTACTATCAAATTTGGCCGCGTCATACTATAACTTTTTTAACCAAATGACAATTGATCTTGTGACCATGCCAAGAAAGTAAAACAAAGAGTAAAACATTTATCTCTTTCCCACATCCTTTATCGTACCTTTATCGTACCTAATAATAGAACGGGACTAAAGGTAGTTACAGAATTCTGTTTTTAACCTTCCTTCTATGCTTTGTTATTGTTCTGAGCTTTTAGAGATTTATCTACTGAATGCTTGTCTTGATTTTTGACTACGTATATGAATATACATGTCATGCATAAACTCACGCAATTTTTGAGGAAATGCAGGAACTACAGAACGACTACTACGATTCTACGATCATTACATCGTTTACGTTCATCGTTCGTTCGTTTTTAGAGATGACACCCATCATCATTTATACTTCAAGGAAGTCGACCTCGACAGTGTGATGTGCTCTCTAACGTTGATAAGTTATTGAGACTACACATTGCCACTATAATATTTGTAGATTCAGTCTGTACGAGTATGGTTTTAAAACCATCATCGTACTTAGCAAATGAGCCGCTAACATCCTAGCCACCATCGTACTTAGCAAATGAGCCGTTGACATACTAGCCATCATCGTACTTAGCAAATGAGCCGCTAACATCCTAGCCACCATCGTACTTAGCAAATGAGCCGTTGACATACTAGCCATCATCGTACTTAGCAAATGAGCCGCTAACATCCTAGCCACCATCGTACTTAGCAAATGAGCCTTTGACATACTAGCCATCATCGTACTGAGCAAATGAGCCGCTAACATCCTAGCCACCATCGTACTTAGCAAATGAGCCGTTGACATACTAGCCATCATCGTACTTAGCAAATGAGCCGCTAACATACTCTTCACCACCACACTAAAATAATAACTTCTTTAAAGGTACCAATAACACATGATTCTCATCACTACTACCTCAATGTCAAGTTCGACACACAACAGATGCTACATGTTCAATTACAAGCGACGCCCAGTAATTATGTTGTCAAGTACATTCGTCACTGTCATTATGCGGCTTCTATTGTATGTCGTAGATTTTAATGGCTGTTGTAATTGGCTGGTGATGATACGTTGTTGAGTGAAGGAGAAAGAGTGTTTGTCATCTCACATGAGTGGTGCGGCTGACTATTGCGTTGTCAGCGTCGTCACACAGCAGGGCAGCTTGGAAACTGACCACTGCTGAGGTTGCTTCTGTTCTATTTTTATAGGTTGTTGTTGTTGGCTGTTTGGGGTGTGACAGCGACTCAGAATATGCAAGATGCAAAATCATCAGGTTCTTTGCAGAGCAACATTGATAATCTTTATCAAATTTAATTTGAAAGATCTGACTAATTCTTAAGTTCAGAGTAGGTTACAATCATACCATATATCTAGTTCTACACATCTGTCACCCTTAGAACCATAATATTTCAACTTTTTTTACTAGATACATTGTAGTTTTCATACTAACTTAATGACTCACGATGTCAACGAACTCATACCAAGAACGTAAACACAGCGAATTGTAAATCGATAAACTAAAATGTTAAAAGCTAGCACTATTCCGATTGGTAATTGACTAAGTAGTCTTCCATTAGAACGATTATATCTACGATAATCCATTTCTAATTCACAGTTTACACATTTGTTCGATTATTCGCGTTTTTGCAGTATAACGCACTAGTATTAGAGACTAAACTTTAACCGTCGTATTACAAAACAAGGTTCATCTTCAAACCCAGGTTTAAACCATAGATCCTTTTTGAATTTCGAACTTTATTCCGACAATTAAGTTGTCAGTTTTAAAACTGACAACTTAGTACCGGACTAAATTGTCAGTTTTGTACAAAGAACTGTATTTCAGCTAAGTTCTTATTACAAAAACTGGCGCGAATGGTTTAAACCATGAGTCCATGACAGAAGAAAAACCTCGTTTTGTAATAAGACCGTGACTGTTTAGACGTGGAGTTCTCCAGATACGTTTTGTAATAAGACCGTGACTGTTTAGACGTGGAGTTCTCCAGATACGTTTTGTAATAAGACCGTGACTGTTTAGACGTGGAGTTCTCCAGATACGTTTTGTAATAAGACCGTGACTGTTTAGACGTGGAGTTCTCCAGATACGTTTTAGGACCTACCTTAATATATTATGTTGTAATGTATTGTTGTTATGTTGTATATTATGTTATTATTACATATAACATAATTGTATGTATAAATCAGATTTAATGAAAATTGTAGGAGTAATATGGTAAAAACTAGAAAAAATAGACAGAAATAGACCTGGGTTTAGTTCTTTTTTCTTAGTTCTATAAACTAAAATAGATTTCAGAACACATGAAATCACTTTCTTATGTGATTGCTGTGTATTTTTTCCTATCAAAAATATTGCTATAGTTACTGTAAAAGATGGTCAGAAAGTTACTTACAAAGTTAGTTTCGCCGTATTTTAGGGAGGAGGAGCCTTAAGGCGGGCGGTGTCGATGCGGCCTCGCTAGCAACAGCACGGTTGCTAGTATCTGTATTAATATACTATCGTATCGCCTTTTGCATGACGAACATAGAACCCAAAATAAATAACAATGGTTTGTTTAAAAGTCATTGGTTATTGATTTTCATATTTATAAGCGACAAAGATAGGATATCCTCCCAAGGCGGTGTTATATCCCTGATATGGATGTGACATCTACCAACCCGCACTGGGCCCGCGTGGTAGGTTACAGCGCACTCCCTCTCGAATAGACGAGGCCTGTGTCCCAGCTGTGAGAACATTATAGGCTGATTGTGATATTAATAATAATAAAAATATTATTATTAATAATATTTAATATTATATTAAATGTTATGCTACTATTTTTATATTTTTAAATGTTTTTATTATTCTTTTTATACTAATATTTAAAAATGTAACAAATGTGTGTTAAATAAAATAAAAGAAATAAAAATAAAAACTTTGATTTTACTTAAAACCCTTTACACTTTCACGGCACCGTGACCACGTCAGTGCACTTCCTGCGGTAACCGTCACTCCCGTACAATATTCAAAGTAAATGTCGCGTGTCTAATGTTTCACTTTTTTGAGTCGAATCAATTCGTTCGGTTTACCGGCCGTGTATGTGAGCAGCACAAGAAGGGTTCAGACATTTCCTGGCTGCGTCTTTTAGGATAAAATTTTTGTTGTATCGCTTGATTGGATAGTGTTTGTGTTTTTCTGTCACAAATTCAATTCGGAAGGAACGGCATTCGGTGGGGGACCGCTTCCCGTACCTACGCTATTCGGTGGGGGACCGCTTCCCGTACCTACGCTATTCGGTGGGGGACCGCTTCCCGTACCTACGCTATTCGGTGGGGGACCGCTTCCCGTACCTACGCTATTCGGTGGGGGACCGCTTCCCGTACCTACGCTATTCGGTGGGGGACCGCTTCCCGTACCTACGCTATTCGGTGGGGGACCGCTTCCCGTACCTACGCTATTCGGTGGGGGACCGCTTCCCGTACCTAAGTTATTCTGGCTTTAGTTTGTGACTTGTATAACCATTTTGGTCATACACAAGCAGGTTCACAGGTACAAATAATGAATAATGTGTCAGCGGCCATTGGTCTTTTTGACCTTGCTTTCCTGTTTGCTCCAGCCGTAATAGAAAGTGAACCTGTTTCGTATCCCCAAAATTTTTTTTCAACAGGTTCAAATCTTAAGATCAAACGTCAATATTACACAATCAATTTCATAGAAAAACGGATATTGTCTGCGCTAAGTGTCCAGAAAATGTGACAACGGTCAAGTGTGTTGTGTTTAGCCATTAGCAGCACACTTCCGAAAGTTACACAATTTCATACACACCCGAAATTAACATTCAATCCATTACCCACCTTATTACTATTCAACAAAAAGATGAACATGCTTTGCACTTTAGGTGTGATATAATATGACCTTTAGTGACCCACTGTGCCAGGATACTATTATTATATTTTGGTCGATTTAAAATACATTATTTTTGTTAAAGAAATAAAACTGTGAATCACCGTTATGATGACACAGTTTAATAATTACTTATTCTTGAAATAAAATAAAATAAAATGGATGATATGGATGGTTCTTGATAGTCTAGTAAATATACAGGGTGATTTTTTAATGACCAGCCAAATTTTCACAGGATGTTCTACCCATGAATATGAACAACTTTCACTATCGGACCAACTTTGAAATATCAGTGTCTGTTTCATACATTTTGATCGAGTAGGTATTGACTAGGTTGTGGTAACTTTTGTAGGAAACCGCTGGTTTTTTTTCGTGATTTCAAAGTTGGTCCCATAGTGAAAGTTGTTCATATTCAAGCCAAATTTTCACCATGTGAAAATTTGGCTGGTCATTAAAAAATCACCCTGTATAACACTGTTAGTGTGCGCTGTGCTGTGAAACTATGACCAACGATTGAGCTCGGGCTATATTTTATCTAACAACCAAGAAAGATATGAAATATACAGCTGATGAGAAAATCCAAATGTTTAGCACATTTATTGTGATGTCTAACCTTACTATAACTAACTAGCTTTTGCCCGCGACTTCGCCCGCGTGGATGTCGGAAAATATCCCACGGGAACGTACTACCGGGAAATCCTTCCTTATTTATTGTCTACAATATAAAGGGAACATCTGTACAAAATTTCCGCGTTAGTCAGTCAGTCTGTCAGGACTTCTCTTTTTATTTATATAGATAAGAAGTTTAGGCTTAGGAATAATCAAGCCTTAATTTCATGGCACCTAAATCTGTAACACAACAATTATAGACACACAAATGTCTGTAGTTGTCCTTCTCTGGTCCAACTGCTAGGCTCCGTTTCTGCACTAATTGTTTTGTTATTCCACCCAGAAGTTCACCAGCATAAAGATATGTACGCAAACAATTCCCACAGAGTAGTAATGTAAGTTCACGCAACATTATCACATTGCATGTAATCTCGGTTTAATACGGCTTTTATATTCACATTAGACTCGCGTTTAGTTAGCTGTGGTTATCGTGATGCGGTGAGGTCATAGGAGGTTGAGTTGTCAAGTTGGAGTTGGGTTTGGTGCCAGGTGATGTCATAAAATGAAAATTCTTATTAGCTGAAGACTCGACATCAAGACTTCTAGATGAAAACTAAATCAAGTGACTGCTTTAGTCAGTGCTGTCTGACAGAACAAAGTGTCACTAATGATGAGAACTAAACACTAACGAATCTAGGCAGCTTGGAGATGAAAGAGAATTCAGGTTGTCTGGTCAATACAACATGGATTTCAACGACAAATCCGGTAGGAAGCAGTAAATTGTCTAATCTGTATAAATAAAAAGAGAAGTCCTGACTGACTTACTGATTCCTCAACGCCCAGCCCAAACCATTGGACCTAGAAAGCTGAAATTCTGCACAGAGGTTCTCTTTATAATGTAGACTAGGAATAAGGAAGGATTTTCGTTACTGTGGGATATTTTCCGACATCCACGCGGGCCGTGCTAGTATAAAATATAAAATAGGTTGTACGAAAACTCATAGATGATGATGTGGTTCCATAAATGTTCGTAATACTCGGCTAAAACGGCTAAAGACTACAAACTTCTCGTATTCATCTTTTGTGAAGATATTGGTTATTATATTGGATAAAGCTTCTTTAGTATGACCCGCAGTAGGAACAAATTGAATTGTAGGCGGGCGATGTTGGTTTTAAGAATAATTTGGGAAATTCAGCATAAGCTTGCATAATTATACTGCTCACATACATTAGGATACAGATTCTCTCTCTGTGAGAGGGACAGGGCCGTAATCCACGGGGCAGTGCCGGTTTGTGGATGCCATTTGTCTTCGAATTTTTCGTTCTAGGGCATGAAGATTTCTTCAAGATGTTTTCCTTCGTCGATTAGCAGTAAGGCACTACACGAAAGGGAAAACGTCAATCCAAAGTCTTATCTAAACAGATTATTAATTTATTTTTCAACACCGGATTAAGGAAGCTTCCTGATGAGCACTTTACGTGTAGTAATTATTAATAATAATTAGTAATTAATTTCAATG
This sequence comes from Cosmia trapezina, assembly GCA_905163495.3. Classification (NCBI taxonomy): domain Eukaryota; kingdom Metazoa; phylum Arthropoda; class Insecta; order Lepidoptera; family Noctuidae; genus Cosmia; species Cosmia trapezina. The sequence goes on along the minus strand of LR991041.1, from coordinate 22,388,850 downwards.
TTCCCCTCAGCAATGTTGATGTGACCTTGTACTGAGGTTGGTACAGATTATTGTTATATAACGTTAATATTTCATGCCTCGTTTAACTGAACATATTGAGGTTGTTTTTTTTGTTGTTGTAATATATGGAAATTTTTGTTTTGGCATGAAAATTACGCATTGTGTTCTTTTTGGCAGTCAAGGGTATATTTAGCAGTGGGTACGGTAGAAATCTACTCATTACATACAATACTACAATAAATCGGACAACCGCAGTCTTACCAAGGGGTATCGTATTACCCAGTAGCTGAGTTGTGGGGGTTAGCTAGGTAGTCACTCCAAGAAAAAAAAAAAAAAAAAAAACTGGTATTCAGCTGCATCCAGAGTTGGGAAGGGCTAGGCAGATGGTGATGATGAACGCGCAGTTTGTTCAACATGCCTAGTTGCGGTTGTTTCTATGATGTTTGCTACCGCGGGATGACGTAATAAAAACACGGGCACTCAGTTAGATCGTATATTGCGAACTGCTGGCGCCTGACCTACCTACCTTGCACATATTTATCCATATACCTACGTTACAGTGTCTCAGCTGACACAAAATGTTTTTTCCTTCCATTCTTCCCTTCCATCTGTTACGTTATATTCACTTCCTTTAGTTCAAGTTATTCCTTCGATATCTCCATCCATCAAAATTTCAAATTAATCATCACGCTTTCGGTCACGTAGTTACTAGACGTCTGTGTGTGTGGTAAAATGACAATATTATTGTGTAAAAAAGTTGATTTTCTGAAACTTTATGATTTTTTTTTCTCAAAAACTAGTCGTTTGCGCAGTGTAATATTTTACGAAAGTAATTTACTCAAAAACATAAACACGTTATGAAATTGTGAAGTTTCGGACGCAAGGGTGTTAAAGTACAGTGAAGCCTCTAAATTCCCAAGTTAAACAAATGAGTTCTAACACTTGAGCTGCGATCCGCCTCGGTAATCGAACGCCATCATGATCGCTGCATCGCATCATAAATCGACGCAGCTACTCTGTAGCCGCTTGCGCATGGGAAACTGCCGCGGACGCAAGACCACCTGTCGCTAGGATGGTGTTAAGTTGTATGTAACAAGCTTGGGAAAATGACATTTTATTTTGGCGCGGTGGATTACGGGCCGCTCCCTAGAGAGGAGGTTTGTGTCTCAACAGTGGGAACATAATAGGCTCGCATAGACGTGTAAAAAAGGAGGACTCCGCGCCACGCAGATCGAAAGTGAAGCACCGTACCGATCTATGTGTGCGTGATTTGATACATGAGGCGTGTTTATACATATACTTATATACCTATACTATTATATGTACTTACTGTGCTTCACTTTCGATATGCGTGGCGCAGAGTCCTCCTTTTTAGGGTTACGTACCTCAAAAGGAAAAAACAGAATCCTTATAGGATCACTTCGTTGTCCGTCTGTCTGTCTGTCTGTCAAGACCCTTTTTCTCAGGAACGCGTGGAGGTATCAAGTTGAAATTAATATCAGATACGTAAGTCATGTAACATGAGGCAACAGGGGCTAGTGTGAATGTTTGGGTTCATTCGAGTCACGAGTCTGGTCACACCACGCTGGGGTGCATTTCATTCATTCAGCAAAAGTTGTGACTCACGTTATAATTATACCAGTTGTTACAATTCTAATCGACACAAATCCAACCAAGAAATTGGTTAAAAAAAAAAAAAAAAAAATACTGATGAAAATCAGTGAAATTGGTTTTCGTTGTTTGTTTGTTGTTTGTCCCCAATATCTGTAGATACAAACAATACCACCATGATATCATTTATTGAATATTGTCATTCATTATTATTACAACAATAGAATAAATTCTTCAGCTTCACATGATGCGATCCAAAAGCTTTCTCGCGTCGCGTCTGGGTGAGTCGTAAGCTCGGCGCTACTCGTGAAGCAACTCCCGCGCACGCCGCACGCTCATCTGAGTACCGCGTATTGACAGCGTTCGGTCGTTCGATTTTTAAAATATTTTTGTATTTTATTATTTATACTTTTTTCTTGTTGACTGTGCACTGTGGACTGGACTCGAGTGTATTAGTGATTGGATTTTGTATTTTATTTTTTGTTGGATTTATCTCGTTTACGTGTTGTAAGTATTAATGTTATTTTTTTTAATAATTGCAGGTACATAGAAAATAAATAGTTTTTAAGTCTTCTAAACCTACATATGATTTATTTCATTTCTATCGAAAATAATTATTTATCGACCAATATTATTGGTATTGGAAACAATGATGACTGTGGGTAATAGATAATTTTTGGGTCTACTTTCAAAAGCCCAGATCATATAGCCTGTTTGATGTTAAAATTATCTACCAGTCCTGCCTATTTCCAGTAGGTAAATCTACACCGAACATAAAAACTTTCATCTCAACAGAACAAGTAGGCAATAAATTAACGCTTTAAACACGATTAATCTATCCTAGTTATAAGAACCATTGCCGCTCCATCGAGTAGTCTCGCCTCACTAGAGATCAAGGTCGCGGGTTCTATTCCCCGGCGGTACGCATCTCGTATCACATCGCATCGATATGAAATTTAATTACCGCCTTTGTTTCAAATAGAGCGTTGATTTTGTTGTGTAGGTAATCTAGTGTTTCGTTTTGTAAACGAAATGTATCGAAGAGAGACACTTGCAACAGCGTTGTCAAAGGAGATGCGATAAGAGAAGGCGGAAATTCACAAAGACAGAACCAGTCTCATCAAGGGATATCGTATTACACAGAAACTGTTTTGTGGAGGTCAGATAGGCAGTCAATCTATGTAAAATACTGGTATAAATCTGCATACGGTAAGACTAAAAGCTGACTCCAACATAGTTGGGAAAAGACTAGGCAGATGATGATGATGATGATGATGAAAGACAGAACGATGATGATCATTGTCCCGAAGTATTTTATGCTGAACATCTGCCTCCATGCATAAGATTATATTATAACGACAATCCAATTGTAACTTAAAAGGATTATCTCGGACTAACGTTGTATTTAGCTTGGTATGTTTGATACGGCCGGCAATTTTCATGCTTAGAATTGTCGAAATAGCTAGTACATTATTGTACCTGAACAAGCATAATTCAAACTCAAAGCATTTATTTCAATTAAACCAATTACAGGCACTTTGGAATTGTCAAAGAGTCGGTCAGTTAGTCAGAAAGTTGAAGCTAGTTGCCCATTCCAAAACGTAGATCTCTATGGAGAAGAACGGGCAAGAAACTCCACGGACACTCTTTTAAATCAAGATAAGTAATACAACATCCTGGGTACCTTTTTTTTGTTGCTTCTACATGTGAGAACAATGTAAAAAAAAATACTTAAAAACAAGTCAAAATACAAAATTATTAAAAATAAGGCTTGGCACATAAGAGATGACCAGTCTCAACTGACGGCGCCCGTTCACGAACATGACGCGTGGATCCGCACCATCCAGCTCAACCAATTAAGAATATAGGCTAGATACTGTAGTTATTTCATTTGTCATTATCATCTCCGCCGAAAGATATCCACTGTACAAGTGTCGCTACGACCGGTCCTGCCTTTCCCACATCCGATTTCATTACCAGACATATTACACGTATATGTAAGTGTTAAAGCAAGACCACACATATCTAGATTTCCATGCGCTAACTAGAAACGATTAATGTCCCACACTTGAGGCTCAAAACGAAAGCCCGTCCTGTCGGGCAGGTTGTAACATTTCACCGCTATATATACGACTTGATGAGGGACCCGAGCAGGTGGAGGCCTCGAGAAAGTTGTGTGATGCTGTGGGCTGCGGGGTTGTGGAATGTGTGGCCAAGATCGGCAGGGTGTGTGGGATGATTTGTGACTTGTGACGTTATGTCAAATGGCGTGGGAAGGTTCAGGACTTGTTTCATAATCAACTGACAACACTGCATCTCCAAATTCAAGAGTACAAAGTTATATCATGTGTTCTTCTTCTTTTCGTATCTCCGGTATATCCACATATATCTTCTGTTTAGTAGGAGGAGCTCGTGGCTAAGTAACAGCCGCACGGGTCGATCCATATGGTTAAGCTACGCTTGCCGGGGTGGTCCGTAGATGAGTGATCATCTTTACATACCGAGACTCTTCCGTGCCTCGAAAAGCACGTTAAGCCGTCCCGGCTGTCAGAAGCCCGAAAGTCTGATAACCAGTCTTACCAAGGGGTATCGTATTATCCAGTTAATGGGTTGTGGAGGTCAGATAGGTAGTAGATCCATGTAAAATACTGGTATTCAGCTGCAACCGGTTAGACTGGAAGCCGACCCCAACGTAGTTGGGAAAAGGTTAGGCAGATTGATTGATCTTCTGTTTAGTAGGTAGTATGTCAAGTCTGAAAATAACACGCACAGTATACAGTAAGCCAGTAAGCAAGGACAGGTAGATGATGTCTTTACGAATTAGAGGAGCATTATTACTAGTATTTCAAGACAATGATCCAGCAGCAGTGAGTGTGCCTTTACCTAACGAAGTAATGTTATCAGCACCAAGGCCAGATGATATTATTTTACTTGGAGATTAAACACTGTATGTTGTACTTGAGATTACCGTATCCTCGTTTGCTTCTATGATTTTAATCTAGTAAACTACATATATGCAGTCAATATTGAATTAGCTTTCCTGCTCTATTATGAACATGCATAGCAACCACAGTTCTCTACTCCCCTGTCATTATTGTTAATTTTATTCCAATCATAATCTAAGCCATCCCGGTATATCATTATCTTCTAAATATTTCCCTCGTATTTCTCTCAAGGCTCAATTAACTCTTACTTGGACGGGAAGGAAAGCGGCTGACCTATATTTACCTATATTTTTTACGGTTTCTAAAAATCTCCATTTAATTGGTTTAATGGAAGGACTGTATATTCTTTGAGGTGTTTGGTGTAAGACTGAGTACTCTTTTGTTATTGTCACCTCTTCATTGTTGTGTATGTTTACCATTAGTACTTAGCTGAATTACGAACTAAGTTTGATCAGTAGGTACTGGGAAGCTTTCGTGTGCAGCCTTGTTGGTCACTTTCCACTTTACCTTCTCAGTTTATTGTCATCCATCTCTTTTGTACCATTCTGTGCCCCTCAAACGTATTCCGTCCATTTCTCGTCCTGTTTGACGAGTACAGTACAGATTATGCTAAGTTGCACATACATTATGCATGGCCGCCACCTCATACTTGAACATTATACTAACACCTAGATCAGTCGCCTAAATACCACAACATATCGGTAACTGATTCACGTGCTCACCTACTTATGGGAGATCGTTACGCGGCTGGCTCTCTTATATCTATTGAATGTCTATGACTGGAGAACTATTAAAAACGAGCAACATGTCAATGTCGCTCGAACGGCCAGCTTGCACTTTCCTTATTGAATTCGGTGAAACCAAAAGCTCTTTAAAAATGTCAGTTAGATGCTGAGAAAATGGTTCCACACGCACGCCAGATTCAGAATTAATTTCTTCCGTCTGGTAAAGCTGGATAGGTTGGATTGAACTTCTACCAAAATAAACCTTAGCGTAACCATCTGCTCTCAAAACGTTGAACGAAAACATTGTGAGGAAGTCAGCATGTCCTAGAACCACAAATTCGAAGATATGTGACGTCTACCAACCCGCACTGCATCCGCGTGGTAGATTACAGCCCTCTCCCTCTCTAAGGCGCCATCTCCACGGGCGAGAAAATCGCGGCGATAATCTCGTCGTGCCACCAAATTCAATAGAAACTATGAATCAATCTTCACACGGCGATATGAGCGTCGCGATAATTTGAAGGCACAGCTTGACTATCGCCGTGATTTTCTCGCCCGTGAAGATGTTGCCGAAGAGAGGAGGCCTGTGTCCCAGCAGTGGGAACGATCTCATCGATCGATCTGATTATGTAGCCACCTTTATCACTTACTGAACTTTTCGGAATATCCATTGGAAAGCACCCTCCTGTCCTACGATATAAAACTATTAGTATCAAAGGAAAATAAAATCGTCTGTTTGTACCAGTTTGCATAGATAAGTGTGTTACTTATCTCAATCTACATAATCTGTTCACACCACGTCATAGTGAAATGAGAACAGTGAATCAAACGAGTACAAACACTGGAAATTGTTACAAGTTCCGTTTGGCGTCGCGAGAATTTAGAGAATTATGTTAATTCGTTTATTTCAGATGAATTATAATGCGTGTAGGACGATAAGCTCTTGTCAACAAAAAAGTTATTTTATCGGTGTTAAGTGTTAAGTGATGAAGTGACAAGTGGTTTTGGAAAATTTATGACTTTTGCTAAGTAGCCCTTGTTTTTCTAAATGTATTATTTTTGTTTATTTTTATTGAATGTTAGTTATGTTTTTGGCTCTAGATGCTTATAAAACTCAAAATCGGTCCCAAAAGACGGAGTAACCGGTGTAAATAATAAAAAAAATACATACGCGACGAATTGAGAACCCTCCTTTTTTTAAGTCGGTTAAAAAAGTGCCTTTACGTTTTATAACAAGAACACATAAACGTTGATAAATCATTCCGCGTATAATAACTCAAATAACGATACATAGCGTTATAACTTCATAAGTAACGTTATACATAATCGACCATAATGACTTGCACCGCACCTTGTGGGTGACAAATCGATAAACAAGTGATCGAGTTTATTGAGCTTATTCAAATATTGTTCCGTTCTCGATGCATTCTCGATTCGATATCTCCGGAAAAGGAAATCATTCTAAATTATATCGATATTGATTGTGTAATCGATCGAGCGATAATGATGCAATTAAACCTGTATCAGCTAGGTTCAAAATTCGCTTCAATTAACTTAGTAGTGAAAGTCGTAACGTGAGAATTACTTAGTAGATAATTAAAAACAAATCTTATTCAGTATTCCTACTTTTAACAGAAAAAAATAATTATAATGATCCGCATAACAAAATAAAATAAGACCGTTAAAAACAACAGTTACCTAAACTTGCGTAATTGTAAAACAAACATGAGAATAAATTCACATGAAAAGTCGTGAGTTTTTCTCATTTGTATACAATCATTTTTAAAATAACAATATACTTAAGTAAAGTGTAACAAAACGTGTTTTTTACCCTTTTGTTGTGATTTCAAAAAACTGTAATTGCGTTACTATTTGAAAACGTACTGTGGCAGTGGTAGAGTTATCTCGAGCCAATTAAGGCGTTGTTTTTAGGGTTCCGTACCAAAACTGGTAAAAAAGGAACCCTTATGGTGTGACTCAGTCTGTCTGTCTGTCTGTCTGTCTGTCTGTCTGTCTGTCTGTATGTCTGTATGTCTGTCTGTCACAGCTGGATATCTCAAGAACTACTAATGCTATCAACTTGAAATTTGGAACAGTTTTAGATGCCGTTTACCCAACTATTTTACAAATAAGAAATAAATAAAAATATTTATATTTTTTTTCAAGTGGGACTGAAAGGGGGTCTTAAAAATTCAAAGTGGGGCTACTAGGGCATGTGGGGTATCATATGAAAGAGCGATGTTTGCATTCTCAAACATTTTTTTCTTTTTTTTTGGCCGCATAGTTTTCGACTTTTGAGGAAAAATGTAATAAAAAATACCGTACCCCCCCTTATCTCCGAAGTTTGCAAAGAAAAAAATCTGAAATTATTGTATGTGATAGAAGTTTATGTAAAGATTACAGGAAAAATATAACAATGTCTCTAAATAGCACACTTTTTCAGAAATCGGAAAGGAACCCTCGGTGCGCGAGTCCGACTCGCTCTTGACCGGTTTTTTTAAATAATTATGCGTGGGTGAACAATACGTTGCCTTTGAATATTTGGAGTTAGTACCTATAATAGTATTAATAATTACTAATACTGATATTTGTATAGGCCCTAGGGACATACTAAAATTCAATGTGATTATTTTTAATAGTTTTTATGACCTTACTTCAGTAAAGATTTTTTCAATTATCTTTAATTCCAAAACTATAAATTTATAACAAGAGAAAACATTAATACTATAGTGCAGGTTGAACTTGTTGCGCATTTCCGAGCGAGTCGTGACTGATCGTGAGTTCGAGTCGTGAGTGAGACAGAAAGCTAGGTTTACAAATAGCACATAAAACAGCCACCGCGCCGTTTTTTTGATAACTGTAGGTACAGAATCCTGGAACAAAATACAGTTATCAAAAAAAACTTTTTTAGAAAAAACAAAACCGACTTCCAAAAAAAAACACTACAAATTGAAAATTAAGTAACTTTAATTTCGGAAGTTGGTGTCTTTGGATCTGTATTTTAGGTTTTTGCCCCCGACTTCCGAAATTAAAGTTACTTAATTTTCAATTTGTAGTGTTTTTTTTGGAAGTCGGTTTTGTTTTTTGTAAAAAAGTTTTTATTTTTCACTTTTTAGTGGGTCAGTTTGTAATTTATCTAAGTTACAATAACCCAGTGTCAACTGTTCATCACATTTTACAAAATATTGCTTTTCCCGATGCAGGGACGTTAATTGTTGAGGAGTTCTCCTAGTAAGAACCAGGAGAACTGGAGCTCATGGTGAAGTCACCATTACCATTATGCATTTTGACGAGCATAAACCATATTAAAGTAATCGAATCGCAACCTGTTATATACTTAGATATAATTTTGAGTATTTCCGATGGCCATCTGTGGTCTTCATCATTAGTTCCAGTTCACCAAATGGTACTTTCCGAGAGCAAATGCACGAGTTACTATAAAAAATACCGAAATCGATATAAGTGTGCCCATAAAATTTGAGGGTTCCCTCGATTTCCATGGGATACCATTATCAGATCCTGACTTGATGATCATGGGACCACTTGGGAGGTATACTCTTTCGAACAAAAAAAGAAAAATCCAAATCGGTTCAGCCATTTTTGAGTAATCGGGGAACATACATAAAAATAAAACGAATTGAGAACCTCCTCCTTTTTGAAGTCGGTTAAAAAGTAAGAAAGAACATTAAAACTGTGAAATTATAATAAGTATTGAGAAAACGGCATCAGTTTTACTATACGTATTCGTGAAAAGTTGGCAAAATCATCGCAGCGCTGATTTGTTGGATTCTTTTTCTCCTCTACCTTTCGCTATTTCTCCTGACAAAGTTTATTTTGTTTATATGTATGTATGTATGTATGTATTTATTGGTATTTATTCTTTTTCGAGTTATCTATCCCTTGTGTTGCACCTACCATGTTTTGTCTCTGCCTCACCCTAAGGTTGACTGGTAGAAAATGCCTCAGGCATTAAGTCCGCCTTTGTACAGTATTTTTTTACTTGTGCATAAAGTTTTAATAAATAAATAAATAACTGTGAAAATATTATTTGGGTTGTCCTGTAATGGTAAATGTAAGTGGATAAATAAATAAATGTATTGAGAAAATGGCATCAGTTTTACTTATAGTACCTACGTCTATAATGTAATAATAGGTCTTTACCTATGAAATTGCCGTTTTGTATGAAAAAATTTAAACGAATTTTTTTCATGTATTTTTTATTTGTATTAATCGAAGTAATCACCCATGCAATCAATGCATCTTTGCCAACGCAGTGGCAGTTTATTGATGCCCTTCTTAAAGAAATCAGCTGGTCGGGAGGCAACAAATTCTTCAAAGGCATTTTGTACTGCCTCTCGGGTATTGAATTTTTTTCCCGCCAAGAAGTTATCCAAATTCTGGAAAAAGTAGTAGTCTGTAGGCGCAAGGTCTGGTGAGTAGGGCGGATGACGGAGAGCTTCCAACCCCAGTTCTTGCAACTTGGAGACCGTCTGCTGTGCAGTATGAGGTCGCGCGTTGTCGTGCAGGAGCAGCGGAGACGAGCGATTGACCAATGCTGGTTGGAGATGTGCCAGCTTCTCCATCATTGTGTTCAGTTCTTCACAGTACACATCTGCAGTAATGCTCACCCCGTTTGGTAAGAAGCTGTGATGAATCACACCGGCGCTAGATCACCAAACAGTGACCATCACTTTTCTAGGGGTAAGTTTTCGTTTAGGGCATTGTTTAGGTGCTGAACCAGGATCCAACCAACTTGCTGAGCGCTTGCGGTTATCAAACAGAATCCATTTTTCATCGCAGGTAACAATGCGGTTCAAAATTCCTTCATTTGTGTGTCTGTTGAGCAGTGCAAGGCACGTCTCGACGCGTACTTCGCGCTGGCGATCATTGAGTTCGTGGGGCACCCATTTGTCAAGCTTTTTTACCTTGCCAATTTGACGCAAATGGACCAATATTGTTTTGAGGCTAACGTCGAAAGCTGCTGCTAATTCAGCCGTAGATTGTGTATCATCAGCTTCCACAATCGCCTTTAATTCGTAATTGTCGACCAAAGTCTTCGGACGACCGCGAGGTTCATTTTTCAGGTCGAAATTTCCAGAACGGAAGCGAGCAAACCAATAACAGGTGGTGCGTTGGTTTGTAGTGTTAGCTCCGTAAACGTCGTTGATGTTGCGTGCCGCTTGTGCCGCGTTGCTGCCACGACGGTACTCATATTCCATAATTACTCGAATGTTTAACGTATCCATGATGACGAAAAAGATTGAATGCGATGAAAATGTAACACTAATCAATAAACAAATGACTACTTTTGGAAAAAAAATCCATGTTTTTAAAATAAAATTAATTTGAAATTAGAATTCCTAGCCAAACAAAAATTATTTTGATTTGAAATGGCCAGTACTGCAGAACGGCAATTTCATAGGTAAAGACCTGTTATTTCTGTGCGTGCATATTAGGTAACAGTTGCGACTTACGTTAACGGAAATCCGTCAAAAATACTTTCACACAAGATTTTACGATTATTTATTTATTTATTTAAACTTTTCGCACTAAAAACTGTACAAAGGCGGACTTAATGCCTTAGGCATTCACTACCGGTCAACCAAGGGTGGTGAAGAGACGATTATGACGACAGAACTGCAAAAAGACTAATGGTAAACTATATTGATACACTAATTGCTCTTCCTAGACTATCTGATACACTAATTGCTCTTCCTAGACTATCTGATACACTAATTGCTCTCCCTAGACTATCTGCAGCAAACATTCTAAATCTATATCTTCAACTAATATTATAAATACAAAAGTAGGTAGTTTGTTTGTTTGTTACCTTTTTACACCTAAACCGCTGAACCATCATCCTGAAATTTTGTATATAAGTTGTCAGGAGTACAGAAACGGACATAGGGTACCTTTCATACCGAAAAAAAGTGCTGTACTCGAAGAAAACAACAATAACGTTCTTATGATAATAGATGGCGCCACGTGTCTTTAGAATCACGATTGAATTGTATTATTACAAGGAAAAAGGAAGGAGTTCCCGGTAGTACGTTCCCGTGGGATATATTTCGACATTAACGCGGGCGAAGCCGCAGGCAAAAGCTAGTAATATAAAAACCGGTCAAGAGCGAGTTGGACTCGCGCACCGAGGGTTCCGTTCCGATTTCTGAAAAAGTGTGTTATTCAGAGACATCGTTTCATTTTTCCTGTAAACTTTACATAAACTTCTATCACATAGAATAATTTCAGATTTTTCGCTTTGCAAACTTCGGAGATAAGGGGGGGAACGGTATTTTTTTTACATTTTTCATCAAAAGTCGAAAACTATGCGGCTAAAAAAACTTTTTTACAAAAAAAAAACCGTCTTCCAAAAAAAACACTACAAAGTGAAAAATAACTTTAATTTCGGAAGTCGGTGTCTTTGGATCTGTATTTTAGTTTTTTGCCACCGACTTCCGAAATTAAAGTTATTTTTCACTTTGTAGTGTTTTTTTTGGAAGACGGTTTTTTTTTTGTAAAAAAGTTTTTATTTTTCACTTTTTAGTGGTTCAGTTTGTAATTTATCTAAGTTACAATAACCCAATGTCAACTGCTCATCACGTTTTACAAAATATTGCTTTTCCCGATGCAGGGACGTTAATTGTTGAGGAGTTCTCCTAGTAAGAACCACGAGAACTGGAGCTCATGGTGAAGTCACCATTACCATTATGCATTTTGACGAGCATAAACCATAATAAAGTAATCGAATCGCAACCTGTGATATACTTAGATATAATTGAGTATTTCCGATGGCCCTCTGTGGTCTTCATCATCAGTTCCAGTTCACCGAATGGTACTTTCCGAGAGCAAATGCACGAGTTACTATAAAAAATACCGAAATCGATATAGGTGTGCCCATAAAATTTGAGGGTTTCCCTCGATTTCCATGGGATCCCATCATCAGATCCTGACTTGATGATCATGGGACCACTTGGGAAGTATACCCTTTTGAACAAAAAAAGAAAAATCCAAATCGGTCCAGCCATTTTCGAGTAATCGGGGAACATACATAAAAAAAAAAATAAAAAAAAAAAAGGTTCCGACGAATTGAGAACCTCCTCCTTTTGGAAGTCGGGAAAAAAAGAAAAAAATGTTTGAGAATGTGCAAACAGCGCTCTTTCATATGATACCCCACATGCCCTAGTCACCCCACTTTGAATTTTTGAGACCCCCTTTCAGTCCCTGTTGCAAAAAAAGTATTATATAATAATATTTTAATTAAATATTAATATTTTTATTTCTTTCTTATTTGCAAAATAGTTGGGTAAACTATTAGTAGTTCGTGAGATATCCAGCTGTGACAGACAGACAGACAGACAGATAGACAGACAGACTGAGTCACACCTCAAACTCAAACTCAAACTCAAAGCATTTATTTCAAATAAACCAATTACAGGCACTTTTGAATTGTCAAAGGGTCGGTCTTGGGTCGGTCAGTCAGAAAAATGAAGCTAGATTGCCCATTCCAAAGCGTAGATCCTGGAGAAGAACGGGCAAGAAACTCCACGGACACTCTTTTAAAATCAAATATTTTACAAAATATTGGTTACATCGTTCATATTGAAAATATACATGTGAGAACAATGTAGAAAGACGTGACACCATAAGGGTTCCTTTTTTAACCGACTTCCATAAGGAGGAAGGAGGTTCTCAATTCGTCGGAACCTTTTTTTTATGTATGTTCCCCGATTACTCAAAAATGGCTGAACCGATTTAGATTTTCCTTTTTTTGTTCGAAAGGGTATACTTCCCAAGTGGTCCCATGATCATCAAGTCAGGATCTGACGATGGGATCCCATGGAAATCGAGGGAAACCCTCAAATTTTATGGGCACACCTATATCGATTTCGGTATTTTTTATAGTAACTCGTGCATTTGCTCTCGGAAAGTACCATTTGGTGAACTGGAACTAATGATGAAGACCACAGATGGCCATCGGAAATACTCAAAATTATATCTAAGTATATAACAGGTTGCGATTCGATTACTTTAATATGGTTTATGCTCGTCAAAACGCATAGTGGTGATGGTGACTTAACCATGAGCTCCAGTTCTCCTGGTTCTTACTAGGAGAACTCCTCAACAATTAACGTCCCTGCATCGGTAAAAGCAATATTTTGTAAAACGTGATGAGCAGTTGACATTGGGTTATTGTAACTTAGATAAATTACAAACTGAACCACTAAAAAGTGAAGAATAAAAACTTTTTACAAAAAAAAACCGACTTCCAAAAAAAACACTACAAAGTGAAAAATAACTTTAATTTCGGAAGTCGGTGGCAAAAATCTAAAATACAGATCCAAAGACACCGACTTCCGAAATTAAAGTTATTTTTCACTTTGTAGTGTTTTTTTTGGAAGTCGGTTTTTTTTTGTAAAAAAGTTTTTTACCATTGTGGTACGGAACCCTAATAAAGCTGAAGAGTTTGCTTGTCTGAACGTTCTAATCTCTAAACCTATGGGATTTGATAAGTTATGTTTTCATTTAGTAGCCCTATTCCTGAGGAAGGTTATAGGCTATTTAACATCACGCTGCAAACCTCAGGAGCCGAGCAAAAAGAAAAAAAGTCAGAAAGGACGCACGAAATAAATAGCATGGGTAGTTTTAATCTTTGTTTATTTTAATTGCATCGACATTTTATTTTTATTTTAAATCTGTGAAGCTTTCGTTCATTTATTTAATTTATTCTGATATAATAAGTGGCAGTATTGTGACATTTTACTGTTATGTAATACTTATGGGTTTTTGCCTGAATTAATGAATTTTATTTTATTTATAGCACGGTCGGGAAATGTGGCTGTTTTAGTATATTTTGGTGTCTTACGACTTACACGCGACCGAAGTCGCGCTAAAATTAAATAAGAACTTATTGTTTTCAATACCTTGTTTGCAATATTTTGAACAATGCATTTAAATATAAAGAGTTTTGATGCTTATTTTATCAAAAAAAAAAATATGTTAAATATTACGCAAAGCACAATGCACAAGGCACTATAATAGTTATTTATGCAACTGACGATAAGGGGTATTAAAACGCGAATGTGGGTTTATCACACGAGGTGATAATAGTATCACATGAGTGTTTTAATACCTAATTATGTACAGTTGCATACAAGACTTTATCTACATCCATGTTATCAATCCTCTATAAAAGGTTCTGAAACAGTTTTTTGCAATACTCGTATCGAACATGGCGGCCGGCGTTATAGTATACGACGTGAATTCGAATAAGTTCTTTTTTTTTAAATTACGGCGCTGTTGTAGTGAAACGCGCGTGCGTTACAATGTTCTTTTTTTGAAAACGAGTTGCATTATGAAATTTAGTACAACATTAAAACACCCGTTTGGATGTTATTATGGTTACCATGGTTACTATGACACTGGCTGTTTTAATGTTGGCAATAAGCTAACTGTTTCAGAAACTTTTATAGGGGATTTATAGCATGGGTGTAGATAAAATATCTTAATTTTCGACTTCGATGCGAAAGCGACATTTTGCGCCTAAGCCGACGATACCACGAATTGTCAGCTCATCCCGTTACCATGGTAACGCATAGTAACTAACGGAACCACATAGATTAGTCGCAACGTCGTCAAATGTCGCGCCGTTACCACAAGTAACGTTTGGCTGACAATGAGACGGTACTTGTTCGATTATGATTTCGGTGTTTTGAAGGAGATTTGTCTGAGTGTGCCTGACAATTACGTGTCGCGGCGTCGGAAGCCACGGTTACTAGCAGTGCCACATGCACGAACCAACTTGCTCAGCAAAGCGCCTCTGACGCGCGCCTTGCACGCACTGAATGACACGGCTGACAGGGTTGATTTGTTTTCATGTTCTGTGAATGAATTCACATAAGTCATGTTGTGTGTGTTATGTTATTTAAGATAGTTATATAAGACAGTTTAATTAAGGACCACGCTACCGCATTAGGAATTTCCTGTAATGGTAGCAGTGTTTGTGATAAATAAATAAATAAATGATTACGACCAGTTTTGACATTATGTGTGATGGCTTACGGCACATGAGTAGATAGCGAATGGAGAGCTAGCTTCATGCAAACATGCTGCGATGCACACACGGCTTAGTATCAAATCAAATCAAATTTTTATTTACTGAAAACAAATACAGGAATTGCAGCCTACACGTTAAAAGTATAGTTCACAAAATAAGTACTATTTATTTCTAAAAACGTGTGGGTGAGCTGCTCTGCTAGCTGGGTTAGGGAAACCTGTGTTAAGGAAAGCAGTCCGGTCCCCTGAGGTACAATGACGTTTAAGTTAGATAGTGCTTCTCATGTTACTGTTAATTTCGGAGAATTGAGATAAACATTTAAAAAAAATTGTAATTTAAGATAGTTAGATAATATGTGTGTGATTGGGTGTGGGATGTGTGTGTGTGTGTGTGTGTTAGTAGGTGAAAAACATTCGTCAAGCTGATTATTGCAGCGTTTGGTTTGGCTTGGTCTCTGTTGATTGTTTACTCGTGTGATTTTGGGTCTAGTTTATTTGTTTTGAGGTCCGGTTTTTTCTGATTACCTAACAGCAACGAAAGCAGCAGCGATGAGGCTGCGTTAAAAAAAAACGGCCAAGTGCATGTCGGACCACGCACAATACGGTATTTTACTCTATATGAGAAAAAATCTAAAAGGAGGAGGAGCTCGTGGCTAAGTAAAAGCAGCCGCACGGGTCAATCCATCAGGTTAAGCTATGCTTGCCGGGGTTGGTTCAGTGGATGGGTGACCTATCTTTACATACCGAGACTCCTCCGTGCCTCGGAAAGCACGCTAAGCCCTTGGTCCCGGCTGTCATTCGTGGATCTTTGACAGTCGTTACGGGTCGTCAGAAGCCCGAAAGTCTGACAACCAGTCTTACCAAGGGGTATCGTATTACCCAGTAACTGGGTTGTGGAGGTGAGACAGGCAGTCGCTCCATGGAAAATACTGGTATTCAGCTGCATCCGGTTAGACTGGAAGCCGACCCCAACATAGTTGGGGAAAGGCAGGCAGATTGATTGATGAGAGAAAATCTAAAAATGTATTATTTAGATAGCGTAGGCAAAAAGCAGTCGGAAACTGTTAGTTTTAGTTCATAAACTAACAATATTTTAAAATTCAATTCAAAGTTTTCAGTTTTTTTAATCTGTTTTCTAACACCATGAAACAGTAGCCGCCATGTTAATACGTCATACGGCTGTGAAAATTAAAAAGTGTCAATCTCTTGACAGACAGACAGACAAACGGACAACGAAGTGATCCTCTAAGGGTTCCGTTTTTTCCTTTTCAGGTACGGAACCCAAAAAAGAATATGTTCTGAGGTCAAATTTGCGTGATTATCCATAGAATGAAGATAGAAATGCGTGCACAACACACCTGCTATTCTCCGTCCACTGCGCTTAAGAGTCCCTATCAATTTTGCGGTCTAAAAACAGAAAATTTCAGTTTTGCAGTGCACATTTCTCAACAACCTTAAGATATCGGGTTTTTTTTTAATGCACAGTTATTCATCACTTATTTAACTAGTAAGCCTACGAATTTAAATTTTGATAAATACTCAATATAAATTATGAAAAATAAAAATCTAACACACGTTTTTACGTTAGCACGAAACACCAGGTTTTTCAAATACTTTTTTTAGCTTACTGGTAGCTAATAACAATCTGAGAAAAATCATAAGTACTGGGCATATAGTGTATTAGTAAGTCTACGATTTATTTTTTTAAAGTTTAATGAATTTCTACGTAAAAAAAAATGTGATCCACTCTGAAAAAACCCAATAAAATCATGTGCAAAACCGTTGGCCCGGTACGGCATACAAACTTTCAAGTCCTTTTTTATCGAAATGAATGAACCGATTTTAATGAAACTTCATACGCATAAGCAGGATACATAGGTTTAAAAAGTAAAGAATATTTTCAAAATGTCTATTTAAAAAAAGATAAATGGAAATCTCTGTTTCTATGGAATATTTAAAATTGGTCCAATTTAGCTGCAACCAAGGAGCTCGTGGCTAAGTAATAACAGCCGCACGGGTCGATCCATGTGGTTAAGCTACGCTTGCCGGGGTTAGTCAGTGGATGGGTGACCATCTTTACATACCGAGGCTCCTCCGTGCCTCGGAAAGCACGTTAAGCCGTTGGTCCCGGTTGTCATTCGTGGATCTTTGACAGTCGTTACGGGTCGTCAGAAGCCCGAAAGTCTGACAACCAGTCTTACCAAGGGGTATCGTATTACCCAGTTACTGGGTTGTGGAGGTCAGACAGGCAGTCGCTCCATGTAAAATACTGGTATTCAGCTGCATCCGGTTAGACTGGAAGCCGACCCCAACATAGTTGGGAAAAGGCTAGGCAGATTGGTCCAATTTAGCTGCAACACTATTTACGTAGTCACCAGCATACAAGTATTTCGATCTATAATAGTTTGTGCGGATTTTCTAAAAACAGAAAATACTGAATCAAAACATGTGTTCAAACAATCTAAAAAATAGAAAATACTTGGCTGTTACCATGTATTTTCTATTTTAAAGATTGCGAGAAAACCAGTTATATACTAAAAAATAATTAAAAAAAAAATTAAATCGACAGCAAAAAGACAAATCTTATTGAAGACAAATGTTTTTTTTTTAAATTAGGTACTTTTTATTTCGTAATTTTTAGTTGCTTGAATATTTGTTAGCAATTTGTAATTAATAGTTTTGTTGTACCTACATACCTAATTATATATTGCATTAGAATTTGAGCAAGGTCCTAGATGTTTTCCTTTTGATACCACACCCGTAGCTCGTATCAATAAGCCAGGCCGTTACACTTTACTTGTCGTATTAGTCCATATCTTGAAAACTACTGAACCGATTTTGATGAAACTGGCACTGTTCTCTAAGTTGAAGTAAATACAAGCCAGTAAAAAAAATGCTATAAAATTTTGTATAATTATTTGTTTAGAAGCCTTAATAGATTATCATTTATGAAAACGTATCGAATTGGTAGCCTCCTTTTTTTGAAGTCAGCTAATATTTATTCTGTGGTTAAAGACACACCTACTTCTTATCATAAAAACCTGTCCTTTAAAAAGAGAGTAGCTAGGTATTAACTAGGCTTTCATATCGCTTCAAGCCTTGTACAGTATCAATTTGCCAAGCCCAAAGACACTGCTCGATGTAAAACTAGATACGCGATGTAAAACTAGATCGCGACTCATCTCGACTTATGTCATTATGTTTTATAAATTAATTACTAGCTGTTGCCCGCCCGCGGCTTCGCACGCGTTGGTGTCGGTATTTCCCATGCCTATTATTATACAATATAAACCTTCCTCTTGAATCACTCTATCTATTACTGAAAACTGCATTAAAATCCGTTGAGTAGTTTAAAAGATCTAAGCGAACAGGCAGCGGAAGCGACACCATTTTATAATTTGTAAAGATTCGATTATTTTTGGATATTAATAAAATAAAAATAAAATAAAATACATTCAATTCGAGAAATCTTAACTCATATTATGTGAAAAACAAAAAGTATAATACACAATCATAGAAAACAAATAAAAAATATAAACTGAAAAGATGTAAACTGCGCAAAAAGTTTAAAAGTTTATAATAATTTGTTACTGACTAAAATTGTGACTAATTATTTCACTTATTACAACATTGGTAATTATCCTGTGCTTAATAATATAAAATAATCGTACGTCAAACACGCCACAGCTGCACGTAAGTTTTTTTGGGGGGAAACTTAACATACATACATAAGTAGCACAATTAAGAATCTTACAATATCTGTTTGCAAATTCGGCGACTTTGAGTTCTCGAAGGTCTTCGGGGCCCGAACGAAGTATGAATGACAACATGATTTGCCAGTTGTCCCTACTCCCGATGTGATTTTGCCCGTCCGAAAAATTTAACTTTTACACTTGTTTTGATGGATCGTAATGTCAGACGGACGGATGAACGGACGAACGGAAAGACGGACGGACTTAGGGAGTAGGCCGCCTGGTTCCATGCGGATCTTCCATCAGTTGGTACTGGTTATCGAAGATGCGCATACATTAACTACGGCTAATGCTAAGAAAAATCAATATTTAACTATTCTACAGAAATATATATACTTATTATACCAAAGAGCTAATTATACTCCTATGTGGAAAACTTTAATCTCATCGAAGTTAATTACAGATGTTGCCCTAAAAATTAACAAAATGGCGCTGAAATAAAAGACAGTCGTAGAATAGTGCGGTGTCGAGACGCTGCCGATTGTCAGTCTGTTGTCATCGCGGTACAGTTATGGCATTGTTGTGTGGTGTAAGTTGTAGAAAGGAGAGATTTAATAACAATAATAATGTTTGTTTACTCGATATAATTACTAAGCGTGCCAAAGAAGAATAGGATCCCGCTTGCTTCAACTTCACACGATAATTGTCAAATTAGTACGCGGTAACGAAGTTCGCGAGTATTGCGGAACAAAATGGCGTCTTGACAGTACTATTCTTATTTGGCACGCATAGTAAATGGAATAATAATCATGAAAGTACTTACCACTTATTCCGGAATCAGTTCCGGAATTGCTGATTACCTACTCTACTGCTCGAGCAGATTTTGACATAAATTGTCTCAAAATGTTGTCAAGAGTTACCTGAAATCAGGAAATAAAATCAGTTGTTGCATGTACATTATGCCCGTATATCTCGTCAAAATGTAGGGAAAGGTTTTTATTCGCGATTTTAGGTTTGTCCTATAGTAAAAGTTGTCCATAATGATGAGAACAATGACCCCTTAAAATATTGGCCATAAATTCAATTTGTACACTGTAGATGTTTCCTGTGCGAGTCCAAAGTAAAATATTTTTCTTTCTTTCTTATTAAGAATAAGAATAAGAATAATTTATTGTATAATAAGTTAAATTTGTTGTGTTGTTTCCTGGAACTCACACTAGGATTCCCTGTGTCGTGAGATCCAGGCTCCTTCGTTCCGTTAACATCTGTTGCTACTCTTGTAAAATTTTCAAACCTATTTCATGTATACACATGAAATAGGTTTGAAAATTTTACAATAAATTTCTTAATTTCAAAGTTACAAAAGAAAACTAATGCTAATACACAAAGAAAAATAGTAAATAACCAAATATGTATGTATGTGGTGTGGGGGTGTGTTGGTGTGTGTATGTGTGATATGGTGTGTGATATATAAATAGTATGTTTGTGTTATAGAATAGTAATTATATAAATATAAATATATGTATGAGTGAGTTATTGGACCACTATTTTTTCAATCAATCAGTTTATTTGTGAAACATAGGAAACACATGCATATGTGTTGGGGTTGGTGGTGTTTACACTTTCATGTTAAGCTCCATGGCTTAACTGTCAACCAGTCTTACAAAAGGGTATCGTGTTACCCAGCGGCTGGGTTGTGGAGGTCAGATAGGCAGTCGCTCCATGTGAATTGCATCCGGTTAGACTGGAAGCCGACCCCCAGTTGGGAAAGGGCTAAGCAAATTAATTGATTGTTTTTAAGGTTACACAGCAGTAACGCACAAAATATGTCACAATGCAACCGGAACTGTATTTGTAATTAGATATTTAAAAAAAAACTTGAGAGGTGTCAAGGGACACCCGGATGGAACGAAGTTCCTTTCGATTAATTAGTGAAGGAATTGTAACAAAATTTTATTTTTATACTTAGCATCATCATCATCATCATCATCATCATCATCATCATCATCATCATCATCATCATGACCACCACCACCATCATCATCATCATCATCATCATCATCATCATCATCATCATCATCATCATCATCATCATCATCATCATCATCATCATCATCATCATCATCATCATCATCATCATCATCATCATCATCATCATCATCATCATCATCATCATCATCATCATCATCACCATCATCATCATCATCATCATCGCGACACCACACTGTTCAATGCGAAATAGAAATGAAAATATCTGGCTTGCTTTCTATAAGAGAGAGAGAGAGAGACAGACAGAGAAACATGCGCACGCCGCACGGCTTATACAATAGCTACCTATAGCAAAAAGTGTCGTGACAACTTTTCGTGAGACTTTTTTCCGTCTAGCCCCCTTTCACAACGCGCGATAAGGAACTTCGTTCCAAAAATAAACTAATTAGTTTTACATTTTGTTGTGTAGATCTTATAGAACGATACCCAAATAGATTAATTTTGTACTAAGTACGTAATACTTTCATTTTCAGCACAATGTGAGTGTGCGGTGCATTGAACCGTTGTAGCCGGACAGTAAGCAATGCAAAAAGGATTAAAAAAGTAATTTATTCAAATCGACAAATTCTAATAATTAAAATCAAGCTACGTAAACTAGTAATTACATAAACTCCGATCCGTAGTTTCACTTGCATTTAAAACTTAATTGTTGGTTGTTACATTATTTAAAACTAGCCTTTGCCAGCGGCTTCGCCCGCGTGTATGTCAGAAAATATCTCACGGGAACGTATGGAAATCCTTCCTTATTCCTTGTCTACATCATAAAGGGAACCTCTGTGCAAAATTTCAACTTTCTAGGTCCAAGGGTTTGGGCTGGGCGTTGATGAGTCAGTCAATCAGTCAGTCAGGACTTCTCTTTTTATTGATATAGAAGAAGATAGATAGATAAGTTTTGTGCAGCGTGCTGGACACAGACATAGTATATTTTATGTCAGTTTATAGCTTTGGTTTTGTTCATAATAATGTTTCTTGCATACGGTGCTGAGCCAAACAAACATTTTTATTTCTTTCTTTTCTTAACATACAGTAAAGGTCTTCCAACTAATGAAACCGCCACCGCTCGTCACTTCCGCCGTATATTCCAGTCATCAACTATTACGTTTAGTCACTTCAACACTACATTTCTGTAATTTCTCACAAATCAAACAAACTAGTTTTTGTGAAGCTCGTTCTATTCTGGTCAACGGTACTTATGACAAGTTTACGAGGTTTTTCCGTCGACTGTTAGGTTAGTAAAAACTGGTATCATGCTCTGTAGCCTGTAGCAAAGACCTGTAGGTCATCGCATTACTAGGCATGTTTATTTATTCCATTTTTGAGGGTACTTGAGTAGATCTGTCTAAATTATCAGAAAAAAATGAGACCTTGGTCACAGATTAATACAGATGGGACACTCGCAAAATCATTTAAATAAAAAGCGACTCTTGCTACGACACAATAAAGTGCAATTGAGGTCGCACAACGCTTATTATCTACGGTTATATTCAACTACAAATTGCCTCTCTTTCTATTAAGTAACTCTTATACCTTCTGACCTACTGAATTAGCCCAGCGGACGGGGCCCGCCGCGTACTTGTAGCTTCATACCTAAACTGCGGAGTGTTCCATCTGTATTAATCTGTGTCTTGGCGTAAAAAGCTATTGGTTACATATTGAGCTGATTGGAAATTGGGAAATTGTTCCTACCTACATGTATGTCATGTCATATTGCCTGTTCTCACTCGGCTGCGTCAATATCGGAGGAGTTGCGATGTGTCGCGTGTTGATAATATGTATAATTGAAAAGTAGGCGTGTGAGAGTCAACTTTGTCGCAATGCCTTTTGGCACCTTCTGAAATTATATGTGCGAAAATATACATTGAAGAAAGAAGGTGAATTAAATTAGTTAGAAATCCAGTGGGTAGGGTCCTTGGTCCTAAAGGTCATTTCGAAGTTTAGGTAGGTACCATTGCGGACATTTGCGGTGAACCACTTTTCAACCTTATTACCTTAGTAATAAAGCTGAAAAGTGGCGGTTCTACGTTATAGTTTTAGAAATTAAATCCATTATAGCATGAGATAATATCTAATGCAATTTGCAATTTAATTCGATGAATACTTAGGTATATTATTGCACAAAAAGTTTTGATGATTGGTTGCATTGCGAGTTGTAAGTCAACATGCATCTCCCTTATTATCAAGAAGTAGCTATGACTATTGTATTAGGTACAGTCAACGACTTTTGTCCGTCACCCCCATAAGAGCGCTTTTCGTACACACGGACCAGTGGCTAGTAGCCTGCATTGTTTTCGTCTACCAATAGCGCTTTGGCGCATATTATATAAAAAAAGGTTAGAACCATTTTTTGTTACGAAACGTTTAAGAAAAGTGACATTGTTTATTTTAGGGTCATCCTTCTTAGGCGACATTCATCGTTCATTAGTCAAACAAAAACAATTAACTTTGAAAAAAAGGCTAATCCTTCATTCATTGGTCAAACTAAAAAAGGGCGTTGCAAACTACGATTTCAACGTGCAACCGAAAATGTTTTGAAAAGGGTGAGGCGCAACGGCTCCCTCGATAGTACATGTCATGTTACTACAAGACTTATTAAATGAATCCCGAACCAAAAGTATCAGCTACCTATGATTCTTATCTCCCTTCTACATCTCTTATCAACTTTCATCTAATGATATAACCACACATTGTACTTATAAGTATGAATTCTTTCACAGATCAAGACGTAACTTCAAAAAATTGAAAGGAAATACAATGGGCACTTCGCCCTACCGCTGGAACTCGAAGCAAACATGAACGAAAGTCGAGAGCGAATTCGTCGTGAGCGAGAGAGGGAGAAGAACACATACACCTCTCCTCGTCTCGCGCTGCGTCGCGTGCTGCTGTTGGCTGAGGGCCGACAGTTCCGCGAGGCGGCGGCCATCTTGTCCAGGCTGGGGCCTGCAGTGCTGCATAGCGTGGCGGCGGACTTGCCCATAGATCTGCTGGTGGAGGCGCTGCCACACTCAGCGCATCTTATAGAAACTCTTTTGAACAGGTGAGTGATGGTGTTTTTACCCGGGGTTTGCATGGTCAAACTCACGGTGCGTTAATTTCATGTGCGGTCGTTCTCCGCAACCGCATGCGGCCACGGGAAAATATCGCAGCATCTGCGGCAAACACTTGCGAACATTTTAACTTATTGGATTCAGGGTATAGTATAGTTTGTGTGTATGTTATAGTCAAACCTCGAAGCTCCGGCGCTCCTTGCTTTGACTA
Organism: Cosmia trapezina; assembly: GCA_905163495.3. Lineage (NCBI taxonomy): Eukaryota > Metazoa > Arthropoda > Insecta > Lepidoptera > Noctuidae > Cosmia > Cosmia trapezina. The sequence continues at coordinate 22,364,520 of LR991041.1, read as the reverse complement.
GTCAATCCTCAGGTCTGACTTGAAGTCTTAGTCAAAGCTCAAATAAATGAAGTTTTTCGGCCTCTGTCTAAAGAATTTTTGTCAAACCGAGGAGAAACTAATTTGGTCAGGCAAACATCGAAACTCAATTTAATGAACTCGGGGTTTGACCAGTCAAACTAACTAACCTCAGAACACCTAGGTTAGGCTTGGGTTAGTGTTTTAGAAGACCCGCTCCTATTACTGTCTGCAGGGTTTAAAGGAACCTAACCAAACCGAACCCCAGGGTGCCCCTGACATCGACGTTTGACCGAGTCTGCCAGTCGCTTCTAGGATCGACTAGGCAGCCCGAAACAGATTATTTTTAACCGACTTCTAAAAAAGGAGGAGGTTCTCAATTCGGATGTTTGTATTTTTTTTTAAAATGTTTGTTCGCGGATAACTCCGTCGCTTGCCAACCGATTTCAAAAAATATTTTTTTGTTGGAAAGGGTCCAAAATGGTCCCATTTTTATCAAAATCTAGTTCTGATGATGGGATCCTGGAGAAATCGAAGGAACTCTTCAAATAATATAGGCAGACCTATAGCGATTTGGGTATTTTTTATAGTAGCTCGTGCATTTGCTCTCGGAAAGCACCACTTGGTGAAGTGGAACTGATGATGAAGACCACAGATGGCTACCGGAACTACTCAATGATAAATATTTCACGGGTTACGATTCGATTACGTTAATATGGTTGCTAAGCAATTTCCGCTCGTCACACAATGCGTGTGGTGAGTGGTTGTTGAGGAGTTCTCCTGGTTCTTACCAGCAGAACTCCTCAACAATTAACGTCCCAGCATCGGGAAAAGCAATATTTTGTAACATGTGATGAGCAATTGACAATAAACTATTGTAACTTATACAAATTATAAACAGACCCACTAAAAAGCGAGAAATAAAAACATTTTAACAACAAAAAAAACCGACTTCCAAAAATCACTACAAAGTGAAAAATAACTTTGATTTCGGAAGTCGGTGGCAAAAAAAAAGAAAGTAAATAAAAAACAAAAGACACCGACTTCCGAAAACAAAGTTATTTTTCACTTTGTAGTGATTGTTGGAAGTCGGTTTTTTTTTTTTGTTAAAAAGTTTTACTTTCGACGTTTGACTACAAAGTTAGGAACTTCTAGGTTTGACTAAAAATAGTTTAGTCAAAAGCCGAAATTGGAATTTATTTTGGAGTTTGCCCGACAAACCTAGGATAAACCAGTCATTCCGGGAAGACACTGCTTAACGACCTTTGACTATGACATGTATACTATTTCAAGATTCATATAGGCTAAAACTTCTATAAACAAAGTAATGTGTGCAGTGTGACTTGGTATGAAGCACAGTGCACAAATGTCAAAAGCTTTCATGGACGAAGTTTGGTAATATTACCAACGTGATTCTCTACGATACTTAAGAAAGTGTTTTGAATCTTTTCACTCTTAACACTTTCCTACATACTTTTTAACAATTACATAATCAAATACTATAAAAATTAATCTTCATAACATCATCAAATTAACAGCCCATTCTTCGATTAGCGAAGGTCTTTCTTACCATACTCTTACAACTAGAAAGTAGCATTTACAACCGATATGACACAAGACGAATTTCTCAACGATTTGTAAAACAATAATTGTTAAGACAGTGTTGCCACAAAATAGATGGATAAAGGTACAGTAGGTCCGCTCCATACAACGAGCGAAGATAGACGCAGCACACATAGGTGTCTCTATTTGTGCGTGTACTTTCGTTCGTTGTATGTTAAGGAGCGTGTGGGTACTAGTACTAGCTACGTCCCCATCACGGGGCCTACTCCCTAAGTCCATCCGTCTTTCCGTCCGTCCGTTTATCCATCCGTCTGACATTACGATCCATCAAAACAAGTGTAAAAGTTAAATTTTTCGGACGGGCAAAAACACATCGGGAGTAGGGCCAACTGGCAAATCATGTTGTCATTCATACTTCGTTCGGGCCCCGAACCAATCATCCATCCGTAGGTGATACGGAGTAGGAAACGCCCGTAACGAAGTCCGAAACTACGGGTTTTGTGCTTAGGGAGTAGGCCCCCATGTGGCCTGGCAGGCAGCAAGTGAGCTGACCTTCTGTACCTATATATTGTATGGTATTGCAGAGTCGTTGTATTGGAAGTCATTCATTTGAGTAGTTACCGTGAAGTAACGTTTCCGATGTCCGTTATCTTTGATCTGAGGTTTCGGTTGACGGCCGACAGCGGTCAACTGCGGCGGGATTACCGTAAATATAATATCCCATTCATATATGGCGTTGTCACCATCACCTGCCGAGTCCACTCCCAATTACATTAGGGTCGTCTTCAATCTATTCGGATGCAGCTAAATACCGATATTTTACAGTGAGCGACTGCCTAACCGACCTACATACAGTTACTGGGTAACACTGTACCCGTAGATAAACTCCCCGTAATGACTGTAAAGGTGGTCACCCATCCACGGACCAACCTCGGCAAGCTTAATCTAATTGATCGACCCGTGTGGTTGTATCACTCAGCCACGAATGTATGGAGTTGTTATATAATTCGGTTTTTTGTACTTTGACAGTTTTATTCGATTCTATTTTGGAAGACGTGTGATTAAGGATGTAGAGGATTTAAAAGAACCACGAAGGTTCAAATTCACCAGCAAATGATGGTAAAAATGTCAATATCTCTCTGTATTGTGTCGGTTATTACTGGACTGAGTGGCAGTTTATGACAGCATTGTAAAATTAAATGGCGTATAACGAAGATGAAGATCGAGATTTTATAGTAGCAGTAGGTACCTACTATAGTTTTAATTGTTGTTAATAATGGTTAAAAACAATAACAAATTAATTCGACACTAAAACAAATCTGTACATCTGATTGCACAATCAAATCAACTTTATAATTAATATTAAAGTAATTGTTTTGGTAACTTAATTTTATATAGAATAGAATAGAATAGAATATTTATTCATAAGTTCACATTAATTAATTAAATTACATAAAAGTTACATCATTCCAAAGTACATAGTAATATTAGTATGAAAAACTTAAGCTATGTTAAAAATCTACTGTATAATTTATATTTATCGGATAAAGGTCTAATTATTACAATAGCGACCTGCCTGATGTAGGTTTATTTAAACCTGTGTTTCAGGCCATCACTTAACAACGCTGAGTACTTTAGTGGACAATGTGTTAGTGTACATATAAGAGCTAGCATTTATACATTATAATTATATTTTAAATAAAAAAAATAGAAAATTACTTAACATTATTAAACTTATTGCATTACATCTAGCAATTTTTCAGTGTCTGAGTAATTAAATGTCGCTAAGTATTCACGCAGCATTTCACCACATTTTTTACAATTTATACTATAAATACTAAGAGACTTATTGATTTTATTATATAAAAACGGCCCTAAAAATACATCAAATCTATTTATAAAAGTATGTCTAGTTTGAGGCTTTATACAAACCAAGTCTTTTCTTCTCTTATCTATAGGTATTGGGATATAAGGAAGTTTGCTATGTTGGTGTAGTACTGTATTCAGTATAAATAGTTGACGCACAGTTAAAACTTTACACGCAGTGTAAAGCTCGTGTGTGGGAAACCTAAATGGGCGAAAGGTGGCTACCTTAAGAATAGCTCTCTGTGCACGTTCTAATGGCAATAGGATTGATTTAGCAGCCCCACCCCATGAAGTTATACAATAAGTCAGAATGGATTGACACAAAGCTAAATAAACCTGTTTAATTAATTTGTAGTCTGATAAATATCGTAAATTCTTAAAAATGTATATTAATTTACGCATTCTAGTGCATAACAAATCAATGTGTTTACGGAAATTCAGATTTGTGTCAATCGTTACACCAAGATATTTCATATGATCGGTTTTTGCTAAAGTAGGACAATTGCATGCATTGTCAGCATAAGTGCCGCACTTATGCGCATAAATGTTTATGTTAGTAGTTGGCAGGTTAGTATTTCTAATAGTAAATAAAATGTGTTTGGTTTTATCTGCATTTAGTGTAAGGAGATTATCATGTAGCCAATCAGACACTATATTAAACCCGTTTTGGGCTTGTTTATACACCTCATGTCGAGATTTGTCTGAAAACAATAGAACTGTGTCATCTGCATATGACAATATGACCCCATTTTGGAGTGTCAAGCTGCACAGGTCATTGATATATACTAGGAATAAAGTAGGACCCAAAATACTACCTTGTGGTATTCCGTAATTACTATTTCGGAGCTCAGAACTGACGTACTGACCAATTTTGACACATTGTTCGCGGTCACTAAGATAATCAGAAAGTAATGAAAGCGTTGTTCCTCTTATTCCGAGTGTTTCAAGCTTCTGCAATAATAATAGAGGACAGGAAATTGTGTCAAAGGCCTTGGCGAGGTCTAGGAAGATCCCAATGGAGTGCAGACCCTTATCTAAATTAGTTGCTATATAATCCGTCATTTGATGCACTGCTTGATTAGTTGATTTTTTGGGCCTAAAGCCAAATTGTCTATCTGAGAGTAATTTGTTATCTTCTAGGTATTTCATTAATCTAATATTAATTATTTTTTCTAGGATCTTGGAGAGCCCTGTTAAGACGGAAATGGGTCTGTAGTTATTAACACATTTTTTATCACCATATTTATGTACAGGAGTAACCACTGCCTTTTTAAGCGACTTAGGGAATATACCATTAGTTAAGCATAACTGAAAAATATGAGCTAGCGGCGGAGCAAGTAGGTATTTGAAATGTTTAAGTATGTTGTTTGATATATCGTCCCACCCAACAGCGCAAACGTCCTTTAATCCAGAAATAATTGTTAGTACTTCGTCGACATCCGTGTCTAGTAAGCCAATCGATTTGAGTGTGGGGAGTGCTTTAGGTTGGTTTTGACGGAAAAAACTTCTAGCCATTAAGGTCTTTTCTGCTAAAGTTTTGCCTACATTAGAAAAATATAAATTAATTTTATTTATTGAATCGATTGGGTTGTTCTCTATTGTCAATAAGTCAAGTGGAGGTTCAAGTTGTTTTGTTCTAAATGTATTTGTTTTTATAAATTTCCAAATAAGTTTACTATTTTTGCCTGCCTTTTGCAGTTCACTTTTATCATATTCATTTTTTATTTTTTTCAGAAGGTTGTTGCAGAAGTTTCTATATCTTTTATACGTAATGGAAAGTATTTCATTTCCAGGCTCATGCTTGCATTTTATGTGCAGTTTGTCTCTGTGCCTAATACATCGAACAAGTCCGGGTGTAATCCAAGGTTTAATGGACTTATATTTCCTTGGCGTTATTTTAGTGACTGTGTTTTTTATTATTGCATGGTGAAGTGTATTTATAAAGTAATTAATAGAAATATTTGCATCGGTAGAATTATAAACTGGGTCAAAATTAATATTACGTATGTCTTTTTCGAGGTGTGTAATGTTGACTTTAGTATAGCTACGTAAACAATTTTTCCTGGGTAAATAAACTTGTACTGTTAGTAAAACTGCTTGGTGATCAGTAAGCGAAGAGTTAGTAACAAATGTTTTGGTTGGGTTATTCGTTTTTATAATGAAATGATCCAAGCATGAACCGCTTTGATGCGTGGGGTGTAAATGAGCTGGCAAAAGTCCGTGGAATGAGCAGATATTAAGATAGTTATGTGCATGCACATCCATTTTCCCGGAAGCAATGTTGATGTTGATGTCGCCCATTAATATTATGTTTTTAAATGTTGTAAGACTTTGTAACTGTACGTTTAGTGAATCTAAGAAATTGGCGACATTTTGAGAAGGAGGTCTGTATATAGCCATAACTACCGTATCTGAATTAATTTTAATGAGTAAGCAATTACTATTTTGTAGCAATGGTTCTTCTACAGTTGTACTTAAATTATTGTTAACAAATACAACTATGCCATCGTTCTGGTTGACGTTTCTGTTGGTTTTGTGCGAAACATATCCGTCTAATGATGGTATAACAGCTGTTTGATTTGACAACCAACATTCTGTTAGGACGATAATGTCGCAACTTATACCCAGGTTCTGTAGCAAAATTTCAAAACCATTTATATTTCGATTTATGCTACGAATATTTTGTGTAAGTAGGGTCAGCGGTTTCTTTCCCGAGGGAAAGAGGTGTTTACACTCATCAATATTACAATTTATAGCTTCAGACACAGAAAATTGATCTAGGTCACTAAGTAATTGATCAGTCATGACAAATAAACAACTAACAAATATAAACAAACGAAAACGACTACTAGTGTGCTTATTAGATGGATTAATAGGTAGCGCTCTTAGGCGCCTTCATAATCTATGGAATGAATATAGTTGTCCTCGGCATATTTTCGTGCTGGACACTTTACATCACCAGTTTTATGATCAGCACTTTTCTTAAATCGTTTACACGTCGCACAGCAGGGTGGAGTGGATTTTGTGCTGCACTCCTTGAAAGAGTGGCCCGTCTCTCCGCAGTGATTGCACGTCGGACTAGTTTCACGGCAGAACTTGGCCGCGTGGCCGAACTGCTGGCAGTTAAAGCACCTTGTAACTATCGTGAAATCTCGTACTGGGCACGACGTCCAATTTATGAATATTCGTCCTTGATTCACAAGAATCTTCCTGATGCTAGCCGTCACTTCTAGTATGAAATTGCAAGTAGGGAGGTCTTTTTTACCAGATTTATGGCTCAATTTAATTTGTTCTTCAAACGTCTCACGCGTAGTATTGGTCATCTTACCTGAGCAGCTGAATACCAGTATTTTACATGGAGCGACTACCTGTCTGACCTCCACAACCCAGTAACTGGGTAATACGATACCCCTTGGTAAGACTGGTTGTCAGACTTTCGGGCTTCTGACGACCCGTAACGACTGTCAAAGATCCACGAATGACAGCCGGGACCAACGGCTTAACGTGCTTTCCGAGGCACGGAGAAGTCTCGGTATGTAAAGATGGTCACCCATCCACTGACCAACCCCGGCAAGCTTAACCTCATGGATCAACCCGTGCGGCTGTTATTACTTAGCCACGAGCTCCTACTCCTCCAGAGATACAAATACTTATTCAATTAAATTGCAATAGTTAAATAATGAGATGCTATATTGATCATTTTAATTTGCCTAATCAAATCTTCAACATCTTTAAATGGCTTCATGAATCTCCAAATAAATATTTATGAGTCAATCTGTCACACTAATGGATTACTACAAAATCTGCACGATGCACTAAAACGCTAAAACGCTACAATTTCTAAATTCCTTATGTCAATAAGAATATACGCCAAGTTGCCAATACAGCTCACCTACTGTCTTCGATCTTAGATTACAGGCATGCTAACGTATGCCACACAACCCCTAAACAATTATCAACTCTTAAAACTACACAATAACGTCCAAAATAAAAATCCTCTTCCACTTAACGTGTTCATTACAATATTATTAAGACTAACAAACAAAAACAGTCCTTAAATCCTTGTATTAAGGCCCAATGATGTCATACAAATTAATTTACGGGATTCTCAACGAAAGTGCCAGGCGACCGGTTTCCTTGGTATTTAGTGTTCAGACTACTTTCACATGATTTATAACGATAATGACCTTCAAAATGGAGACTTGAGGGAACCTGAAGTTGAGAAATTCTATAGCAGGTTTGAAGTCCATTTCTGAGATAGTAGGAAACTGGTGAATGATGTTGTTAAAGTTGCTTTCAAAAGCTGCGATGGAATAAAACGTAATAATTGCTGCACTGATATCATTGAACACTATAAAGTATTCCATGAAATCCAAAATCCATACGAGTGAAGGCATTGTAAAAGCATTTACATTATGTTAATGTAGTTTCTTTCCTCCTTTCAGTTGGTTCAAGAAACTGAGCATACTATGTGTGTACTATGTGTGTTGCTTATTGTAACAACGTGTTTACAATAGAACGGTCAAAGTGTTCTCAATAATATTGGTACATCTATCAATCTGCCAATCTACCTAGCCTCCTCCCAACTGTGTTGGGGTCGGCTTCCAGTCTAACCGGATGCAGCTGAATACTATTTTAATAGTATTTTACACCAATTAGGTAAAAATGCTTATGGTAGCGTACTACATAAACGTGCGATGTAATCGTACAACGTGGTCACGAGAACATCTCCTCTCCTCCTTTGTCTACAATAGTTCTTCATCTGATTCTGATTAATAGATTGTATCAGGTCATCAAACGTCACTAACGAACATGGGCATTGTCATAATCACCATTTTCGAAATAGATAGTCCCTTATATTTTTGAAAAAGAAGAAGTCCATTGTTTGAAATGTCTGGAAAAAAATAACATGGTGCATAATGAGTGCACGAGTAACTGTTGCCATGCTTAAGACGTCACATTACCGCATCAAAACACAGGTACTCTGCGATCGCTCTTAGCAAGATATAACACATTACATAGACATGATTAAGTAATAACACTTGCCTCACGCTATATAAGTGAATATTATGGCATAACATCGTCCATTAAACCAGTCGATTGTTACCGTTATTGAATAACATTAGTTACGCGAAATGATTCAGCGAGTTCAGAGGTCAGAAGCAAATGACTTGCATACAAAGACACTATGATGTACGCCTGAGTTGTAAGGCTTTTGTATGTGCACGCTGTACAACTATTAACCGCAAACCTTTGCGCTCTGTTGTTGGTCATATGAGTCTTCACATATACTGCTCAGAAAAGTAATATTTGGTCCTTTGTTGTCTGCCCAAGAGTGTTTTGGTAATTATGTCTCTTCTTAAAACAACAATGCCTTATTAGGACTTAGAAGTTTTCCAAATAAGAACAGCCAAACTTTTTCTTCTAAATTGTCATAAGAATTCAGAGAATTAGAACAGTTAAGGATGATGCGCTAAGGTAGCCCGCGAACTTCAAATTTTCTTACATTTTTTGCAATTTAGAGGTCAGTGTCAGGTTGTATTTTGATTAAAATATGATTCGCGGTCGTAGCTAATATGGCTTTACAGGATTATAATCATTAGAATCAGCAATACAACTCCATAAGTTAGAATTGACCTCAAATCTAGCGATTTCATGAAATCATGAGGTTTGAGGTCAATTCTAACTTATGGACTTGTATTGCTGATTCTAATGATTATAATTCTATTAAGCCATGTTAGTTACGGCCGTGAATCATATTTTAATCAACATACAACCTCACACTGACCTACAAATTGAAAAAAAACGTAAGAAATTTTGAATTTCGCGGGCTACCCTGGCGCTTTTGCCGTAACCAATCCTCCAATTAGTTATTTTGGAGTAGAATGAAATTATCAAGTATTGTTCAGATAACCCAAACAATACTGACATTATTTAATCTCAAAAAGTAGTTTCGTTTCAGTAATTTATTCTAAGAGAGCTCTAAATATTATGTATGATATCTATGAAAAATGTAGTTATGCTACGTACCTATAACCTACTTCGTTGGAATAATAAAAGCTCTCATTAACAAATGTGAGTATCTTCTGCCGTATAACTAAATAGAAAGGATAATTTAATTTAATAACAGAGTACCAAAATATAACCCACAATACTCAGACATGGGATTGGAAAGCTCAAATATATTCGCGACAACGATTAATTACATGGCCACGCTCCGATGATGTTGGATTACCAATAATAATTTATTATATCTCCCGCCAACACCGCCATCTTGTTCCTGTCTGTTGACCAAGGCATTCACTTTTACTGCCTAGATTTTTGACAGTTCATGACGTTTCACTTTCGAGAAAGGTCCCTAAAGCAGATGATACGTGTATTGTCAGTCATGCTTGATTGCATGCGTCAGTTCTGCATGATGTGTTTGATGAATATGTAATATTTAATCGGCGTGATTATCGAAGCTTGATTTTTACTGTCGGATGTTTTTTCTTAAAGTTTTGTTGATTGTTTACGTAAGATTTTTGAAATAAGTATTATTGTTTAACCTACTTTCAACTTTTTCTAAAAGAAATAATAATTTTGAGGTCCTAAATTGTGATCGTATTTCCAACCATCTAGTCGACTTCGAGTTTAACTTTCTGACCCAAGTTGCCATTACCATTCAAACCTCTAATCAAAGGCAACACTCACAGTTTAATACATTACAATCAACTAATGCCCAATAAAAGACCACATTACACCTAACATCCGCAAATACCAATCATTATAAACAAAAAAATCAAGCCACGCCGCCTTGAAGTCTATCGATACTAACATGAATGGTGTTTACGTCCATAATCGTATAATTATACGTCGGCTGGTCTTTCTTGGGTGAAAGTGCACCGGTCAGACCTGTTGGCCAGACCCTCGAATTTGGTGGTACAGTGAAATTTATGAACCTGTATTGATTGGTTCTTGTAATATGTTGCTTTATTCCTTGTTGAGAATGTGGGAGTGTTGCGACTGTGGTTTTTGTTGTGGGTATGAAAAGCGTGAAGAGAAACGCTGGAAATGGTGCTAAAGAATAGATAGTGTCAAGAAATCAAGTGTAATGACTAGTGATTGAATAATTTATTTATTAATAACTTATAATACTCGATACTGGTATTCAGCTGCACCCGGTTAGACTGGGAGTCGACCCCAACATAGTTGGGAAAAGGCTAGGCAGGTTGATAAGTATACAGGGCTATTTTTAAATGACTAGCTAAATTTTCACAGGGTGTTCTACCCATGAATATGAACAACTTTCACTAAGGGACCAACTTTGAAATCACGAAAAAAAAACCAGCGGTTTCCTACAAAAGTTCAATACCTACTCGATCAAAATGTATGAAACAGCTGATTTTTTTTTTGCGATTTCAAAGTTGGTCCCATAGTGAAAGTTGTTCATATTCATGGGTAGAACACCCTGTGAAAATTTAGCTAGTCATTCAAAAATAGCCCTGTATAGTTTTCAACACACGTATAAGTAAGTTATAATCATAGACGTATAAAAAAGGAGGACTCCACGCCACGCATATCGAAAATGAAGCACCGTACCGATCTATGTGTGCGTGATTTGAGTACGTGCAAAGACGCCGTCGCTCGTGTCGCGTAATGGCGGCCGGTCGGCATACTATGATGTAAATGTGTGCGTGAGGCGTGCTTGTACAAACGGTCCGGCACTTTCAATTCGCGTGGCGCGGAGTCCTCCTTTTTTATAAGTATAAGGTAATGGCTAAGCAAACGCTATTCACTACTAATTACTATTACTTAATTTTAAGCAATGTTTGTTAGTAAGGGGGAAAAGTACAGTATACGGTTGAAGGCGGAAGTTCTAAAGCTAACTAAAGCAATATACCTGCTTTATATTTCTTATCTTTTCAAGCAAGAACAAAGAAAAAAGCAAAGGAATTAGTTGCTAGCTCAGTTGATAAAAAAGCCTTAGGTCTGGTGGTTTTGTTGTTATTTATTTGTTTATTACTTTCATAATTTATTGTAATGTCTTACTCCACTCCACGTTATGTTACGTCCAAACACGCAATATCTCCGACGTGAATTTGATGTTATCTGAAGCGTGGAAAGATTACCACCTAAGTACCTGCAATTTTGAATTAAAACTTATGAGATCTTGCTTTCGGTGAACATTGTAACGTTGGTGCGAGTATTGTAAGCATATTGACTGTTTCTTATTATGATTAATTACAAGTTCATATACCATTCATAATCATCTTCCTGCTCAACGAACGCGTTTCCTTCTTCCATTCTCCCCTGTCAACCGTCGCCCTGTCCTTCACGCGAGTTAATCATTTTCTTTCATATAATTTCTCACATAATTCATCCACCTTTTCTTTGGACTTTCTCTCCCTCTCCATCTATCAACATTTATATTCATATATGTATATACCTACTAATAAATGATGTAATAATAATGAGTTATAAACAAAACATAAGTGGTGGAATCCTCTGCCTTACGCTTCGAGGATTGCAGGCGTGATGTTAAGTAACAAAACACTATCGATTATACTCTAGATAGTAAATTGTTAAATATATGGTAATTTTTTGACAGTCTTCGTCTCGAGTTAAAATTAACATGATTATGTAAATCATAAAACAAATATGTTACAACACACTGATAATGAACTTTACTTCTGTATAGAAAACATCATCAGTAAAATATAAGTGTCTTCCCCTTAACTTAAAGTGAATAAGAAAGACGTTATTGGAAGATTTCTTAATTTTATAGTTACTTATCAGTTTAAGCTATATTTATACTTAAATTACATATTAGCGAATAGGCTAGATTGTAATGTCAATAAAGTGTCACTAGTCGTGATACTATCTAAAAGAAAAAAAAAAGTAAAACATGTAATAGACTCGACTCTTATGAAAGACATATAAAGTGAAGGTGTAATACCGTTAGCAAAATCAACAGACAACGAAGTAAACATACAGACAAACATTATAATTATTGTTTGAACAGAAACAAAAATTGTTGACAATAATGTGAAACATGATCGTGTGTCGTTGACTAAATAAACAGTTTCACTCACTGGTTGAAAACTGAAAGGTATTCACGAATGTTGCATGTAACACTGAAAAAGTAAAAGTTAATTAGACTATTGTAGTTGGTTTGTTTCAATTAAAGAGACGTGAAATTTTAAAATAGACTTTTTAGTCGAGTTGAAATGAAACTCGTCTATGAGAATGTCCATATAACAATAACACTGTATATGGCTACTCTACTGGATCCTAGCATAGAAGAAAGAGCGTTGTTACGATAACACAAATTTATGGAATGTTCATGCACTGTTACATCAGGGTTTTCATTTAAAATAACAATAGGTACTTCCGGAATGTTAAGTGTCTTTATTGTTAGAAGATACAAAATAGTTGAATTAATGAGTCATTGAAGATTAACATGATTCATGGCTTAACGCAAAGCTAATTACAATGTTTAATAATAAATCAATTAATTCGCACAATCTCTGTAAACCATTTCCGACTCCCATAGCAAACACAATATCTCACATCAGAATCTAAGAAACAATTTCCACAGATGAATCGCATGAATGGTAACACAAACGAACAATACAAACAAATCGAACTAAATCAAACAATCATCAGAAAAGCAAATAAAAACCGTTTCATTAACTCTAAACGCTGGTTATCTTGAAACCGCCTCGTCGCCATCTTTCTAAGACTTAGTACACTCATTGTTAATTCATGGAATATATGATGTGAGAATAGGAACGACATTAATGAGGTGGATCTGGATCGCGAACCGTTATGCTCTGCGCAGTTATGATGGTGGCACTGTTGATGGTGTATGGTCAATAAGCGTCATGATATATAATGGTGTTGTTGGAGCAAATGTGGTTAATATAGGTGCATGTGAACGGTGGGACATAGGGATTGACATCTAGAGCGCTACTGAAAATGGTTGTGACGTGTATTATAATCATAATGAATACGGTATAGTAATGGATAGGTATATTAATGGGACTAGTAAAGAAGCCTTTGGCTATTTAAAAAAAACCACGCACCGAAGGTTCCGTTCCGATTTCTGAAAAAGTGTGCAATTTAGAGACATGGTTTTATTTTTCCTGTAATCTTTACATAAACTTCACATATCACATAGAATAATTTCAAATTTTTCTCTATGCAAACTTCGGAGACAAGGGTTATACTGGAGTCGTTTACTTGAAAGCGCAAACTTTTTTAGTTTTTTATTATTATTTTTATTTACATTTAAACTAGGAAACATGCAAAGAATGTATGAGAGTGTATATAGGGTGTATGTAAAGAAACGGTTTTACTTGTTTGTTTTCTAGAGGTCTACTATAAATAGGTACGATGCTGATTGTTAATAAGTAGGTAATAACTTTACTAAAGGATATAAAAACAAAATTCGAGGCCGCCTAACTCAGCGGTGCGTTCGTCCTTGCAACAACACGGAATATGCAACATTAAAACATTTGTATGAAAATATGTAGTAATTAAGATGCTAGGAATGGGAGCAGCCATTATAATGGTATTACGAAGAATGTTAATGAAGCAGACGCAATGGCTGCTGGTATCGATAGACATCTTTTAATTAAAGGATGCCCTTAATATAGAGTTATTTGTAATTGCTTTTGATGCAATGCTTGCTTTATTATGTGCCTCTATTATCGTTTTAACATGTCTTATGAAAACTTGGTAGTCAGTACTATTACAATGCTAAAATGTATGCTTATCTTATATAGTCCTAGCACATTTCCTCACGATGCCTTTTCCCATTTTCCTTCACCTTCTTGAATTCAACGTCCTAAAATTTCAATGTTGTCCACAGACTAATATCCCTGGAAGTGACTCCCCGGCCGGACGTGCAGTGCGAGGCAATAGCATGGCGTCTCGTGGGCCTGTTGGGAGTAGACCAGGGCTCAGGGCTGAGGGCCAGGACCTCGCGGCTGGCGTCCTCGCTGCTGCACTACACGCCAGATACCAGGGATGCCATCGACGCGAGGAGAAGGCAGTTGGACGGTGCTGTGCAGGGTAAGATGTTTATCATGCAGAGATTTTTTAAAGTTTGAATGTAATTATAGAAATATATTGCATTCCCAGTGGACAAAATAAGGTTAAGGTATTTCAAACTGAGATGAAATAGCCAATGATAGCAATTTGTTCGAAGATAGAGTGTTTGTAATACCTTTAATGCAAGGACTAAACATTACAAAGAAAAAGAGTAAATATTATAAAAATATGTCTAGAGTTATTCAAGTAGTTAGGTCAGGCAATAGAGATAATATGAACATTGAAAGGCAAAAACATTTACAGTTACCTACATATTTAGATCTCATCCAAAAACCTATAATTACTTAACATAAAAACTCTTATTTAAATAAATCAGCAAACCATGAAAGATATCCATCATAATATTTAGCCATCACTTCCATGTGTTAACGCTAAGGGATCCCAAGGTCGATCTGAAACCGATTAGCGATGAATCAGAAGCAGAAACAAGATGGCCGGATAGCTGGCATCCTACAACGGATGCCATAATTTAGCTGAACGAGGAAATATTACACTAATTACGTTTGTTTCCTTTACCTTAGCTTGATGTTTTCTTATCGTCCGTTGGATTTGGTGCGGAACTGTGAATGCACTGTTGTAATGGACTGTTTTAGGTTTTGACTTTGTAAATGGTTCGTGAAGTTCTAGGGTAATTAGTCATCTAAATCTAAGGCCATTCAAATTATCATAATTTAGTGTAAATTAGCGTTATGTGTTATGTTTCCCATTTGTCGTCAAGAAAGCTGTCCTTTTATTGCGTTTTATCAAAACACGCAAGAGGCCCGGTTGCGACAACCTTCATTATTAGTTGTCGTAACCTTAAGACTGCATAAATCTACTTAATAAAGCTCTTAAATTCACTGACAGACGACTTACAGCCTCATTCGCTGGGTCTAGAAGGTTGAAACTTTGGACAAGAGTTCTTTATACAAGGTGTAACATAAATAACGCACAACCTCTTAAGGGGTCATTGTACTCATAATTATGAACAACTTTTACTATGGGACCAAAACTGAAATCGCGTAAAAAAAAATCAGCTGTTCAGTACATTTCTGTTCGCATAATTCGTCAAAATGTACTGAACAGCTGATTTTTTTTTCGCGATTTCAGGTTTGGTCCCATACTAAAAGTTGTTCATAATAATGAGTATAATGACCCCTTAAGAGGTTTTGCGCATTTAACGTTACACGTTGTATAACGAAAGTGAGCACTCTGGAAAGATTGTTGAAAATTCACGCCATAAACAGGTTAAATAAGGGATGAAAGTCCGTATGGAAGTTCCTAATTTTTGCCGATGGGAAACCCATCGTCCACACGGTTCATTGCTAAATATATCTTTGCCTCCAGGTCTGGGCACACACGGTCTGACGGCTGACGCGACCGGCTCCCTGATCTCGCTGCACGTCGCCATGAAGAATGAGCTGCAGCGACACGTGGAAGTCTACAAGCAAGCGCTGCATAAGCTGGAAGAGCTGGTAAGAGCCATGGGCTTAGTCTATAGCTTTCAGTTATCAATTTTAACCCGTCGCACGCCATTTTTTTTTTTTGAGGATGGGAAATCATCAAATAACTTCTCCCGCTCTGGGTGGAGCGGAAGGGCGTGTCAGACTTTTACTGACTAAAACCCACCCGTGTTCCTTCAGTTGCCTATGCCAGGACCACGGTATCTTTTTAAACTAACCGCGACCCCAGCGGCGTCGGCCCTATAACACCTGGGTGTGCAATCGACGTTTAAAGAGATCCAGGGTTTGATCATTTTGGCATTTTATCATTTATGACAGCAGAACCTTACGACCAAAAACATGCTATTTTATGTGGACTTGGGAATAAAGATAATGTTCCTCCGTATGCATGCTTGCGTTAGATATATTTGTGAACAGAACATAATTTACAGCATTTAAGATAATCCCTTGATTGACATTATTAATCTCCTAGTCGACACTTTCCATGGATGTTTGTTTAGTAGCCTTATACAGGCTGTAAAAAGACACATCACAAAGCCGTCAATTACGCATACCTAGTAGTTTTGCGCAATAAATATTGCTGACTTTTATTTTTATGTATAAAAAAAGATATTTTTTTATTGCGTGAAATGTAACGCGAATTCAGGCAAACGGAGTTAAGCCCCGCCCATTCGCTCTACGGTACACGTAGTACTTGTCGGAAAAAGTTTAGTATAGCACTCGTTTTAGTAAGAAAGTAAAAAAAAATGCGACTTTGACCTGCAATATCTCCAAAACCAGTAGATTCCCAAGTATGGTCTAATGGAAAAAAAAACCGGTCAATAGCGAGTCGGACTCGCGCACCGAGGGTTCCGTTCCGATTTCTGAAAAAGTGTGCTGTTTAGAGACATTGTATTTTATTTTTCCTGTAATCTTTACATAAACTTCTATCACATAGAATAATTTCAGATTTTTCTCTTTGCAAACTTGGGAGATAAGGGGGGAGGGAACGGTATTTTTTTTACATTTTTCATCAAAAATCGAAAACTGTGCGGCCTAAAAAAAAATAAAAAATGTTTAAGAATGTGCAAACAGCGTTCTTTCATATGATACCCCACATGCTCTAGTAGCCCCACTTTGAATTTTGAAGACACCCTTTCAGCACCTGTTACAAAAAAAATATAAATATTTTTATTTCTTTCTTATCTGCAAAATAGTTGGGTAAACGTCATATAAAACTATTCCAAATTTCAAGTTGATAGCATTAGTAGTTCTTGAGATATTCAGCTGTGACAGACAGACAGACAGACTGAGTGAGACCACAAGGATTCCTTTTTTACCATTTTGGTACGGAACCCTAAAAACGATCCAAATAATGGGCAGAGTATATGGGTTTTCGGTTTCGGCAAGTGTCTTTTACACCCGGTATAAGTAAAACTCGTTCGAGATGTTTACCACTGTATTCAATTTACTCATCTACCTCTTTTCTCCAGTCACCAGTCACCATAACCCAAGACCCAGCTTCGTCATCCCACCAGCGTCTCCTGGCGCTCTCCCACGCTGATGTGGAGAGGCGGCTCATAGACAACAAGTCCCTGCTCACCATCGTCGATAAGCCGGCTCTGAGGCAGCTGCCCACGCTGGTGGATGCCCTCGCAGCCAGGGTGGAGAGCGACAAGGCCGTGCTGGCTTGCATTGGGCAGATTAAACGGAGTGACCCCTCGCTGGATTTGACTGATACGAGGTAAGATTTTTTGGCAACATTTTTGATATACAGGGTTCATCGTGTGAGTAATGTTTGTATCATCATCTTGTTACTCATTTTCATCATTTTTTTGTAATGATGTCTTAAGGGCCTGGACAAGCGATAATCGCTTTCAAAGCGCTTCGTATTTCTGCAACGACTTTAATTAGGTTTGACATTTATAAGCTTTTGGTTGCTTATTTTGTCTTCAATACATTTTTGACTTTTCATCAAAGTAATCGCTGAAAGAATCGCTCTTTGTCGAGGCCCTCTGGAACTATTGTTAATGAATGGGATTAATTAATGCATGTAGATTCTTCGTGGTACGGAGTTTTGGTGTTAACTTTAGAACGAATGTCTTACCTAATAACATCATTATGGAGTTCATTTTTTGTATATATTAAGTAAGAGATAGTTTTTTAATTAATTGGATCACTAGATTACTAAAAAATTACAATTCTTAATTACACATTTATTTGACCCTTAATCCCAAAATCACAAAATTCCGGTGAAAAGCGTGCTTGATATGGTTTTTTTCACCAGAATTTTGGAATTTTTTGATTTTACTCTTGGCACACATTACTTGGCTAGCAGCCCATATGTACTACCATAATCGTGAATCTTATACGAGACAAAGTTACAGGACGACCAAAATCAGTTCCAAAAGTTGAAGTCTTAAATCGTAATTATTTTAGAAAGTGGTCGCTCGACTTACCTCCCAGTATATCATTTAAGTATTAAATTAATTCTGTTAACTTTGATTAAGAATCGATTGATTTATCGATTCATTAGATTACTTTCTTCTCAATCCGTTGTGTCATCGACATCTGTTAATGATGTTACGCGAGTTTTGGAGTCATAATCAGATTGATTGGAAACAGGTTTTCTTAATGTTAGATTGTTTATAATCACTGATTAGACAATCCGATCATCATAAGCAAACGTTCAGCCAACTGTCAACCATAATAAGCCGATCTACTTTGTAAAAAAACCAGTCAAGAGCGAGTCGCACTCGCGCACCGAGGGTTCCGTTCCGATTTCTGAACAAGTGTGCTATTTAGAGACATCGATTTATTTTTCTTGTAATCTTTACATAAACATCGAAGGGGGGGAATTGTATTTTTTGTTGTTTTTTTATCAAAACTCAAAAACAAGGCGACCCAAAAAAAAAAAAGTGTTTGAGAATGTGCAAACAGCGATTTTTAATAAAAACATGCGCATTTAATCAACGAAATAAATGATCCCAATGTTTTGCTGTTAAATAATACTCTTTGTAGCGTGTTACCACCACCGTAACGATCACGTCCTTAAGATAGCAATAAAGATATCAGAGCAAAGTACCTTTTATTAAATTTATTAAAACAACATGGAAATGTTATTTGTGTTCCTATAACAATTAACTTAAGTGTTAATGCTCCGCTAATTACGGAACATTTAATTAATGGATTTTTATTTATAAGTGCTTAAAATTAAGTGTATAATGTGAAGATTTATGATTTGTTTATCGTGATGTCTTGTGAATTGTTGGCTTTAAATAAGACGGGAAAGTAATGTAGGAGAACCACGGATAAAAATCTACTAAAATAAAACACTATCAGTGCGGGTTGGTAGATGTCACATGACTTCGAATTTTTGGTTCTAGGACATGCCGGGTTCCTCACGATGTTTTTACCGTTTTGACAGCAGTGGTGATGAAATTATTTACTCAAAGTTAAGCGCCTGTCTGGGTTCGAACTCACGACCTACAACTCGTGAGTCGGGGCCGTTACCACTGATCCAACACTGCTCTTATCCTATATCCTGTAGTATAACCTACCGTATCTAAATATGTCCCAATTACATGGTTTGAACTAATATAATGAAACCAAGAAACAAAAGAATGCGTTTATTATTTTTAGGGTTCCGTACCAAAATGGTAAAAAAGGAACCCTTATGTTGTGACTCAGTCTGTCTGTCTGTCTGTCACAGCTGGATATCTCAAGAACTACTAATGCTATCAACTTGAAATTTAGAATAGTTTTAGATAACGTTTACTATTTTGCAAATAAGAAAGAAGTAAAAATAATTATGTTTTTTTTTTGTAAAACGGACTGAAAGGGGTTCTTAAAAATTCAAAGTGGGCTACTAGGGCATGTGGGGTATCATATGAAAGAACGCTGTTTGCACATTCTCAAACATTTTTTTAATTTTTTTAGGCCGCGTAGTTTTCAACTGTTGATGAAAAATGTAAAAAAAAAATACCGTTCCCTCCCCTTATCTCCGAAGTTTGCAAAGATAAAAATCTGAAATAATTCTATGTGGAGAAGTTTATGTAAAGATTACAGGAAAAATAAAACGATGTCTCTAAATAGCACACTTTTTCAGAAATCGGAACGGAACCCTCGGTGCGCGAGTCCGTCTCGATCTTGACCGGTTTTTTTAACCACGATGTTTGAAATTTTAAGCCATGTTCCGAAACGGTGTAAAATATTTCAAGTCGGGGTAACACTTTTTAAGAAACCCTACTGGTTCTTAGGACCACAGTAAGGATTAGTCAGACTACCAAGTAAGTATGCAGGTTACAACCTACGGTGAGCCAGACGTACCAACAACGTAACATTATAATACCATAAAAATGAGGAACTGCACGTAACGTGCCACATTTCTCCATTATCCAAGAGTAGGAAGACCTCATTAAGTTGGAAGGTGATACCATCAAGGAAATGGAAGGCGTTACTTCACACATAGGTACTTATCTTGCATGGAAATGTGTATGTATGTGTGTGTGATCTATAATGAGTGTGTGCTTAAAAATTGCTCATACGTAATAATTGTGTGTGTGTTTGCAAATCGAGTCCGGTAACACAGCGTTAATGAGGAAAAGCGTTATTTGTATGGGTCCTACCATATACAATAAACTGCCAGATGTAATGAAAAATGATACAATTAAAAACTTTAAAAAGAAATTAGTGGCCTTCCTAATAGAAAAATGTTATTACTCGATTAATGATTTTTTAATGGACAAAACTTTTTAATCAGCAATGTGTATAATAAAATATAAAATATTATTTTGAACATATGGACCTAGTATAACTACATTTTTTATTATTTTTTTTATTTTATTCTAAGTGACATTTTGATTTGACATTTTTTAATATTAATTTAATGTTTGTACATTGTAATAATTGTAACTGTGACATTTTAATTTGTAATTTTATTTTTTTTTAAATAGCTAATTTTTATAAATTTTGCGTGCCTATTTCCAGGCAGAATGTACATGGCTCACTTTTATCTACTCCACCTGTAATTTACTGTAACCTACATTCGTTGCAAATAAATTATTTGATTGATTGATTGATTGATTGATTGCTGGTTAATGTTTGTTTGTAGTAACCATTTTCGCATTCATTTTAAAGAAAGAAACGTGTGTTTTGCAATTGTTTCTTTTGTTTTTATGGTTATGTAATCCTATTCATCTATTTGTTGACGCTACTGTAAGTTATGATCTGTGGTTAGGTATGATGGACGTGGAACATTGTAACTGCGTCGATGGAGGAAACATTTTAATAAAACTTCTTCTAGAACCAGAATCCTTGATTATCTAAAAAAAAAAAAATCTACATTGTGTTGAGTTAAGCGAACGTAGGTAGGTAAATGTTTGGTTAAACTGATTTTTTTTCGCGATGTCAAGATTGGTCTCATAGTAAAAGTTGTTCCGTAATGGTGAGTACGATGACCCTATTTCAAGTTTTTATAATTACACCAGGCAAGCTATTCATGACTCGGCTCGAAGGACCAAAAATTAATTTGAAATTCTGTAAGACCTAACGATACGCGGTTTATTTTATTAATTTACTAGCTTTTGACCGCGGCTTAACCCGCGCATGTATTATATATATATAAAAACCTTCCTCTTGAATCACTCTATCTATTAAAAAAAAAACGCATCAAAATCCGTTGCGTAGTTTTAAAGATCTCAATACTCAATATCTTTATTGCTTTACCATAATGTGTACTTAGGTGGTATAACTATAGAATTGAGATCATTATGGACCCTGTAGGGCACAGCAAAAGGGTAGGAGAGGGGAAGCCCTGTTTTAGGAGATCATGAATGATTATTATTGCTATATTATTTAATTATTATCTCCTTTATTTCAATTATGTACATATCATTTACATTTTTAAATATTTTTATAAAAACAAAAATAAAAAAACATTTAAAAATATAAAAATAGTAGCCCACCGATATCGGGAACACGGTCCAAGCTACCGGCGGCGGTCAGGGCTCTAGAGAGAGGGACCTCCTCACTATGCGTGCCGTGTCTATATTATTATTATTTATTGTTATATGTCTTATTAATTACCATATCATTAGTATATTTTAAACATACCTATAAAATGGGTGGTTATCACTATTTTTTGTTGTTTTATACTATGTAGTGATTTGCTTAATGTAAACTAGGCTAAAACTTAAGAGTACATGACCCTGTTAGGGCACATCAAGTATTATTACATTTAACTTTTAACTAGGCTCAATACAGTTAACAGTAAAGTTACCGGCTTTTATTCGTATACAGGGTGAAATTGAATAGATGCGACAAAATTTAAGGGGGTGTTCTACGCATCAATATGAACAACTTTTACTATGGGACCAAACCTGAAATCGCGAAAAAAAAATCAGCTGTTCAGTACATTTTGACGAATTATGCGAACATTAAATGTACTGAACAGCTGATTTTTTTTTCGCGATTTCAGGTTTGGTCCCATAGTAAAAGTTGTTCATATTGATGCGTAGAACACCCCCTTAAATTTTGTCGCATCTATTCAATTTCACCCTGTATATAAACTTACAAATAAATAAAGATCATTGGTTAAATTGTAACTAAATGCCTAACATACATTTTTCTACAAAAAGTTTCTCTTTTACGATCAACCTCTAATTACGATGGGTGATGAAAACTTACGAGAACTATTCGAGTTACAATCAGCTGTTCGTGAGAAAATCGAATTCGAAACAATAACGTAACAGCCGTGAAAAGTAATAGTTGTTCATTTAGAATATTACTCTGTTATTATAGAACAGCTATGTGATTTATGTACATTTTTATGTAGTGCGGCATTGAATGAAGATTTTACGTAATCTTTGTTATTGTTTTTTTCCGTTTTTTTTAAAATAAAAATCATTCGTAGGTAGAAAAATTTGCTAATTATAAACTTCCACACTATACAGGGTTACTTGTAATTCGACGTATTCCTTGATACCTCATAGTAGGGGTAAAATGCAACCAATTAAGCCACCAAATGTTTTACCGAAATTCAATATTGAGTTAGTTATATTTTCAGTTTTTTTTTATGAAAAATACAATTTAAAAAAAAAACGGCGTGACTTTACTGGAATTTAAATTATTATCATAGCTGATGCCATAAAAGATCTTTAAATAAACTTTAAAGTTAAAAATGCCTAATACTTTGGCAAAGATGACTAATTAAACATTTTATTTTTCGTAATTTATATTTTTCTTAGGCAAAAATTACAAAAAAAAAAAACTGGATTTCGGTAGAACATTTGGTGGCTTAATTTGTTGCATTTTAACCCTACTATGACATCCTGCAAGGAATACGTCGAATTACAAGTAACCCTGTATACATCAAGTTACAAGTAACCTTGTATACATCAAGTTACAAGTAACCTTGTATACATCAAGTTACAAGTAACCTATTTACCGTAAATTCACCCTATTAGGCCTAAACATTGATACACACATAAATTGGAAGTCACACATTCAGAAAGTAAGAGCTAAAATATCTAAATTTTCATATGCCCTCCGCGAGATCAAAAAAACTACAGACATTAAAACTGCACTAGTAACATACTACGCGTACGCCTACTCATGGCTCAAATATGGTGTCATCTTATGGGGCAACAGCACTGACGCGCCCACACTATTTATCCTACAAAAAAAACTAATTAGAATATTAGTAAATATTGAAGTCACCGATAGTTGTAAACCCCATTTTCAGGAACTAAAGATTTTATCCCTACCCTGTCTCTATATATTTGAAGTTTGTAAGTTCGTGCGTAAGTACCCAGAATTCTTTACAACAAGAGAGGACATACAAACGGAAATTATTTTAAGATATAAAAATAGATTAAACTTACCAACATCGCGACTAAAAATGCACTCCAATAGTACCTTTGTCATGTCCATAAAAATTTACAATAAGTTACCCGAAATAATAAAGAATTTAAATAAATACAACATCTTTATCAATAAATTGAGGCTTTTCCTTGTAAGCAAATGCTACTATAGTCTAAGTGAGTACTTAAATGATAAATTATAAGTAACTTCGTAATTATCTAATTGCATCTACAAATACTCACTATTAAAGATTCGCATACTTACTACTAATACGACTGAAAATTGAATGGAGCGTCCAATAAATGACTTACCTTAAGGATGATATATGTATAAAAATTAATATGAATTACGTAATAAATCAAAATAATAATAGGTAAATAATATAATGAATATAAAAATTAATAAATAAATAAATGTATATAATATTATAAAAAAAAAAAAAAAAAACAGTCGCTATAATTCTAAATTCAATTCTGTAATAATAAAACAGTTTATCTCACTAAATACAAATTAAAATAATTCAATAATTACTAATATATTTAATTGCTAATAATTCAATTTATCACATTATGCACCCAGTTTTCTTCCTCCTCTCTCCTACTTGATCTATGCTGTGCCCGACAGGGTCCATAATTGTGACTATATAATAATTTCCCTACCAACTGTATACATTATGGTACGCAATAAAGAAATTGAGAATTGAGAAAAAAAAAAAAAAAAAAAAAACCTTGTATACATCAAGTTACAAGTAACCTTGTATACATCAAGTTACAAGTAACCTTGTATACATCAAGTTACAAGTAACCCTGTATACATCAAGTTACAAGTAACCTTGTATACATCAAGTTACAAGTAACCTTGTATACATCAAGTTACAAGTAACCCTGTATACATCAAGTTACAAGTAACCTTGTATACATCAAGTTACAAGTAACCTTGTATACATCAAGTTACAAGTAACCCTGTATACATCAAGTTACAAGTACTTTGCGTTGATTATGTTCGTTAACAGCGATTTGCAGTATTTGCAGGTAGGTATGCCTATTCAAATCCTGAGTTGAAATCTTATTTAAAAGTTATTCGTTTTTAAACTACATAGTTCGCAGCTATGTAGACTAGTTATCAGGTCATTGACTTCAAATGTATTTAATTGTGTTAATAAGTTACATCCAGGACTTACAGCTGGTACTTACAGTAGGTACTTACAGTAGGTACTTACAGTCGGTACTTACAGTGGGTACTTACAGTCTGTACTTACTACTTACAGTAGGTACTTACAGTCGGTACTTACAGTGGGTACTTACAGTCGGTACTTACAGTAGGTACTTACAATCTGTACTTACAGTGGGTACTTACAGTCGGTACTTACAGTAGGTACTTACAGTCGGTACTTACAGTGGGTACTTACAGTCGGTACTTACAGTAGGTACTTACAGTTGGTACTTACAGTAGGTACCCCTCTGACCCACCAAGAAGTTTTAAATACTGTAATCACAGATGTTAACACATTTGGTAGTTGCCACAGTTGGATTGTTCAACACAGGTGCAAATTGTATGAAACGTTACATGATAATCATTGTCTCATCATACAAAGTGCTTCCCATACAAACTCCGTTAAACAACGATGGTTCTTCATCACAATTACAAACTCTCGCATACATGAGAGCTACTTAACAAACGTATCATATCACATGCGCCGGCGCAATTGACTGCAATTACTTTAAACGCACCGTTTATCGCTTTAAAATTATCACTCACACTCGTCATTGAACAAACGACTTTATTTCGAACGATGTACAGTAGATATTTAATCGTAATAAGAGCGTTCTGAATGTATGATTAAAGATTCATTATTTAATAACAGACATCACAGACATCATTAGTTATACAAACTGGCAAGTGGTAGAATTATACAAACTGGAATAAAGAAGGGTTCTTCATTTCCCGAGATTAGTCTTGAAGCTTCCTGAGGGGCTCGTGGATAAGTAATAACAGCCGCACGAGGCGATCCGTCAGGTTAAGCTACGCTTGCCGGGGTTGGTCAGTGGATGGGTGACCATCTTTACATACCGAGATTCCTCCGTGCCTCGGAAAGCACGTTGGTTGGTCCCGGCTGTTATTCGTGGATCTTTGACAGTCGTTACGGGTCGTCAGAACTAGAAGCCCGAAAGTCTGACAACCAGTCTTACCAAGGGGTATCGTATTACCCAGTAACTGGGTTGTCGAGGTCAGACAGGCAGTCGCTCCATGTAAAATACTGGTATTCAGCTGCATCCGGTTAGACTGGAAGCCAACCCCAACATAGTTGGGAAAAGGCTAGGCAGATTGATTGAGTCTTGAAGCTTCCTAGGTATTTAATTGTCCAATATTTTAATGAAGCTAGTTAACTGGACCTTATTAAGTTATTCTATCAGAATGTTTCATAATTGATACAAATATGTTTCGATTATAATAGTAGATTATGCACCGAGGGGCTAAAGTTGTGTCTTATGTCACGGGCGTCATATTGAATCTCGAGCGCAATGAAGGATTCGGGATTTAACTCCCGAGCGCAGCGAGGTAGTTAAGAGTTTAACTCACGAGCGAAGCGAGGGAGTTAATACAAGAATCCTGAATGCAGCGAGGGATTCAAGCTAGCCCAAGGCAAAGACACCTTTAGCCCAGAGGAGGATACTCTACTTTTTACACCTACTGTGAGAAAATAATAGCCATAGTACGAAAAACAAAGTATTTATTAAATAAACAAACAGTAAGAATAACATATTTAGAACTAGTTAGTTATATGCACTTACGTATTAATTGAAGTTAATGGTAACATTTGAGACATTAGTCCAGTTTATTTGGTACGTTTATAGATGTTGATGTGTAATTAAAAAAAAAAAAAAAACTTGAGAGGTGTCAAGGGACACCCGGATGGAACGAAGTTCCTTTCGATTAATGAGTGAAGGAATTGTAACAAAATTTTATTTTTATACTTATCATCATCATCATCATCATCATCATCATCTTCATCATCATCATCATCATCATCATCATCATCATCACCATCATCATCACCATGTTCCTTTCGATTAATTAGTGAAGGAATTGTAACAAAATTTAATTTTATACTTATCATCATCATCATCATCATCATCATCATCATCATCATCACCATCATCATCATCATCATCACCATCATCATCATAATTATCATCATCATCACCATCATCATCATCACCATCATCATCATCATCACCATCATCATCATCATCATCATCGCGACACCACACTGTTCAATGCGAAATAGAAATGAAAATATCTGGCTTGCTTTCTATAAGAGAGAGAGAGAGAGAGAGACAGACAGAGAAACATGCGCACGCCGCACGGCTTACAATAGCTACCTATAGCAAAAAGTGTCGTGACAACTTTTCGTGAGACTTTTTTCCGTCTAGCCCCCTTTCACAACGCGCGATAAGGAACTTCGTTCCAAAATTTAAAAAAATAAATAAAAAAAAAATGAAAAATGGTTCGTAGTTATCTAATTATTCTTACAATAATTATGTCTTCGAAAACATGGCAACGATATGAAGAAGCAGTCGTTATGATTTTGTAGGAAATCGAGAATATCATCCACGCGTAGTACTAAGGGTTTCGAGAATAGCTTTCCTCTTTCTGGCACGAAAAGGTGTTTGTTAGTACTATACTGCCAATTTAGCTGAGCATGTGAGATTCCAAATTCAAATCACATTATTGACCAGCGGGTCATAATGAAATCCAGTACAACATTATTGACCGGCTGTGCCCCCGGCCACTAATGACTCACTTTAGGTTAAGGTTGCTTGACATTATAATTTGACATTTTCGAGCAGGTGGTGTGAAAAACTTTTTTCGTTTGTTTATTAGATGGTCATAGTAGTAATTTCTGTCACAATGCGACACACAGATGAATTAACAGGGGTTCGTCATTAACAAACGGAACCCTAAAATATTACTTAACAGTGATATAAGAGAGAAAGCCCGCTTTCGCATACCGTGTGACACATTACGTCACATTATTTATGTTATTTTGTGCGTTTAGTGAAATTTTTCTCAAAAACGCAAATCATTGATGCATTCAATTAAAGTTGTGCTGGTAAACAGTTATGTTGAATAATTTGTGAATGTTTAAGTTTTTAAATACTAGCTTTTGCCCGCGGCTTCACCCGCGTGGATGTCGGAAAATATCCCAAGGGAACCTGCTACCGGGAATTCCTTCCTTATTCCTTGTTTACATTATAAAGGGAAACTCTGTGCAAAATTTCAGCTTTCTAGGTCCAAGGGTTTGGGCTGGGCGTTGATGAGTCAGTCAATCAGTCAGTCAGTCAGTCAGTCAGTCAGTCAGTCAGGACTTCTCTTTTTATTTGTATAGATAGATAGATTGGTGTTGCATATTGGCATATTGGTGTGGTCATGGTGCTAGCAAGTGTTGCTTGGGTTTACGGATTCTACGGTCGTGGGTTTGATTTCCATAATGATTGGAGAATGGCCTCGCATGTTTTGGTCCTCCAGAGTTCTGTAGACATTAATATTTGTATTCATCTAGGATAAACTCAAACTCAGCTCAAACTCAAAGCATTTATTTCAAATAAACCAATTACAGGCACTTTTGAATTGTCAAGGAGTCGGTCAGTCAGAAAGATGAAGCTAGTTGCCCATTCCAAAGCGTAGTAGGTCACTATGTAGAAGAACGGGCAAGAAACTCCACGGACACTCTTTTAAATCATATATTTAAAAAAACATTGGTTAAATCGTTCATATTGAAAATATACATGTGAGAACAACGTAGAAAGACGTGCACGTTAAAAGCATCCGTAATAAAAAAGATAGAAACTAAAAACAATTAAATTAAAAATTAAAAATAAGCCGTGGCTAAGAGACGACCCAGTCCCAACTGACGGCGCCCGTTCACGAACATGACGCATGGATCAGATGATTGATTTATGATTGTGCACTCTTCTATATCTTTTGAATATACAGGGAAATGTAGACCAATAGGACAAATGTGAATTTCTGGGTTCGAATCTCAGTTCGAGGAGTCTATATTTCATCATTTTCAAAATATGATGTGCACCAAGCACTTGCTTCCAACCCTCTATACCCTTTGTCTTCTGCTTTCGGAGAATACAGTCCTGATATATATTTATATGTAAAGTTATTTACCCCAGCTCGGCGGATTCTGGCAGCAAGGGCGGCACCACCCTGAGGAGGAGGAGGAAACTGCCCGTAGTGCACTGTGAGCTTGACGAGGGGTGAGTCGACCGCCACACTGGGCAACTTACAACGTCATCTTACCAAACGAGGCTAACTTTTCATGATGTATAGCCGAGAGTTTCCTGCGTATGGTAGAACTCGCAGGTTGCTGCTCTTGCTGAATGTATCGAAACTTAAGGCGAAAGCGCCATGGTAGCCCGCGAAATTCAAAATTTCTTACCTTTTTTGCAATTTTTAGGTCAGTGTGAGCTTGTATGTTCATTAAAATATGATTGGCGGCCGTAGCTAATATTGCTTTACAGAATTATAATCATTAGAATCAGCAATACAACTCCATAAGTTAGCATTTATCTCAAATCTAGCGATTTCATGAAATCATGACGTTTGAGGTAAATGCTAACTTATGGACTTGTATTGCTGATTCTAATGATTATAATTCTGTAAAACCATATTAGCTACGGCCGCGAGTCATATTTTAATCAACATACAAGCTCACACTGACCTACAAATTGCAAAAAACGTAAGAAATTTTGAATTTCGCGGGCTACCCTGGCGCATCATTCTTAATAAGATGAATTTTAAAGTGAATAGACGAGTAAGTACCTAATACTCACGGATTTTCTCTTAAGTGAGAGTTTTTCCTGCAGCCACCTTTACCAGTCAGTGATATGATATGCTATATACCTACTTAAGTATAAATTATGTATTGAGTAGTATTTATTTTACTTTTTCTTACAAATCTTACATGTTCTATGTACCGTATTTAAATGTGTATGTATCGCAACAAGATCGTAGAAATGATCGGTACCTACTCGGTACGGTTATTTGTCCTTCTTATTGTTTGGGTTCAATAGATTGTTCCATAGACATAATAAGCATAAACGTATAGAATTAATTAAGTTTTCGTCTTAGTCTAAAAATCTGATAATTTTGTATAATCTAATAAATGTCACACATTTAAATTCTCTAGATTTCATACGCGGACCGGTTTCTTAAACCAAAAGGTTTTAATCGTTTCAGTATAATGCGACATCGGGAGAACCTCTCTGTATTATTAAAATGTTATTTCAAACACCCACAAAACGGTTTCCGTCGGCTTCAGTTCAGTTCACCAAGTATCAATGAGCTACAACAAATCAACGTTAGGTCAAGTAAAAAATTCTTCACAAAACCTACTAATTACTTAAGTCAGATCCTGTACTAAACAGCAGCCCTGTAGACTGGCTTCGACATTCAACCAGCGTCTTCTGTTCTGCCATAGGTCGTGCCGACAAGACAAAAGAGTCACTTACAAATGCATTGGATATAAATCTTACTAAATGTATTGTCAATTGCCTCTAAAACTTTCCACCATAAAAACCGTCGAACTATCAGAAAACCTTCCCATTTAAAACCGAACCTTACCATTCACATGATTGAGTCGAATTTTCAATAAGACACACACGTGAAGAAAAGTAAACGATGAATTTATAGTACCATACGTCGTATTGTTTGAACAGAAACATGGAAAGTCAGTTTCCACTTTCCAAACTGGTTAGGAAATCATATGGATAATCAGCTTATAATGATCCCACTGCTGGGACACAAGCCTCCTCTCTGTGAGAGGGAGTGGGCCGTAATCCACCACGCGGACCCCGTGCGGGTCGGAAGATGTGACATATCTTCGAATTTTTGGTTCTTGGACATGCCAGTTTCCTCAAGATGTTTTCCTTCACCGTTTTGAGATATAGCAAAGTTAGGTAAGCTCACACAAACTGGTTAGGAAATCATATAACCTATAGTAAAGTTAGATAAGTTCACACAAACTTCAATTTACTCGTACTTTAAAACCTTTTGTTTGAGTCGTTCGTTAATTGAGGGTCTGTGAGGTGATCAAGCAAACTTTTATGTTCATGGTGAAGTATCTTTTGTTTCTGGAATGACAGTTCATGGAGTTATGTAAAATTACACGTGACCTTTTTAACGATCCAGGAAACTGTCAATTATTAGAGAAATTAAGCGTTAGCTAGCTGTTGGAGTTTCTTGTCCGTTCTGCTCCATAGGAACCTACAACACTTTGAAATAGGCAACTAGCATCATCTTTCCGACTGAACGACGCTTTGACAGTTGAAAAGTGCCTGTAATTGGTGTAATTTAAATAAATGCTTTTAGTTTAAGTATTACCTATATTATCTGTGGTCACAATTTAACTCATTGTGGTACTCAGACAAGCTTGTGTTAGGCTGCCATCAGACGGACTGCATCACAGTAACCGCGCGCAGTCGATATACTCGTATTCAACTGCATGTAATGTGTACGTTCAACTTCTGCAGTTTCCACGGCTGCAGTCTTGTAGTGTCAACGCTAACCGCATACAGTTGCAGTACAGCGTGCGTCGACACTACACGACTGCAGCCGACCGCGTGAAGTTAAAGTCACGACTGTATGTAGTTAATATTTACACGACTGCAGCCAATCACGTGAAGTTGATATCACAACTGTACGAAGTCGAACGTACACATTGTATGCAGTTGAATATATCGACTGCGCGCGGTTGCTGTGATGCAGTCCGTCTGATGGCAGCCTTACTCTGGATAAAAAGTATATAGTTAGCAAGTTCAGCTGAATTTATTCTTCGGTAATTGAACCCTATACATCATCACAGAGCAAACAAGCAAATAAAACAACAAATAAGCAAATTGCTCTTTTTTTCACCAAAAATTAAATTTTTAGTTGGCTACATTTTACTGAGAATTATTACATTTTATACACAATAAATTGTAATTATTTTGTTATCATTTTGTTCCTTACGTCCAGGAACGGAGTAACTTCGTTCTGTAAATGGAGCAGTAACCTCTAAGTTAAAAATGGGAAGACTCAAAACAAATATAGGTACATTACGGTCACGACTTTTTCATGTGGGAAATCTACAGCACCTACGTAAAGAATAATTGTAACAAAAATGGTGATCGGTTAAAAACAACCATCAGATGAGTTGACGACAGTGACAAGCGATCACATGCAGATAACCCACGTTGGACACATCAATTAACGAAAGCAAACCAACTCAAGAATAAAACCCCGTTACCACCAACGGAACCACAGAATCAAATTAAGATTCCTCACCTCTTATGAAACTAGCTCTTCAACAGTAGTTTCTCATACATTTCTCCGTTGTATAAGTTTTTACTCGTCTCAGAACTAACCATTGTTCGGATCCAGTTTACGATCAGAAGACGTGGGAATCAGAGTTATATACTTGTGGTTAATGTTAGGGTTAAACTTGGGTTATGTGAAGTTTCGGAGAAAAGGCTTGTGAAATGTTGGAGTATGTCATAACAGTAAGTTATCGTTTTAGCTGAACAAAAGACAATGGGAGATGGTAAAGAGGTTTATGGGTTGGGATGTAATCGGAGTGTAGGTTGTTGCCCATTCAATCAATCAATCGTATTAGATACCTAGGATGTACCTTGGTAGATAGATGCACACGTATATACGATTAAGTACGTATATACAATTTTACACCCACATTTCGCCAGTTATGTTTAAGTCCCATATAAAAAGATAGCATGCAGCGGAGATGAGAATGTTGAGATGGATGTGTGGAGTGACGAGAATGGATAAAGTAAGAAATGAGTATAGAAGAGGAAGTTTAAAAGTGGCGCCAGTGACAGAAAACTTGAAAGAAAATCGTTTGGCTTGGTATGGGCATGTGATGAGGAGAGACGAAATGCATGTGATTAAAAATATACATGTGATGGATGGAGAGGCAGAGGAAGGCGAAAGAAAAGATGGATGGATTGTGTGAGGAATGAAATGAAAGAGAAGGGAGTGAATGATAGCATGACGGTTGACAGGGGAGAATGGAAGAAGAAAACGTGTTGCGCCGACCCCACGTACCATGGGATAAGGGCAGGGAGATGATGATGTTTAAGTCTCATGTAATTGGGAGTGTGCTTTTGGCCATCAACCGGGCAGAAATCCAGACTATGGCCTGTTACAGAAAAATCCAAGATGGAAAACCTAATAACACTTTACCCGACCGGGTAACCGAATCGCACTTGCGGCCATTAGAGCCTCAGTTACAGGTCATAAAGAGTACTAAGATGGCTGGCTAACAGAGATGAACGAAAGAAGATATTCCTACAAATATGCTGAACAGAGCCCAAAGAATGTGGCAGAATTAGCAATAATGTCTTGGACAGACATATAGATCTTTTGGCGCTCGAATCACGTTGAAAGGGCGGGCAATGCCTGTTGGTAAACTTGTGCAATGACGTCATGGTGACTCAAGTAACAATCAAGAATTTATTTATTTATTAAAACTTCTCGCGCACAATAAGGTCCAAATGTCTCAGGCATTCTCTACCAGTCAACCAACCATTGTGTAAGTGAATAAACAAATGAACAAAGGTTATAGAAACATTCCTCCTTTCAGGCCGGTAGCAGGGGTTTTGATGACGTACTCTCGCGGATGTGCCGCAGTCCTCAGCCAGATGTCTGAGGAGGAGCGCAGCAGTAGCAGCGACCCCGCCACTCCTCGCGCCACCGACTCCGCCAGTGACGGCTACCATTCAGACAGCGATGACTCGCAGCAGCATCCTGACAGGTACACCTTACTAACCTAACCTTACCTTTCCTCCTACTGCACTCGGTTTCTGGATGGTTAATAAAATGAAAAGATTACTGACACACAGTCAGACATGCCCTTTCTCAAATGACTTGATGTCAGTCAAGCTAATCACTACAAGAACAAACAGCTTCACAGTCTGTTACTTTGTGTTAGTGATTCTGATATTGGCAGAATGGTCGACATCGGCTTTGCTTGCCACAATAAGAAATAGAAAATAGAGCCTTTCGGAAACCAGGACTTTTGGTGGATTTCGTCTTTATAGTCAATCTCAATATACAAGTAAGTATATTGAGATTGAGATGAGATGAACGTTGACCTGTATTTTAATGGAGAAACCATTTCGATAATTCCCTCTGCTATCTCCAGAAGTAAGCTGGTGTCGCAGTACGCGGCCGTGTGGTCCCGCGCCGCGGACGAAGCCATACCGGCGCTGGCGGCGCTGGAGCAGCTGCGACACACGCCACACCTCAAGTACAAGATCGTCTTCTCTGTCGTTGTTGTAAGTACTGAACAGTGCATGATATTCTTTTACGATCATCCATAAAAGCCATTAATCAAGAGTAAAAGTAACTGCATGCAAACAACTTCTTCTGTTATGTTGCTACGAGCAGCTGCTAGAAAGCCAGTTAGTAATGTCGGCTGCTCAGGAAGCGGCAAATACCCAAATAGCCACATTCATGCAATTGCATGTTTAGCCAGTGTTATAGTGGTTGCTACAAATCTCCACCAGCTTCTATATTATAAACTAGCTGTTGCCCGCGGCTTCGCCCGCGTGGATGTTGAAAAGTATCCCACGGAAACGTACGCATGGCTACAGATCAAGCTATACATTTCCAGTATAAGTTGATCTCGCATTGTGTAGGATTTCCTTACAATGAGAGGTCAGTGTAAACTGGAAATGTATAGCTTGATGTGTAGCCGTGTGTACTACCGGGATTAAAAGTACCCTAAGTCGGCGTTCCTACGAGCGTAATAAAATCGCGGCGGGATTTTATCGCGCACTGGATTTGCAACTCTTGTTGTTGAGCCGAGCGTTGAGAATCCAACCTAACAAAAACAGAGTGCATCCCAGGGCGACGAAAAACACACTGTTGGATTTTCAACTCCCGGCGCTAAGCAGACAGTTGAAAATCCAGTGCGTGATAAAATCCCGCCGCGATATTTTTACGCCCGTGCGAACGTCGTCGGCTAGACAATATCTTCTCGCACTGCTTATACTGGATAATTTTTTAAGCAGTGCTCAAATACTTTCACTATGGGACTAACTCTGAAATCGCGCAAAAAAAATCAGCTGTTCAGTACATGTATCTACACCAAACTCGTCAGAATGTAGGGAGCAGCTGATTTTTTTTTTGCGATTTCAGGTTGCGTCCTATAGTAAAAGTTGTTCATATTCAAGAGAAGAACATCCTGCGAAAATATGCGCACTACTTAAAAAAATATCCTGTATAGTACTCGAGGCGCGGCGCGCAGAATGATATACCTATGATTGCTGGAGGATAATAAATCTTAAAACCAAACAATAGTAAACGGAAAATTACCAACTTGCCTTTGAAAGCAACTTTAAAGCGAAAATATAAATCCTCTTTATTCCTATTTATTATAGGAATTAAAAAAATATTAAGACTAAGTAACTGTTACTTCAAGATACAAACTACCCAATCCCTCTCACACAAAAATTTTAATGGTGTTTGTGAATTTTAAAATCAACCGCTAGTTTACCCCCCTAGGGGATGATTTTTTCATAAATCAAAACCATAAATTTGAATTTTCATATCCCTAACTTAAGAAATGCTGGGATTCTCATAAAACTTTCACCACCAGTAGGATTATTTTTTAAGACAAAAAATAGGTTATGTCCTTCCCCAGGATGACATCTATAGTATTGCCAAAGTTTAGCGATATCCGTGCAGTTTTGTGAATTTTAAAATCATCCCCTTCTTTACGATTGATGATTTTTCAAAATCGCTGGACCACACATTTCTTTATTTTCTACCAAAACCATAAAGTATTTTCATAGCCCTTACTTAAGTAATGCTGGGTTTCCCTTACAAACTTTCATCCCCCATATCACCCCCTGTAGGATAATTGTTTAAGATAAAAAATAGGATGTGTCCTTTCCCAGGATGCCATCTGTAGCCTTGCCAAATTGTATCGATATCCGTGCAGTTTTGTAGATTTTAAAATAATTTACACCCTTTGGGGATGATTTTCCAAAAACGCTGAACTACTTATTTCATTATTTCCTACCAAAAGCATAAATTTGAATTATCATATCCCTAACTTAAGAAATGCTGGGTTTCCCATACAAACTTTAATGCCCTATATCACCCCCCTAGCGTTATTTTTGATACAAAAAGTAGCCTAAGTCCTTCCTAGGATACCACCTTATAGCCTTCCCAAATTTTATCAAAATCTGATCGGTGGTTTATGCGTGAAAAGGTTACAGACGGACATAATTATTTTCGTATTTGTAATATTAGTATGGATAATTGTTATTTTCCTCGCTAGAGAGCTCCGATAAACGCGTGCGATCTCTGCTAATCATGAATCGCGGCGTTCGACGCGCTATTTATGTACTGCCGCCCTGCATTTTAAATCTGTAATATCTTCGAAAATATTCATTTAAATTACATACTGTAAAGGGCCTTATTGATCTATAGTAAATGCACAATTTATTTAAGGTACTTAATTGGATAAGGATTAATGCTGTATTGCTTAAAATCGCTTTGTAAATAAGCCATTATTTCTCGTAAAAAGAAAAGGATAAAAAATGGTTATTGTGGGTTATCCCTAAGAGATAGACATATGCCATCGCGGACTTTTTTGCAGAACTTTTTAAGGTGTACAATACTGTAGTACATTATTTTGATCTATCTCATGGGGTCCAGCCAGCGTTTGCAATGTAAGCGCAAAAAAATGTGTTTATTTACGACATCACATTAGAAACCTCTAAAATTATTAGTGTTCCTCTACTACATTATGCGTGTATTATACATATAAACCTTCCTCTTGAATCACTCTATCTATTAAAAAAAACTGCATCAAAATCCGTTGCGTACTTTTAAAGATTTAAGCATACATAGGGACAGACAGACAGCGGAGCGACTTTGTTTTATAATATGTAGTGATAGTGATAGTGATATTCATCTTTGTACGCACGGCTACAGATCAAGCTATACATTTCCAGTATAAGCTGATCTCGCATTGTATAGGATTTCCTTACAATGAGAGGTTAGAGTAAACTGGAAATAATAGCTTGATGTGTAGCCGTGTATACCCGTGACAGAATGTGAGTAGAAATCAATTTGAATAATGCTAATTACAATAAAAGAGACATCAAGTAAAGTGAGTGAATCATTCAAAGTTTATCAGAAAAACACGGATGCATAGTAAAATGCTTTGGCGTTTCATGGGATCGTACATAGTTTCATTTGCATCGTACAGTACTGCGCTGAAAACATACCTCTTCCACCCTGTACCAACACAATGAGCCAAGTCACTGTTGTTTTAGGCCTGCTTCTCAGAAAATGAGAGTGTTATTATGAAGTGCGTTATAATCATGTTGTTATCTTTTACTTTGCGATGATGTTTTATGTTTATATTGTTATCTTTATTTGCGTTCCATAATGTCAAGGAGGAGCTTGTGGCTCAGTAATAACAGCTGCACGGGTCAATCCGTCAGGTTATGCTACGCTAAGTCTAACAACCAGTCTTACCAAGGCGTATCGTATTACCCAGTCACTGGGTTGTGGAGGTCAGATACGCAGTCGCTACTGGTATTCAGTTGCATCCGGTTAGACTGGAAGCCGACCTTAACATAGTTGGGAAAAGGCTAGGCAGATTGAATGTTAATAAGATGTTACTATGACGTAAAGCTAAGGTACAATTACGGATTACTGTAGGGCACAGCAAAGAGTAGAAAATAAAATTCTAATTAAATATTCAATACCGAACAAATGTGTTTCTATCTACATCTACCATATCATTCTGTTCCAGCTATCGTTCCGCGCAGTCATCAGTCTCCGCGACCGTCGCCTGAACGAGATGAAGGCGCTGCTGGGTGTGGGGGAGTCCGACAGCAGTGGCAGTGACCCCAGCGTGACGCGGCTCGTAGGCGCAGCCACCAGGGTGCTGCAAACGACAGCACACAGCTTCCCGCTGGGAGAAGCTGAGCGGACTGTTATCAACCAGGTAGACATCATTTATGTGACTAGTACAGAGTTATAGACTCTCGTTGTAATGGTGGCTGACCACGGGGCCTCGTTTTGACTCCCAGGTCGGGCAAAGCAAGAGATACCCTGCCCAGGCCCAGGCACAGGCAACTGAAGGAACATGGGTGGGTTTTAGTCAGTAAAAGTCTGACACGCCCTTCCGCTCCCCCCAGAGCGGGAGAAGTCATTTGATGATTTCCCATCCACAAAAAAAAAAAAAATGTCGGGCAAAGCATTATTACTGACTTTTTCGAGAATGACCGAAACAAACTCATTTGAAGTCCAGACAAAATCTTGGTCAAGCCATTAAGGACTATGCAGATTAGTATCTGAGATGGTCTTGTGAGGAAAGAACCATACAGATTTGAGTGGACTTACATGACAGTGATGGCTTGGTTGAAAATATTTGTCTTATCTTGAATCTCAACACCTTCAAGATTAGTAGCGCCATTATAGAACATCGCCTTCGCTCTCTATCACTAAAATATATTTTAACGCTCTTCTCCACCTCCTACTCCTTTCAGGTAGTAAGCACTCTCCGCGAGTACCCGTGCCTGTCGTCATGCGCCGCGCTGCACGCGCTGGTGGCCGCCGCGTGCCGCGCCGCCTGGACCATCAGCCTGCACTCCCCGCCGCTCAGGATCGATACTGACTTCACACCAGGTGAGATGTTGTGCCCAAGAGAAAACTTACAACCGGCCCTCGGGCTGCAGCGCAACGCATTTTCATACAAAGAACTGCGTTGCGGCCCGCCCCGTTCTGCTTTATTTAGCCTTTACAGTTTTTAACATCCAATGGTTGTCTGGATCACCATTTGTACCATTCTGATGCATGTTATATTATGTTCTCCGTTTCCGTGTACAATAAAGAATCGGAAGAGCGGCTCGCTCATTCAAAGGAAATCTCATCTCATCTTTAAAAATGGATCGTATTTTTTTTTTTGACAACCCGCAATAAACTCAGGACAAACTATATAATATGTAGTTCATAGAAAATAGTTTAACACAATTTTTGAATTTGTTCATAAAACATTCTGAAGATTATGTGTAAGAATAAAACGCTTTGAAATATATTAAGGGCCTATTTCAAGATGTCCGAATAGTCACTCACCGAATAAATTCAAAATGGAACAGAATTTGTATGAAATTATTTGCCAAGTAAGTTGACAGGAACTTAATCGTAGGTGGTGAAACAGGCCCTAAGTGTAATGTGTTTTCTTTGTTTTGTGATGTGATCTCCTATAAACAAAATAGCTAGTTGCTTGTCCGTGTATCATTAAAAACTAGTTCCCTCTAGAAATAAGCAAAACAATACAAAACTCAAAAAAATTCCTTCTTTTCCAGTGTTTGCATGCCAAAATGGTAGAATGTACAAGGATTCTTTTATATTATTGTAACCACCTTATTGTAAATACCTACATTCTAAGCAAATAAATGAATATTCTATTCTATTCCAGTGGTAATGAACCCAGAGAAGCACGTTCGCTTCTCGACAGAGAGTCGTGACGCTCGCGACCGGCGCTCCGACCTCATCAAGTCGTTCGTGTGGCCGGCGCTGATGGATGGCAACCGCTGCGTCTTCAGAGCTGTGGTGCTCACCTGACGGACGCGGGTCGATGTCTGAACTGCTGTCTCACTATTATTTATTACTCTTCTCTCGTAGGTACATAATATCACGAGTTATTCCATGGTTATAAGATTTGCCAGTCAGCTAGGTCAATGTGCTTGAGTATTGTTACTCATTGAGCATGCACCTTCTACTGTGTTTGCAAATCTATTGACACCTATAGCAATGTAAGTAGAATCTCTTCGGGAACAATCTGCTGGTCATAAAGATATTAAAATATGTAATTATAATTCAAATGTCCAGAAGCAGTTTACGTTTGTATAAATATTCAATGGGAAAATATTTGGTCTTTGTCATATCTTTAATGTACCATTTTTATATTAATCAAATCTGTTGCAGTTAGAATCAGGAAAAATATCGATGATTCACTGCGCGTAATATCTGAAATATCATGACGTTACTATTGCAGTTCATGTTGATTGTTATTGGACTGAATGTCAGGCATGACAATTAAAGCATTTGTTAGTGACGCATACATGGATAAGTAAATAAGAGCAGGTAGGAAACACGTCATGTTATTTAGTGTGAAAATAATTATGTATTGACGAATTATGCAGATATCATTAATTTTACTTCACGGCGATCTGAAATATAATTAGTTAAACAGAGTAGTATTCTAATACCCACACGTATGACTTCGCGATTTTTTAGAGGATAAAATATTTGTAAATATTTTTTAAATAGAATTGTTTCACCTCATAGTTGGCAACACATAGCTGTCACTTTTCTTTTTCGCGCGCGTTCTTGACATCGCGAGAAAATTTTCTCTCTAGACAAATTACTCATTTAAAATAAGTTTACGGTGTAGTTGACTAAAATAACAGAACGTTAACTATGCTAGGTGATAAAAAGTGTATCGAGTGCATCGTCGATGGACCTGAGACGCAAAATCTGAGCAACAACAACTCACGTTTGCACAGCCCCGGCGTTCATCAACGACATCTACGGGAAGCCGATAAATACATCAGAAGCAGACGCAGACCCTTAGACCTGACCACAAATGAATGATACGGAGGCATACCACAACCTTGAGATACGAGAATGCCTGGCTTTAACTGACCACCTAGTAGGGACGTGATACTGACAGTTCTTTCTGAGAGCACTATGGTGGTCATTAACACTGCATTTTGCATGTATGCTGTAAACTTGTTAAAGCATTGCCTCTCCAGTGTGCACGCGATGCCCTCAGTAACGTTACTTCCACGTTACTAGCTGGATGAGAAGCTACCAGTGGGGCACGAGATGCCCTTAGCGATGTTA
This sequence comes from Cosmia trapezina, assembly GCA_905163495.3. NCBI lineage: Eukaryota > Metazoa > Arthropoda > Insecta > Lepidoptera > Noctuidae > Cosmia > Cosmia trapezina. The sequence goes on along the minus strand of LR991041.1, from coordinate 22,323,769 downwards.
TTCTAAATAACAAGTGCTGGTAGACGCCCGTCAGCAGTACCTCTCCAGTGCGCACGAGATGCCGCCAGTAACACTACTCTCATGTTACTAGCTGGATGAGAAGCTACCAGTGGGGCACGATTATGTCCTTAGCAATGTTATTCTACATAACAAGCGCTGATAGGTGCCCGTCAACAGTACCTCTCCAGTGCGCACGAGATGCCGTCAGTTACATTACTTTCATGTTACTAGCTGGATGAGAAGCCACCAGTGTGGCAAGTATGTGATGCCCATAGCGATGCTACTCTACACATCTAACACCAGTATGTGCCCGTCATAACAGGTGAGTCCCATTCCTATGAACTAGGTTAAGAATATATAAAACAGGTGCTTTGATATATTTTAAACTTATGAGCATGAAAGCTGCGAGACAGCCTTGCTCAATCCTGCACATTGTCTGTGCTGTAAACTTGCAAAAGCACTATACTTCCCCAGCGGGAAGGGATCCCACCCTGCTAACTAGTTTGTTACCAGTGAGTACGAGATACTCTTAGCAACATTAATCCCATGTTGCTAGCTGGTACACATTCGCCATAATGTGCACATGCTTTGCATCAGACGCTCATAGCAAATTATCACAACTCTATGGGATCTAGCTCTCGCATCGAGGATGATATCATGATCACCTCGTCTTGACAGATTATCTTTTATCAATTATTGTTACACATGCCTGCAACAAATGCTAACATATTTCTGTTTATGGCTATGCTACCCAGTTGCCATTTTAACAAACAAATATACCTAATTAAAACAAATCACCATGTACAAGATACTCAGTGCCCATCTAAGCACTAGGTGATTTAATTATCTGGACACAAAATGATAAAAAACATCTATTTTGTAAATTATTATGATAATAAAGCAAAATGTGCAATTTTTACATTAATAAACTCAAATACTAGTACATTGAGTAGGTACAATGTACTTTGCCAACATGATTCTGTGTTACATTGGCTGATGACAAACGCCTCAATGGCAATTCTTGATTTCAGATATAACCTAAATGGACCAAACAAATACAAAGTACTATCCTATGCTCCCCTACTTACTCATAAGGTCATTTATAAGCCTTACTCCCAGATTCCTCTAAACTGAGGGAACAAGGGATTGAGATATTCCAGAACCAAATTGGACTGGTTACCCCTACCATAGGGAAAGCAATGATTGACCCATGCTAATGAAGAAAGTTAAGACAAAAACAACCTGGTGACTGATTTGGATGATGGTTGCATCACAAACACCTGCCAATGTTCAATACATACCACCAAATAAAAACCAGAACAAAAGTTTAAAAGTAATATAATCTCTAATGATCATGAATCTTAACTTATTATATTTGGTAAACAAACAGATTCTGAAACAATAACAATTAATCAAATAATATTAAAACCATAAGACAATTACTCTTAAGATAATAGAGAAAACTCACCAGTCCTATTGAAAAAATGTAAAACAAGCACAAAAGGAGGTGATTTGTTACAGTAGTACAACAAATTAAATCATCATACAACCGGGTCAATAACAGGAATCAATCAATATTGAAAACAAAAATGAATTTTTGTGGTGGACCTCAACAACAACCCGGCTTATAGCTATACTTACTCTAAAATAACAATTCAACAAGACTGATACTGGAATCACCAACTGAATGCTGACAAAATAGTTACATGCTGCTGTTATTGGCTGCGGGTACAAAGATACAATAAACTATTTGATAACTATCAAAATTCAATGCCTTATCTTCTCGATACCATTACAGTCAGTAAATACTGAGATGAATTAAAATGCATTATTGACCTACAAATAATTTATGTAAATATCGATTTTCAAACCCAAACAAAATAGGTAGCAAATTCAGTTTCATTCTGAACCTAAAACAGTTAATTAGCACCTTCTAGGGCAGTGAAAATTCCACCATATTTTATTGACGGAAAATGACAAATAAAAAACCCCAGTAAAAACGATTGCTTTATACTGATACCGACCCCAACATAGTTGGGAAAAGGTTAGACAGATTGACTGACAATTTGTACACTATTCAACTATTGTTCAACATATCAAAATATAGGTACCTATAGGATTTAGTCCTATAGGTACCCCTGTCAGTTCCTGTTACCAGATACCAAAATAAAGGGTTAATCTTAAGTACATTCTCTAATAACTTCCATATTAGAACTTACTTTCTTCAACCTTACCTTATAGCTATGATGTAGGTATTTACTACATTACCAACAGTAAATGATACCTACCGAAACAAGATTTCCTACCAACCTACCATGACCAGGTATTTACTTGTCAAAGTATCAAGACTGCCATAAAACAAAACAGTACTATAAGTAAGTGTATTTAAATGTTTGGACTTGAAAATTAACCATAGAAATCTAACACCTGACAAACATAATGTGAATTGTTAAGTTAGATTGCTAAGCTGTAGGTACTTGAAGCATGTGTCTATACTTATTAGCTCACAAGTTAATGGTTTAGTGACCTTAGTGGCATTACATAATATCAGACCGGTATTTCCTGAAGGACCGGGCAGAGATGGCAATCTTAGTCAAAGGTTATTAAACCAAAATACCTAATTAAACATTCAACCATTTTAACTACCTACTAGTCTAAATAGATATTTAGCAGTAGAGTTCAATGATAATTACAAGTCATCACTAAAGTGAAATTGTCAAAGAAACAAGGGGGGGGGGGGGCACAAAGTATTGAGGGGTGGTAATTAGAACACAAACAGGTCCATACAATCAACGTAGGCAATATGAATGAATTAACTACCTACAAATCATTTTACACTATAACCACCTGCTCACCAATTTTACACTGTAGCTAATTATACAAGTCCCTCACTTAAACTAATATAACTCATTCCATAGGTAATCTACTTGTGGATATAATATGAGGTCAGGGAAAAGAGGCTCATACTTTTATGCTTTTAGAATAATTAATCTACCTTTTTCTTGTTTAGCTCTCAATCTGACAATCTTATTAAATGCATTAATAAATTAGGAAATTTAGTAAATTAGTTAGCCCAAATTTTTCTTCTATCTAGGCAACAACCTATAAAATGGTGCTTACAAAACTTTAAATTGATAAAATTAAAAGTGTCTTCTGCTTATAAATCTTAAAACTGATAAAGTTAAAAGCATCTTCTGCTTACAAAACTTTAAATTGATAAAATTAAAAGCGTTTTCTTCTTACAAAACTTAAAATTTATAAAGTTAAAAGGTTCTTCTGCACTTGGCACCCTAGGTTCGAAAATAACTATGTATCCCATAAAACAGATACTTAAGAGCTGTAAAAATACTGTGGATAAGTACAAGGATTTGAATTACAGAACGCCACAAAGTTCTTGTGGCGCGTGACCAAAGTCGGAACTGACGCCGCCACTTTAACTTATCTGCAATTTACGTGAAAATTCAGTAAATCACGTTCTGCAAAAAAAAAAAAAAAAAAAAAAAAAAAAACAAAAAAAAAAAAAAAAAATATATATATATATACCTAAGTATATATAATGTGACATTGAACATAATTTACAGTATACAGCTTATTGTAAACTCACGCAACGCACTGCAGTTCTACACTGCATCTCAAACAATACAGTGACTGTTTACGTTTACGGAGATACAACTGCTATTCTCAATCATAGAAACTTTCTAAACTTACAATTCAATATCACAATTAATATCTTCCTGATCGGTTTATACAGAACAAACCAGGAAAACCTACAAAGAAGAAGAAAAAACAAATAAGTACCTACTGAGACTGATTTAAAGTTTTCTTATCAGTACCTTAGCTGTGGTGTGGTAAGTGAGAGAGAGACTAATTCTTCAACTCTCACAGTACAACACATACAGCAGCTCAACTTAGAGCTGGCATCAATTGAGAAAACAACGTGGATTAATAAGACTTGCTGTAATAATGTGTGATAATGCTTTTTGCTGGTTAACAATAGCTTCTTGAAAAAGCAATGATAATGCAGAAAAATAAAAGTACTTAGTAAACTAGAATACTTATAACCAGATAATTTATTAACTAACTTAATTATTGCAGACAACTCTAAACATCTACTCTGTTTAACTAATTATATTTCAGATCGCCGTGAAGTAAAATTGTGAATCAAACGAGCTTACCTGTTAAGCGAAGTCTTGATTCTAATTTTATGAACGGCGATCTGAAATATAATTACCCACCCGCCACCTAACAGCCCCAAAGCTGCAATAATTAGTCTACTTAAATATTCACTTATCCTTTCAGGAAAACCTAGTGAATGTAAGTATATGGAACCACTCTGTACAGAAAACAGAGCTTGTTCCTTATCTCAAGGATCTCTAAAATAAGTGACAGCTATGTGTTGCCAACTATGAGGTGAAACAATTCTATTTAAAAAATATTTACAAATATTTTATCCTCTAAAAAATCGCGAAGTCATACGTGTGGGTATTAGAATACTACTCTGTTTAACTAATTATATTTCAGATCGCCGTTCATAAAATTAGAATCAAGACTTCGCTTAACAGGTAAGCTCGTTTGATTCACAATTATATCGTATGACGATTGTTATTTGTCATACCTTATGGATCGAACAATCTTCTTGTACAAAAATTTCTTCTAACTTTCTTAAGGCTAATATTATAGTAATAAAACTAGATATAATAAATTATTATTATGTAACATTAACTCTGAATAATAAATTATAATTTAAGCGAAAGTTATTTTGTTTTATTGTGAGTAACGCACATGAATCACAGACGTATCAGTATGATAAGATACGAGCCACACCAGTATCTGATATAAACCGTTCACTAGATCGGACACTTCAGTATTGTGTGAAATTCAGTGCAATCATGAGTTATTCTGGAAACCCTTACGGACACTATGGACCTCCACCACCGCCGGGCGGCTGGCCTCCTCCGTACCAACCATCAGAGCATCCAATGTACCCACCTCCACCAGATTTCGGGTACCCGCCTTCACAGTACCCGCAACCGTACTACGTTCCAGGGACCATGATGATACCCGTGGCAGTACCACCGGCGCAACACCCACCACCCCCAGAAACCGGACCCAACTCCACGTATATTACCAACTACATCTACCATGGAGAGACTACAGTCACCGATAATAATAATCAAGTATCAGTAGTGGAGTCTTCTGGAGAGTTCGACTGGGTGCCCTCTACCGCCATGATGGCAAGCTCTCTGACTGGACGAGCCGTTGTTGGTGGACATGAAGGCTGGGATGGCAGCCCCCTCTGGGTGATCCGAGCTTGGCACAATGGAGACCTGATGCCTGGCAAGTTGTCTGTACGACACAACTCCGCATCGATCGTCTACGAAGGGAAGGAGATATCAGTACAGAACATCGAAGTTCTATGTGCTAAGCCTGAGGATCTGCGCTGGGTTCCAGCTTCAAATGGCAATGTTCCTCCTGGGGCGATTCCTGGTGGCAGAACAGCGTCAGGAGAGACTTTGTACGTCGGCAGAGCGAGGTACCAGCTGTCGGTGACTCCTGGGAAGATCCATCCAAGTCACAACTCTTGCTACATCGGTTTTGCTGGACAAGAAGTGGCTCATAAGATGTACGATGTGTTATGCAGGATCAGCTGATTTGTGTGACGTGGACTGTGAATCCGAAAATATGATTTTAGACTATAAGGTTTAAGTGAAGAGGACTTCTGCTTGTGTCTATCTGGGGTTTATTTTTTTTTTATCAACGCGTTGCTTATCAGGCTTTGTCTAGATAAGCCAGAGTGACGATGTAAATATTGAGTCGTCGGCTGGTTGGTTTCAACCAATGTTCTTGTGCATTGTTGATAGCAGTCACATCAGCCTAGTAAGTTCTATTCAAATTCAAATAATAGATCTTGAAGACTGATTATGTATGTGATGTAAGAGGAAAACCATATAAAAAAGTGATATATAAAATGGAGGTATTAAAAATAAATGAGATATCTTACATACCATATCGTTGTTTTCTTTGTATTCCATCGTTGAAGTAGGTGGTCGATATCTTATCGGTCGGCATTAAACGATAAGGTGCCTATGACACGAATACCGACGATAAAAAACGATCACATACATGCCAATTCACAGGTACGTACAATTTATCTATTCCCATAGTGAATGTAGTTGGTCCTAAAGTGAAAGTTGTTCATATTCATAGGTAAAACAACCTGTGAAAATTTGCGCACTGCTTAAACACTTTTCGTGTATAAATAAAAAGTCCTGACTGACTGACTAACTCATCAACGCCCAGCCCAAATCCTTGAACCTAGAACGCTGAAATTTCATGCAGAGGTTTCCTTTACAATGTAGACAAGGAATAAGGAAGGTGTTCTCGGTAGTACGTTTCCGTGGGATATTTTCCGACATCCACGCGGGCGAAGCAGCGGGCAAAAGGTAGTTTGTTATGTTTAGATCATCGTCACCTGATATTCTACATGGTGCAAGGATCATCGACGCGCAAACTGACGCGCCAATGTCCATAGACCCTGCATATCGTGTACCTGGCTGGGGAATACCATGGAGCACAAGGAGTCTTCTGGGATCCTTTGGCTTGCATCTGTAGGTGAACCGACACAAAATCATTGACTGTTCTATCAGATTAAGTTCGCGACATTGGTCAACTGTTTTCACTTACTATGTGGAAATCCTATACTGATCCTAAGTTAAAATACGGATAATATTTTAGAAGCTTTTTTGTGTGAGAGAAGTTCTTGGAGTTTCTTGCTCGTTCTTCTCAATCAATCAATCATTTATTTTGTAAAACATAGGTATGATTATAGACAGTATACTGTCTAAAAATACGAGCACTATGTTTTGCCAACATATGGCGTACAAAATTAACACAAACAGGCAATTATATTAAGGTGGCATGTCAATAGATTGCATTAAAAAAATAAAAATAATAATAATTAAAAAAATATGTCAATAAGTATAAACATAAACAGATCATTACAATTTATTTAAAAAAACACTATCTCCCTAACGATTTACGTTTTGAAATGAGCAACAAGCTTCAACTTTCTGACTTTCTGAGTCGGTCATTTAGACCGACTCTGACAGTTCAAAAGAGTTTGAGTAATTTGGTGAATTTGGAAAAAGAACAAGCCAGAAAAGACTAAAATATCGATTTTTTTTTAATAAAGAGATCAGTTAATATGATTGTTATCTGGTTAATCTGTTGTCAGCGGGGTCGGCTTTCTGGGTTTCGCCGGATGTACCTAAGTATTGATTCTTGCATTCTGATGACTGATGGATGAGTGATTATAAAATTATTTATTTACAAAGATATTATAGGCTGATTATCAACCTACCGAAATGAAACCGACGCAGAAACAATCAAACATAAAACATAATGACATCACTTCGCCAATTGACTCTCATTCTCCACCACAACATTACTTATGCAACTACAACACGCAATTATCAACCCTAAACCTGCGCAGTAAGATATACTAGAACTGAAGAAGAGATGGTACTTCATCAGCAGGTATACGAAGTTAAAGCAGCACATGTGGCAGACGACCGTGGACTCTAAGCTGTTGTGTTAAGGTGTAATGTAAGTGAAAGAGTGTTAGTATATGGGCAGGTATACATGTGGTGTCTAATGACTCTATTAACCTCTTCAAGTATGTGTGTGATAGTTTGTGTGAGGTGCCACTGAGAGCTGGAGACAGCACCCTAATTGCGGATATAACGAACTTAGGGTCAGGAGGCAACTCACAGTTGTTAGTTTATATCTTTACGATAATTAGAGGGAAGATACACAATGCGGATATATTGCGAAGGGTAGAACTAGTCGTGCCAGACGGGTATGTGGGTCGTCGTCGTCAGCCGCTGTTGCTGGCGGTACCGCGCTCGCGAACTAACTTGCTGCGTGAGGCGCCGCTGACGAGCGCGCTCCGCACTCTCAACCTCATTGCTGATGACGTCGACATATTCTGTTACACTTAGGGTGAATTTGAGAGAATAGCGACCCATAGAATTTGTTACGGTTCAAGCAGTGGGACTATTTCATTTGTATGTGTGCTAGAATATCGCATTGGGTCTAGCCTGTAAGGATATTTGTATGTTTCGAGTAAATAAATAAATAAATTGCGTAACAAATTGTCAATTGGAGTTGGTTTCATTTTGACAGTTCAACAACATTCATTACGTTATTTACGTTGTCGAGCTGACACATTTTTCGAACATAAGAAGCAATGGATTAGCAATTCGTTTCAAAATGATTCAAATTCCGATTGATAATCTGTTACGCAATTAGTGTGCTGGTCTGTTATTAACACCTGCATTAGCCGGCCGCTCTTATTAAAGATAATTTTCATTAGAGTCGATTTTAAGACTTTGATGATGCATATTTCATCAGAAAACACCAATCCTGCTAATTTATTATAATTTTATTTATTTGATCACATGCACTTAAAAGTCGGTTAACAAATACATGAACCCGGTTAGGGCACTGCAAAACACAACATTGGTTTGCGGTATTAAGTAGTTTTAGAATTCATTCAAATTATGTCAAGATGTCATTATAATTTAACAGTAATAATAAAAATACAATAACACAGTCACAGTTAAGTCAGATGGTATAAGCTCCTCTTTAGATTCTGGTCTTATAGGAACAACAGGGACACAGCAGTAAAGGTTGAGGTTGGTTTTTATGGGCCCATAAAACCAAAAACACAACATGGAATGTTACTCAGCTCCAACTTGGCTATAATATATTTTCTTCCCATGGAGAAAACAGGCACAGAAGTAGTTACTGGTGAATATGTTCATTTTCAGACAACCAATCTGTTACTCAGACCCCATCTTGGAACTGATATTCAAATGCGTCCCTGCAATGTATCGCAAGCAAAGAACATAATTATATCGTATATGCTCAGGAATGTTCCGATTCATTAACATCATTCAGTACAACGATATCTAATCTACCTTTATCAGTCTATTATTCATCAGTGATAACAAGCATATTGGAACAAAGAGCTTTAGTATTTACTAGGAAACAGGATATAACATTTATGACGGTTTTAATATATTTCTTCATTTCAATTTATTTGCACAATGTACAGAATCAGATGCCAGCAGGTCAAGCCACCCGAAATTGTCAAATCCCAATCAACCTTGAACCTAATGCTTTAGCGATAAAGATGAAAATTGAATAAAGAAATTTGTCAGATTGTAGCTTGATGTGCTGGCGTCTGTACATACAGCAGCAGATCAAGTTACTACAAACTGTAACATTTTCTCATTGGATTTTGAACTTAAACGTCAACATAGGTTTAAAATCATTTGGAGTTTGACAGTAATATCTACATTTAACTTATAGCTAGGTACGTAGTATTATTTATCTATGGCTAGGTTTAGGTATTAAAGTTAACATTAGGTAGGAATGTCGTGGTGACCCAGTGGCTAAGGCCTCGCCTCTAAAGCACGAGGTTGTGTGTTCAAATCCGGGCAAGTACCAATGTGACTTTTTCAATTCACATGTACTTTCTGAGTTTATCATGGACATTACTGACATCAGTGAAGGAAACCATCGTGAGGAAACCTGGACTTGTAGTTAATGTAAGTCGGACATCCCAACCCGTCTGCAGCTAGCGTAGTGATCAGTGCTCGTGCCTTCTGTGTGAGAAGAGGGCTTTGCCCTGCGGTGGGGCAGGAATAGTCTGGTGTTATTTATTAAGTTATACTAGATGATAATAATAATATCACAACTTTCATTGTCATAACACTTAGTCTCTTTCTAACAATTTATATTTAACTAGCTGTTGCCCGCGGCTTCGCCCGCGTGCGTGTCGTTACTATAACACTTAGTCTCTTTCTAACAATTTATATTTAACTAGCTGTTGCCCGCGGCTTCGCCCGCGTGCGAGTCGTTACTATAACACTTAGTCTCTTTCTAACAATTTATATTTAACTAGCTGTTGCCCGCGGCTTCGCCCGCGTGCGTGTCGTTACTATAACACTTAGTCTCTTTCTAACAATTTATATTTAACTAGCTGTTGCCCGCGGCTTCGCCCGCGTGCGTGTCGTTACTATAACACTTAGTCTCTTTCTAACAATTTATATTTAACTAGCTGTTGCCCGCGGCTTCGCCCGCGTGCGTGTCGTTACTATAACACTTAGTCTCTTTCTAACAATTTATATTTAACTAGCTGTTGCCCGCGGCTTCGCCCGCGTGCGTGTCGTTACTATAACACTTAGTCTCTTTCTAACAATTTATATTTAACTAGCTGTTGCCCGCGGCTTCGCCCGCGTGCGAGTCGTTACTATAACACTTAGTCTCTTTCTAACAATTTATATTTAACTAGCTGTTGCCCGCGGCTTCGCCCGCGTGCGAGTCGTTACTATAACACTTAGTCTCTTTCTAACAATTTATATTTAACTAGCTGTTGCCCGCGGCTTCGCCCGCGTGCGTGTCGTTACTATAACACTTAGTCTCTTTCTAACAATTTATATTTAACTAGCTTTTGCCCGCGGCTTCGCCCGCGTGCGTGTCGTTACTATAACACTTAGTCTCTTTCTAACAATTTATATTTAACTAGCTGTTGCCCGCGGCTTCGCCCGCGTGCGAGTCGTTACTATAACACTTAGTCTCTTTCTAACAATTTATATTTAACTAGCTGTTGCCCGCGGCTTCGCCCGCGTGCGAGTCGTTACTATAACACTTAGTCTCTTTCTAACAATTTATATTTAACTAGCTGTTGCCCGCGGCTTCGCCCGCGTGCGAGTCGTTACTATAACACTTAGTCTCTTTCTAACAATTTATATTTAACTAGCTGTTGCCCGCGGCTTCGCCCGCGTGCGTGTCGTTACTATAACACTTAGTCTCTTTCTAACAATTTATATTTAACTAGCTTTTGCCCGCGGCTTCGCCCGCATGCGTGTCGTTACTTCCCATGTATTATTATACAATATAAACCTTCCTCTTGAATAGGGATGATGACTAAAAATTTATTTTTTGTCCGTCATAGAGATTATTAAAAAATATTGGACACGTATTTTTTCTTTTTTTACGTAATCAAAAAAATACGGCGATACATTGAGTTCAAATATGGCATGACGTCACGCGTAGCTAGGTTTTATACGTACAAGTGACGTCGCGAGCCCCCACTCCCCAACTTTAATGCGTGATAGCTAAGTATTTTTTTTTAATATGATAAAGCAAAAAATACGTGTCTAATATTTTTTATTATCTGACTGACAGACTAAATAGAATTTCTTTTTTTTTACCCAGGCATCATCCCTATTACTCTATCTATTGCTGAAAACTGCATTAAAATACGTTGAGTGGTTTAATAGTTATTTATGCAACTGTTGTATAATAAGGGGTATTTTCGCCTCGTGTGATAATAATATCACATGAGTGTACAGTTGCATACAATACTTTATCTACACCCATCATGAATCCTCTATAAAAGGTTCTGAAACCACAGGGTAGGTATTGTACAATGTTGTAAGAACTCTGTATTTTCATGGAAAGTTTAATTGTTGAGTATTTAATACAAACAAAGTATGTATAGGTAATAGTATAATTTTATTTAAAGGCACAACCCTTTTATAAGGGTCATTGTACATCATTATGAACAACTTTTATTATGTGACCAAACCTGAAATTTGAAAAAATCTGAAGTTGGTACAGAAATAAACATTTTGTATTTGTAATGAATATTGACATCTCATACCTGCACCCTAATTGCGTAACACATTATCAATCGGAGTTGGTTTCATTTTGACAGTTCAACAACATTCATTGCGTTATTTACGTTGTCGAGCAGACAATTTTTTTGAACATATGAAGCAATGGATTAGCAATTTGTTTCAAAATGAAACCAACTCCGATCGATAATGTGTTACGCAATTAGGGTACTGAATTACAAAGACTTCTTCAAATTCATACAAGTTTTATGAATTATAAATTACATACACAGAACCGAACCCCACCTTCCCGCGACACATCATTCCTCCACCGTAGCTGATGACCAATCAAGCTAATTGTGTCCAATCCATTGTCTCAGTCACGACTCGGTCGCATGAGGCTCGGCAGAGAAGTCCGCTGCGTCCAGTTTAATTACTATAGAGATACATTTACTTATATTAGTGTGGGTGTCAGTGAGGAGAGGACAGAGAAGTGAAGTTTGTTGAAACATTGCTGGTTAATATGTTGTGATTGTTGAAGTGTTTTGTTTTTTAGTAAGTATAGTAACTTTTATATGTAAAGTTAGGAACATTTATTGTCAAGAAAATTGACGATTACACGGCAAATTGTCGTAAGGAATCAACTTGCGTGACAATTAATTTCCCTTGATGTATATGTAATATATAATATATTTTATTTTAAGTATAGTATAGCCTTTACCAGGAGTGGTAATCGTATAAAGGTGCTGATAGACTTGAACATTCACTTGTAATAGAACATCGAACATCCGCTGTTTTTAGGGTTCCGTACCTCAAAAGGAAAAAACGGAACCCTTATAGGATCGCTTTGTTGTCCGTCTGTCTGTCTGTCAGTCTGTCAAGACCCTTTTTCTCAGGAACGCTTGGAGGTATCAATTTGAAATTAATGTCAAATACGTAAGTCTGTGGTCCCTTGGAGTCCTAAAAAACTCAAGCTTCTAAGTCAACGCAATAAAAATATACGGCCAATTATGCGATATATTTTGAAAAAAATGGAAAATTACAATAATTCTATTCTATTCTATAGGTCATCTGATTCATTTGCATCGATAGTGGCCTCATAAAATGGGGAAGGTCGGGCAAAGCTAATTATTATTGTAGACGGCGCGGCGTGATCATAGCTAGGTCCCTAAGGCCTATAATAAATTTGACATGTCGTTCATTCAGGAGTTTGGTTTTATTTCACTATTTCGTTATTTTCGGTTATTTCAATATGTTTAATCAAGTATTTGACATGAAAAGTGTTGGAATTTAAAACCTTAAATATTTCCTCGTAATCACTTTCTTCAAAATGTTTCGAACTCTGTTTGATTTTTAAAAAATCTTTACGAATATCTATAATCCCCAATCTTCTAATTTTAGGCTCTCGGGAAATGGTGGATTCCAATTTCAGAGTATTTAAGAATGCAACAACGCGTTATTTTTGCAAATATAAAATAAAACCATCTCACGCCTTGTTTGTAGCTTGTGTTGGGAACTAGCTACGATAATAGGTAATAGGTAATACGGGCTGGTATCCGCAACTCCACGACAATGCGCGTATTTTGCGTATGGGTGGGAAAATCGGTTATTCGATCCACCCCAGCTCCTCAAAGAAGGCCAGCAGCGCCTTGACGTTACTGACAACCTCCCGGATGGTACCTGGGTTACCGAAGTACTTTGCCCTGTATGCGGCGACAACCGGGCAGTTTAGAAGCACATGAGCTGCTGTCTCGTCGTCCTCCATGCAGGCCCTGCACAGCGGACTGTCTGTGACTCCTATGACAAAGAGGTGTTTATTAAATGACCCATGGCCAGTTAAAGCAGCAGTAACTGTACGCAGCTGTTGTTTAGTTAGTCGAAGAAACTGTTTCGTGAGGCGGCCATCAATTGTAGGGAGTGCTTCCCTAGCCTGCCTACACTCACCTTGGTCCGACCATAGCTTATGATGCTGGTCCCTGGTACGTTTCCTTACCAGAGTGCGCAAGTACCCGAAGGGGAGCGGCACTATGGGTTCAGGTCCCACTGGTGCCAAGCTCGACCCCCTTCTGGCAAGTTCGTCGGCTGCGTCGTTGCCTAGCGAGCCGCTGTGTCCCTTGATCCATTGAATGGTTATATTATTGAGTCTACCCACCTGGTTGAGACGCTGGTGGCACTCGTATATTAGCCCAGAGTCCACTGTGTGACTACTTAGCGCTTGCAGAACTGCCATGCTATCTGAGAGTATGCGGATCGAGTGGTCCTTAACTTCCCTGGCCATGATGGCAGTAGCGGCCAGAGAAATGCCCATGCACTCGGCCTGGAACACCGTGTTATGGACCCCCAATGGTGTAGCTATGTGTATGTTGAAGTCCTCCGAGAAGATTCCAGCACCTGTGCCACTACCTGTTTTAGATCCATCCGTGAAGATGCGTAGCTCTGCGGGGCGCAACCCCTCGCATCGACGATCCTCGTGAAGCTGGATCTTATATTTTTTATTAAAAATAAATTGTTTAACTAGCTACGATAGCGCCATTGTGACAGTAGCCTTCCCCATTCAAAACACTCATAAGTATAAAAATACTTATGATTGTTATTTCATAAATTTAAATATATATAGCCGGCAACAAAAACAGCTGACGATTAACATTGCTTAAAATATAATAAAGTCATCATCATCAGCCTAGTCATTTTCCCAAATAAGTTAGTTGGGGTTGGCTACCAGTCCAATCAAATGCAGCAGCATTCCAATATTTTTCATGGAGCGACTGCCTATCTGATCTCCACAACCCAATCACTGAGTAACGCGATACCCATTGTTAAGACTGATTGTCAGACTTTCGAGCTTCTGACTATAGGCCGACCGTTTAACTCGCGTATCGCCTGCGCGGTAAGAAGGGAGCGAGGGGAGATGTTAGCGGTTGGGTGAAAGGGTTACCGCGCAGGCGATACGCGAGGCCTATAGGTAGATAACCAAATGTAATGATAATATATGCACACTGAGCATGTTTTTTGTTTTATTAAAAAATCCAATGTTTGCTTTTTAGTAGGTTTTAAAAAAAAAGTAGTTAAAGTTATACCTCTACATGAAGCTATTCTCATTGGCATAGAATGGACAAACATGAGAAGAAGTATAAGAGACTGGAGGAGCTAGACGAGGAAGCAGTAGTGACACTTCTAGAACGATGGGACTTGGAAGAGTTTGTCGAGTTTGCCAGGGAGAGGAGCCTGGATGGTAGGAAGCTATTTGTAAGTATAAATATTAATAACGGGTATAAAACGACGCTAAATGCAGCCGAGAGTTACTTGTGATATATTTTTTTGTACTGAACCATACCTGGGAACATTCTAGTTACGGAGATATTGAAGGTCAAAGTATCTTTTTTTTTCTAATTATAACAGGCGGGACTATACGCCAATGACCTTGAGTGGTTAGCTTGCGCGTTAATAGGACTCACCCATCATAAAAATACGCCTGACAGTTTTTGCGTGATTCTCAGTTTTTTATCTGCGTTAGACATAACTTTACAAATTCATTACACTATTTAATATAAACATAATCTAAAATATTCACATGTTAAGTTATTAAGAAAATGCTCTAATTTAACATATATTTTTTCCAAATCATTAACACTACTCGTTTAGACGTGATCTTCAGTTTAAAATCATGGAAAGTCAAATAGCGTCGCCTTAAGTTTAAATCTCCGTAATTCCTGTAGCGTTGCATGTGAAATGTTTTGCGTGCGTTACATTGCCAAAAATAAAAGACGTTTCCCGGCAACCATTTTTGCTCAATGTTAGATACTTGAACTTAAAGTTGCAGCCGTTATTATACTTATTAAGAGCATTAACGTCGCGCACGCTGGCAACGTCACATTTCCAAAGGTTTTTCGTGATTATTTTAGTAAATTTAAATCAAATGACAATTTCCTCTGACAAATTCTTAGATCGTTGGTATTTATAAGTATGTTTGCTATTTTTTGACGGTTATTTTGATATTTACTATTTAAAAATAGAATAATAGAAAATAATTGACAATATTTCATTTTCTAAGAGTAAATACCAAAATAACCGTCAAAAAATAGCATACATACTTATAAATACCAACGATCTAAGAATTTGTCAGAGGAAATTGTCATTTGATTTAAATTTATTAAAATAATCCCAAAAAACCTTTATAAATGCGACGTTGCCAGCGCGCGCGACGTTAACGCTCTTAAGGTGTATAGATGCCTCGATGACCTTGCGCATCTGGGCGGAGCTTAACCACCACCCCTGTTCATACGTAAAGCGAGCGCGGTGGCGCGCTACACTAAAACGAATGTCAAAGAATATGCAGGGTCGCAGAGATGCGCACGTAGGGCGGCATTTTTGCCTACGATTCCAGAAGGGAATGCAGGGCTGATATTTGTTACGCAACTACTTTAAGTTTTAACGGGACATTATTTTTAGCATGTAAGTATGTGGCTAAGTATAGTAAAAATATAATAGAGCTACTTGAATTAGCACTAGCCAATAGGATGTACAGTGGGTTGCATCAATTGGGTATTAAAAGTTTAATACAACCGGGGTACATAATTGATACGGCCTATTGTACACACGGGTACATATCAAGCTATCTATACATTTCCAGTATAAGCTGATCTCGCATTATTTCCGTACAATGAGAGGTCAGCTTATACTGAAAATGTACAGCTTGATATGTAGCCGTGTGCAGCCGTTTTGTTTAATAATCTATCTAACTTTTTTTTCAAATTTTACCATGATCGGTTCATCAAAACTCTAGAAGTGATTTGTAACTTTTTTTTTAGAATAGAGTAAAATTATATTCGCACAAACTGTAGGTACTTATATACAAATTAATGTTTTACAAAAAGAGTGATATTTTCACCAAAGTGACCCTATATTTTTGATAATATTTCATTTACATAAATACTCCCTGACAACGCCGAAATATCCACTGATTAGCAGACTGTTCTACTTTGCATTACTATTAGGGCCTATTTCACGATGTCGAATAGCCACTACTCACCGATTAATTCAAAAATGGAACAGAATTTGTATGAAATTATCTGCCAATCACCACCTACGATTAAGTTCCTATTAAGGAACTTAATCGTAGGTGGTGAGACAGCCCTCAACTTTTTTTTACGCGATGCTATTATTCTAATTAATCTTTCTGATTTTAAATTTTGATATTCTAATAAACTGGGTACGGTTCTGTTTTTACCTCTTTTAAATCTAATCAGCCTTCATAAATAGATCTGCTAATAATTTTACTGCCAAGTGGGCCACGGTTATGTTTATGTGTGGTTTGTAAAATTATTTAGTACCTAACTACTAGGTCTTGTTTTATCACCTTTCAATGAAAACTCAAGATGGCGGCCGCAAAATTTTCAAATTTTTGAAAACCATGAAAACGATATCCAGGGCGAAAAATTTGAAAAATTTCGCGGCTGCCATCTTGGATTGTCATTCCAAACAACCTAGAAAAAAAAAACTCATCAGTTTATCAAAAGTGATTAAAATATAGATGATAAAGGATTTATTTGAAGTTCACAAAAAGAATATAATATTTGCGTTAACACTCAAAATATACAATAATATTTTTGGGAGCGCAAAATGGGAATCGTTAAAGGTTCCGCATACACATAATTTATTTAAGATTTTGTGATGAAAGATACATAAGTAAAAAGTAGTCATTTCCTGTGGATTGCATTTTTACATAAGTAAAAAGTAGTCATTTCCTGTGGATTGCATTTTTATCTCTACACTGGTGCCGATTCTCTTGTACACCAACTAAACTATCACTAAAACTTACTTTTGGCTATGAGAATCTTAGAACTATTCTGCAAAAAAAAATCTCTAAAAAAAACAATTTTGACACAACTAAAATCGAGTTTGACAATCGAGATTCCGCGTGGTACTTGTTTGCCCTACCCTGAGAATATTTTTTAGAGCCCGAGGCGCGCAGGAAGGGCAGCTTAAAAACGTGTTTTATATGGAATTTTCCCCTTTTATTTTTTGGTACACACTGTTACAGATCAAGCTATATTTTCCAGTATAAGCTGATCTCGCATTGTATAGGATTTCCTTACAATGAGAGGTCAGTGTAAACTGGAAATGTATAGCTTGATGTGTAGCCGTGTGTATGTAGGTACCTGGTAGGTAGTTGGGAAAAGGCTAGGCAGATTGATTTTTTACATTGTAACAATTTTAAAATATAAACAAAAAAAAATTTCCGTAGTAAATATGAAATTCCCGTGCGGCTTCGCCCGCGTGGATGTCGGAAAATATTCCACGGGAACAAAAATCCTATTTTTTTTTTGATACCTACATGTTGAGTTCTAGGGGTTTATGGGTTGTATAAAGGGCGCCAAATTTTCATTTATTTTTGCGATAGAACACACCGTTTTATTTATTTATTTATTTATTTATTTACACCGTTTTCGAGATATATTCAAAATAAAATTTAAAAAATGCGTGAGTGTCGTGGAACACTCGGTTGGAACGAAGTTATCAGCGCCTTTGAAAACCACGGAAACAACACCCATGACTAAAAATTTTAAATTTTTCGCAGCCGCCATATCGAATTTTGATTTTGACCTCATTATCGTTTTCAGCGACCTCAAAAATCATGAAAATTACACCCATGACGGAAAATTTTAAAATTTTTGAAGCCGCCATCTTAGATTTTCATTTAGGCCACATTATCATTTTCAGTGCCCCCAAAAACCACGGAAACGACACCCGTGACGAAAAATTTAAAAAATTTCACAGCCGCCATCTTGGATTTTCATTTTGACCTCGTTATCGTTTTCAGTGACCTCAAATGCCATGAAAATGACACCCATGACGAAAAATTTGAAAATTTTTGCATCCGCCATCTTGGACTCAAAAACCATGAAAATGACACCCATGTCGTTAATATTATTTCCTTTATTCCATTTTATATATCTATGTTGTTGTTGTTGTGTTGCTGCTGTTGTTGTTTGTTGTTGCATGTTGTTGTAGTTGTTTGTTGTTTTGTAATGTTTGTTGTTGTTTATTACTATTTGTTTTTAATATGATAAATAATAATTAATTTTATTCCAAACCTTTTTAATAGCGATTAAAAACAGTACTGTATCTTTTTTTCTTTTTTTGCTTATATCTCGAAAACGGTGTGTCCTATCGCAAAAATAATGGAAATTTTGCCCCCCTTTATAAAGCCCATAAACCCCTATGACTCAACAAGTAGGTATCAAAAAAAAAAAGGATTTTTGTTTCCGTGGAATATTTTCCGAACGCGGGCGAAGCCGTACGTACGGGATGTGCTAGCTTCATATTTACTACTGAAATATTTTTTTTGTTTATGTTTTAAAATTGTTGATGAGCTCGTGACTAAGTAATAACAGCCGCACGGGTCGATCCATCAGGTTAAGCTACGCTTGCCGGGGTCGGTCAGTGGATGGGTGACCATCTTAACATAATGAGACTCCTCCGTGCCTTGGAAAGCACGCTAAGCCGTTGGTGCCGGCCGTCATTCGTGGATCTTTGACAGTCGTTACGGGTCGTCAGAAGCCCGAAAGTCTGACAACCAGTCTAACCAAGGAGTATCGTAATACCTAGTTAATGGGTTGTGGAGGTCAGATAGGCAGTCGCTCCATGTAAAATACTGGTGTTCAGCTGCATCCGGTTAGACTGGAAGCCGACCCCAACATAGTTGGGAAAAGGCTAGGCAGATTGATATTTTAAAATTGTTACAATGTAAAAAATCAATCTGCCTAGCCTTTTCCCAACTATGTTGGGGTCGGCTTCCAGTCTAACCAGATGCAGACACTTCTTCTTCTTTTTTCTTTTGAGAGACTTTCGGGCTTCTGACGACCCGTAACGACTGTCAAAGATCCACGAATAACAGCCGGGACCAACGGCTTAACGTGCTTTCCGAGGCACGGAGGAATCTCGGTATGTAAAGATGGTCACCCATCCACTGACCAACCCCGGCAAGCGTAGCTTAACCTGACGGAGCGATCCGTGCGGCTGTTATTACTTAGCCACGAGCACCTCTCTACAATTGTTACAATGTAAAAAAAGTATTTATAAATGCACATAAAAAATACTCAACAATAAAGCGCCCACGCGCGCAATCGAATTGGGACCTCTGCAGCGAGCTAGTCTATACGCGCACACTACTACAATAAGTTCGTAAATATTATGCCCTAACACATACGTATGAGCATGTCGAACGTTAGCCGGTGCGGAGTAGCGAGCGACACAACCCTCCCGTCTCAATGCTAAAGCAAGACTGCCGCCCGCGCCCGCGCAGAGCTCCTCTGAACCTCTATCTCAAAATGGGAACATTTTCTTTGCAAATGTTGATTGATTTACAAAAGCTCTAACACATTTGTAGCACTTCTAACCACCAATTTTTTAGTGTAAAAATATTTCCAAACACCAAAGCCGTTTAGGAGGAGTAGGGATATGAGCCAAAAAATAGCGTTTTGGTATATATTTTTTTAAGGCAAAAGTATCAGCCATATGAAAAAATCCTGTAGCTCAAATGTTGTTTATGAATCTATATCAAACATATATTTTTTTCAAATCTTCTAAACAAGCCGTTAATGAGAAGTAGGCTTTATAAAGTGACCGTGTTACGGTACTAAACGGGAGTAAGGCCCTTAATGCTCGTGACTGTACAGAATGCGGAGATAGCGGCTGTCTTGTGTTGACGGGTCTTGTTACACCTGTATAATTATCTCAGCAGGCACTAACACACTATGTGACTGTAGGTACTAACACTCTATGCCACTATAATTACTCTATCTTATCTCCAGCTATTAGAGATGGTGAAATTTTTCGGGCCTAGAGTAGCCCACGGCACAGGCCATCCCCTTCTGTCCTAAACTTGGTTTTTAATCATTTGTCATCCAGAGGATGTCTGATAACAATCACCCTTTGTGATATTTCTCAATTTGAAAAATATATAGGTAGGTATGTTCGGAGCTAAACTATATGTTTAAGTAATACAGGCATGTTATAAGGTATGTTTTATATACGTTTTGTGTTGTTATAAATAACAATGGAACAGTTTTCCATTCAGATAATAACTAATGGGAAATGTCGTCGAAACAAACAATGCTAATGTGAACGATACTAAAACACGAATACAAATGAGTGGATGACCGGCCATGACACATGTAATAAACAATGTAATGTACTGTAATTAACCTTATCACTTTAGGTAGGCTAATTAAATTAATAAAGACTAGACTAAGAGCCTTAATCTGAATAATTTTACTAGCGTATTAAACGAACATTATCACCTTGAATACTTAACTATAGTCCTTTACTGTGCTCTGCACCTACATTCTTAAATTAATTACATAATGTTAACCTGTGACCCACTCGACCCAAATGTATGGGGCAGCTGATTATTTGTTCAGTTTTTTTTTAAATAAAAAAATATAATGATAGGTACCTATTTTCAGGACGTCAGCGAAGGAATCGTAAAGTTATGGCGGCCGAAAGCGAATGCAAAGAAATTCATGACATTCATCGAAGATATGAAACTGAATCCCAGCAAATATTTAGAAAACAAAGACAATAACGCAACAATGGAAAAAATTGACTCCAACGAAAAAACAACAACAGTCGACATTCAAGTAAAAAGTACAATTTCCGACCAAAATGATATTGAGTGCCAGTATCAAACAGTAACTCACAGAAGAAAGGAAGAACATGTACATACAACCACACACTCAATGAGCACAGTAGAAGAATTGATCAGAAGAATTGTACCAGCAAAGAGTTTCCTATACAGAAATCAACAAACAGCTGAAAGAACACCATCGTACTTGCCTATGGATGCTGGTTCTCCAAAGAAAAAGAAACTATTCAGACTAAGCTCATACGAATACCCATTCTTCGACTTAAGGGCGAGATTCTCAAGACAAGAAAGTTCAAACGACAGAGGATATTACGCCATGAAGAGAAACAGTAGGTATTATATAGCTAGAACTTATAAGAAACCTGAATCTAGACCTAAATATAAAACACTATCTACTCCTGAAGAGTTGAGTGAAAAATATCCTGAAGATCATTTTTATGAAGACTTATGTTACAATGAGGTAGAAAAAGAAATAGAAAAACCTATGGAATCAAGAGCACCTAATGTCAAACCTTGTATAGTGAAGATTCAAGAACTATTCCAGTCCTTCAAAGTGCCTTTCTTCAAGAAACATGAGATGTTAGAGGAAAGGAAGATACAGATACAAACTGAGGAGAGTGAGAAGTCTTCAAATATTTATGAGAATAGTGACAGTGTCGCTAATATGTATGACTCGGTACATGTTAATAGGCAATCTGTTGATGGCAGTGAAGTGCAGGATCAAGTAAGTTCAAACTAATCATTTTTAATAGGAGTAAGCTACCTAAGTATGCATACATTAAGTACTTGTGACTAGCAAGTTATAATTCAAATTATTTATACATTCACAAAGAAACATTACTTTTTCAATCCTACGATACCGTATTGTAATTGAAAAAAAAGGTTTCCTTGTATGCGTTTCTTAATGTATCTTTATGTCTTTGACTGTTAATTTTTTCGGAATCATATTTTTTTTTTACAAATTTGAGCATGTGATGCGGAGGAATGAGGAAAATGTTGTGAGGAAAATTTTGAGTATGAATATGGATGGTAACAAGAATAGGGGAAGCCCAATGAAAAGATGGAGGGACTGTGTTACAGATGTTATGGCTAGAAAGGGGGTAGCTGTCGAGATGACGACTACTAAAAAGTATAGAAGAAAAATCATGTTGCACCGACCCTAAATAAATTGTGATAAGGGCAGGAGATCGACGATGTTTTTACTGTTACATTATTATGGCTAAGATACTTAACTACTTACAATATTTTACACACATAGCAGACGAAATTACCCGTGGAGGAGTACCTAGAGCCAGTGCAGCTGAACAAGGACTATTGTGACGTCAACTACAGAAAAGAGAAGGATGAGTCGCTACTAGGATACATCCTTAGTATCTTCGAGAATCGATTTGGAATTCGAAGAGGTAAGCTTTTTTTAAAGCATTTTTGGTTATACGAAGGCAGAAGATTAAAAGCATTCCGAAAACATTCAAACCTCTGAACTATTTATAAACAAGTTGATATGACGAAATCCTTTGCACAACACTTACTAACCGAAGTACGCAACACTAATTTCATCCAGCCATTTTATCAATTGACTTTGTACAATGATTCAGTTGCTTATTTGTCACATGCGTGACCAAAATTAGGCCCTTGAAGGGCCTAATTTGAAATTAAATTGCGAAAGCGCCTTGCACCATGCGTGGGTGAAATTGATTCGCCTTTAATAACCTAAGCAATTGCGCAAGTGCTACTACTGAGCATGAGATTGAGATCCTGGGTTCAATTGCCGGGTCGGGCAAAGTGTTTTTGGTCTCAGTAGTAGCCCGGAGTCTGATATTGTGCACGGTTGTTGGCAATTGGCTCGTCCCCTTTACATGGCACTTAAACATATCTACCATCATATTCATGTCATGATATCAAGTGTGTTGTTGTCATGTTATTCTATCATATTTATGTTATCTAGTATCTACAAGTACACCTCTGCCTAGCTTTTCGGGATATACAGGCGTGATGTTATTTTATCTCGCTCACAATGTGCACACACATACAGAACACCCTATATCTGTAACAGTATCTCTCTTATTAGGTAGACGATTAATATTAATGACAATACTGTTAGCTTGTACTTTCTCATCACTTATTTGTTCTTTTATTTCCTGAACAACATGTGCCGTGTGGGTGACATGTGTGTAGTGATGGGCCGCAATGGCAAAGCATCGATAAAAGAGAATGAGCATATCATTACTTATAGATATCTAGTACGTTTGGCGTTTGGTAAGATTTAGTAGACATAGAAAATATGCTTAGCATGTACTTCAAACTGAACTTAGTAGCTGTTTTAAACATTTTGTGAAACAGTGATGCAATGCAATAGTGAAAAAGATATAAGTTCAATTAATAAAAGTTAAATCGATAAGAATGATGAAGAATCGAAAACGTCCTTATGCATTGTACACATAGTATCACTTGCATAGTGTATACAATATTTATTCAATTAAAATGTGTCTGTTTGTTGAAAGTAATAATTTATAATTGCTTCAAAAGCATGATTAAATATGAAGAAGGAAACTGCATGGATAGTATCAACAGAGTGCAGTAAAAACTATAAGGATCTTTTAATGACCACTGACCACTTTTGTTCAGGTTTCATGAGAAATGATAACCGACTGACCACCTCAAAATTCCACCACAACACCAGGCTGACAGAAACAGCCAGGAAACATCCCACAATATTAAAAGATAGATATTCCTTCCCCAAGCACCACCGCGGATGTAAGCTAGTCGTTATAAAAAACAATAAAAAGCAATGGTGGCGTGGAACAATTATTTGTTTACTCCTTATTAGTACAGCGCGAGTGACACCCGACCCCCACACGTGTTGGGTTGGTTACATTTAAAACTAAAGTTAATTAAAGTGCAGCTTTACCTAATAACAGTGTTTTTGTGGAATTGTGTGAAATGAGTCCGAGTAAAAAAGTGATATAAATAAGTTTGTAGAATAGATCTATTACGGAGCAGTGAGGAGTAAATATTACAGAGTCAGCAAAGTTAGTACCTGGGCTACACGTTAGAGCAGTAGGATCGATTCCTGAGTCAAACAAAGCGTGCCTATTGGAAAGTTCACGATAAATTAATATCAACATAAATCTCTTTTGCCGTGCATTGGCTTTGCCAAAACACTGTGAGCCGATAATACTATTCATCTTCATAATCTTTAAGAGTCGCATCATGAGAATAGACCCATCATTCATTCTTCCTATGGTCAGAGCTATGACAGCGTTTATTGCAGTCCTTCCAATTGTATTATCTTTTACGACTCGCCATAGATCTGTGTATTCAGATAACTTGATACTCATAATTGAATAGTGACAAGTGGCTCTTATATGTATGTCGGAGACAGTGACTCACGTCTGATTCACGAATTAGTATCATTACAATTGATTCTAATTGAATGTCACAAGTTAGGTCATACACCCTTTTAGAAATTATGTCTGGGTTTGCAACTTTGACATCCTTCATGGCTCCTTAGAGCTACAATTTATTCTTCTTCTTCTTTTTTTGTGTCTCCATCATTTGACCTCATCTCCGTCATCTTAGGATGAGATCTATAAACGTGACTTGGTATGTGCCTACTTTGGCTAAGCATTATTCTTGTCATAGTCGCACACCTGTCAAACTACAAGTGCAGGATAGAGACGGAAACATGTCTAAGTTAAAGCATATGCTATGTAAAGTTAATAGATCTCAGCCTCAGTGTTTACTTCCTTCCAATCATATATCAACTTTCACAGAATCGTTTTTTCTTTGGTCTATCTCACGATCCACTTCTTTTTTTGGAACCTTAAAGAAATTTAGGTCTTCTCTAAGTATATCAATGTGAATTTAAACTTTTACAGGTACTGACTGTAAACACAATGTAGGAAGTTCTAGTTAGTAAAACAAATTCCACCTGTTGCCCAAATTATTGACACAGAGGCAATAATCAAAGAGATAATTTATACCAAAACCTTGTTAGATGATAAAAATGATATCGACGTTACCGGCGTGAAAGCCGCGCATACTAAAACTGCTAGTGTTGTGAAAATGTGCTGGTGGTTAAAAGTGAGTGTACCGTTAATGTACAACCTGGGGGCTAGGCTCGGGACTACAGTCGTGGATATGTTCTACCACATAGTGCACTGCTTTACTGATGTGGTTGCAGGTACAGTACAACATTCCGAATCAATAACCCTGAATTTATTTTGTTTACGAGTATATTCAACTGGAATGGTCAAATACGCCAAGCGAGTGAACGATTTCTTCATGTATCCCGTGACCGTCATTGCCGGATGAATCACCGCTAATCATCCGCGCTAATGTATGGTTCTGTGTGTAGATATGCTCTTTTGGGTTTTATGGCAATATCAACAACTAATCTAATTTACATTTTATGTGTGGTGCAAACTGTAAATATAAGTATGAAGTGTAAATTGGCTATGGCTATTTTGGAATTGATGTTAGCAGCGAATTAGCTTGATCCATTCCCAATCATACTTGTTCTTTTTGAGTCAACGGTATCTACTTATTACATTAGTAATTTATGACTTGAAGAATGAACTAAAAAATGAAATACCTTAATTTTCTAAATCCAAATCTAACGAGCACTCACGATTCTCAACACTCACAATTTCTTCATACATAATTCCAGAAACAAATGACGATCATCCATCCGAAGACTCGGAAGCGGACTCGCATAAGGCCACCGGCACACCCAGCGATGAAGTCGCCCGCAAGTGGCCGGAGGGCCGCAAGTCCGGCTGTACCAATATGGCGGACCGGCCGCTACCCGTGCCGGTGGAGAACGAGCCGTATTACATGAACGTAGACAGAGGGGAGGCGCAGAATCTGCTGCGGGGACAGCCGGATGGGACGTTTATATTGAGGCCGTCTAGTCAGGTGGGTGTCACATTATTTTTCCCTTCTTTATGAGGAGTGTTGCAAATTGCAATGTACGACGCGTACGTACTGATTGCCTGCATAATATATGTGCCCGAAAAAATTGACCTGAAATATTTTTTTAACAGTCCTCAGTATTAGTTACCGTTCTACTTAATTGGTTAATTAGAAAAAAAACCGAACAAGAGCGAGTCGGACTCGCGCACCGAGGGTTCCGTTCCGATTTCTGAAAAAGTGTGCTATGTAGAGACATGGTTTTATTTTTACTGTAAACTTTACATAAGCTTTTATCACATAGTATAATTTCAGATTTTTCTCTATAGAAACTACGGAGAAAGGGTATTTTATTTTACATTTTTCATCAAAAGTCGAAAACTATGCGGCCTAAAAAAAAAGAAAATAAATGTTTGAGAATGTGCGAACAGCGCTCTTTCATATGATACCCCACATGCCCTAGCAGCCCTACTTCGAATTTTTGAGACCCCCTTTCAGTCCCTGTTGCAAAAAAAATGTTTTTATTTTTATTTCTTTCTTATTTGAAAAATAGTTGAGCAAACGTCATCTAAAACTGTTCCAAATTTCAAGATGAGAGCATTAGTAGTTCTTGAGATATCCAGCTGTGACAGACAGACTGAGTCGCACCGTAAGGGTTCCTTTTACCATATTGGTACAGAGCCCAAACACAGCAACACAAAACTGACAAACAAACAAACAACAGTAATTTTATTAGCAACTTCATCTTTTGAATGCTTAAGGATTTGTTTCTTGCAATCGTAGCAAGCTCTAAGGGCGAATTTTACGAAAGTAATTAACTGAACGCGATCAGCACATCTAAACTAAAACAACCTATTTTCTACATTTCAGCCTGATCACGCCTACACTCTAAGCGTAGCGTGCGCAAACGCAGTCCACAACGTGGGCGTGCGCCGTCGGCCGGACGGTCGGCTCTCGCTCGGCTTCCCTCGGCGCGGGGAGCAGAGCTTCGCGAGCGTGACGTCACTGCTACGTCACCACCGCAAGAGAAGGCTGCTGCTGGTCGCCGGTGGCGATGTCATCGGCGCTACCACGTTGAATGAGACGCCTCATTATTATCAGAGCCCTAGTAGTATTCCTGTGCCAGTTGCTATTTAGTTTGGACAATGAACAAAGACTTTTTTCTTCTGAAAATAGTTCTGAGAAACAGTCACCCAACATAAGCATCAGCAAGTACCTTATCCCACAGCACTTGAACCTAAAATCCTAAGAAAGTCTTTGATGACCTGCTGCTTAGAAATTATACAGCGTGCCACTGCTATCGCGACATTAACTTGAGACGCAAACACGGTTCCGCGTATTCGTTTTATAAAGTCATTTTAATTTCATTAAACGATATTATTTATTGATTTATTTACAATTTTCTAAAATAGCGTTTTGGAGCAACCTGTAGCGCAGAGATGTAATTAAAACGAACGAGAAAAAAAACTCGAATGGCGTGACCGGGTTTTGCAAAAAATTCATTCATGAAGCTACTCACAGATGGGTCAGAACAGACAAACGATGAAGAAAAAAAAGGGTCAAAGTCAAAAAGGTCTTTAACTTTGACCCTTTTTTTTGTTGCAGCTGACATAGAAAAATAGCTTCATGAATGAGTCGTTTGCATAGAGTGATCCTAATTTTGGTTATTATTTAATGATTTACATTGTTTTAAATTATTTTTTTTTCAATTTAAATTTAATTAATTATTTTATCTTCATATAATTTTTATGATTACTGACCACTAGCCTTACCTGGGTCCTTAATTAATGCCGCGATAGCGGTGGCACGTTGTATGTTGAGAACCGCGGCTATACATGCGGGACTTCCATAAACTACGTCACACGTTAAGGGGGAGGGAGGGGACCAACAAAGAGTAACATCGTGTGAAAAGGGATGTGATATCATATGTGTGAACCTAAAGTAATACCAAACTTCAACTCTTTACAACTCAACTCAACGCAACTTAGGCTTTATACAATACTATTATGAGGTTTTAATTAAAATTGCAAAAATATGTAGCTTTTAATTCTATAAATACACATTGTTACGGTCGCGAATCATATTATTATGATCAACATACAACCTAACACTGACCTGCAAATTGCAAAAAAAATCCCCCTAGGCGCATCTACACTATACACTGTTCTTTTCATTTTTACACGACTGCCCAAAAAGGAGTGTTATGTATTCAGGGTTGATGTATGTTTGTGTGTATGTGAGTTTCTCCACCATAACTTTTAAATGCCTGCACAGATTTGGATGTATGGGGTATCGTTAGAATCCTTACATCATCCCGAGTGACACTGGCTGTATTTTTTTTTCAATATGGCGGCAGTATGGCTCCATTTTAAAATGTGAAAAAAATTTTTTTCTTCAATTATTACAATATGTGTATTAAATTGAAGGCCTTGAACAGCACATTCCAAAAAAGATATAATTTATTGGCATCAACCACGTTTCATACATTTTTGGTCCAAATGTGAAAGTTGAAAGAAAAAAAAAGCCGGCTAACCAAAAATTGTGCTATATTCTATTAGAATTTGTCAGACTGAGTCTACGTTGTCACTAAAATGTATAAAATAAAAGCAAATAATTAAAAATAAATAAAAACACGACTGCCAAAAAACGAACTAAAAAGTAAAAAACAAGTTATACCTATTCCCTGACTAAACAGATAAATAAAATTGTCACTGCAGTCGGGGGACCATTCTGTGGAACACTTTTTAATCAAAGAGGTCCCCGACTGGAATGACAATTTTATTTATCTGTTTAGTCAGGGAATATAACTTGATTTATACTTTTTACTTCGTTTTTTGGCAGTCGTGTTTTTTTAAATTTTATTTAAATTATTTTGTATTTGTTGCCTACGCATCAATAAGTAACTTAAGAAATAATACTCGAATCGTATTATGCCAAAGAATATTTTGCAAGTAATTTAGTATTTAATGAATAGGAATAAATAATTTCAAGTTGCACTGTTTTGAATAGGTATTGTGTAAGTATTTTGTTATTTATGTGATTGAAGTTGTATATAATGATAAATATTACTTGTTTTGTATTGACTGATTATACAGCGTGTAACAAGACCCACCACGAAGCCGTCGTCTGCGCATTTTATACATAAAACTAACTGACTGTGCAAAAATAGTTGGGAAATTACTATTATTTTTGGTGTGAAAAGCTGTTTGTAGAAGAGCTCAAAGTAACGCACACAAGACTTTGTGCTTTTATGGGTGCATACAGGGATCGAACTAAGTTAAAGCATTTAAAGCTTGTTTTTGTAAGAAAAAATAAATAAAAACCTTTAATATATCTGTAATTAGATGGTTCTTAAGGTATGATCCAGTACAAAAAAAATATCACAGTTAACGGGAAGTACAAATGGTTCTCGGCATTCTTTATGCGTATTTTTACGACCAGTAATATTAATTTGTCATTTGAAACTCTATTGTCATTCAGTTGTGATTTTTAAGTTTTTATTTTAATCCTTATTGATCTTCCAATATTTTTGTGCCATAGCATTTGTACTAGTATGCTTATTATAATAAGCCTTTGTATGTACAAAATAATTATGTTATTAATATACAATTTGCCCACCACTGAAATGTTTTATTATCACTCTATAAGTGTGAATCTAAGCCTGTTCGACTAGCTTAGACCTATGTAGTTTCAGACTGTTCACAAAGCTTGCCCTCTTGTGCTTAGGCGTAAATATTTGTGTAGAAAAATATTCGTAGCGAATCAAAGGCCGTCAAAATTGGCTGTTTTTTATTCTTCAGAGGGTTGTACAATGCACAAGTTACGACACATTTGGTGGCTTCATTTGTTGCATTTTAACCCTACTATGACGTTCTGCAAGAAATACGTCGAATTACAAGTAACACTGTATACGCATTACAATAATTATTGTTAAATTTTGCGTGAAATGTCTGACTATATTTTAGGAAACCTAATTACTGACTTTAAGACCAACACTGTACCAATATCTATTGCAAATAAAATGATCATGATTCTTGTATTAGCATTATCAGCTTACAATGCTCCCACAGCTGGGACACAGGCCTCCTCTCTGTGAGATGGAGTGGGCCCTAATGGTACCACGCGGTTCCAGTGCGGGTTGGTAGATCTGATGTTGGTATGTATGTATATGTATAGATAAAGTCAAAGTCAAATTTATTTCAAGTAGGCCATTAAGTGGCACTTCTGTACCTCAGAATTTATAAGAAATTACAATTGATTGATCCTAGGCGGCCCTTCCTAATGGTATTTTCGTATGGAGAAAGAATTATTTACCCGACACGAATACGAGAATATTTTTCCTCAGTAGTTGCGTACACCTAGACATGCATTTTTGTGGTAATATACTCAAGCCGACTATTGTACAATTATTTTCTAATAAAATAATTATTAAATAATTTTCCTGCACACTAAAACAACGTGAAACTTTATTGGACAATCAATAAACCCATGACGTGTTCAATTATCATAGCACGCCACATTGCACGCCCCAAAACACACAAGAAATAAACACGCAGTTACTAAATAAACGGAAGTGTGGACATTGATATAATTACCTTTAGGAAACTGAAAAAATATTGAAGCAAATATATGTGTCGCAAGTGCAGTACAGGCTGTCATAGGGGCGGCGAAAATGGTAAGAATTGAAATGATAATAGATAGGTGTTCTAGTGTTTTCCAGGCATATGTTCTACAGCTGTTTGTTGCTCAATGGTTATGTGATGTTTGGCTGCAACTCGTTGCTATTCGATTCAATCAATATTTGAATGGTCTATAGATATTTGTTTTGGAGTAGGCAGGTATCATCTGCAGGCAGTTTTGTGTCTGTTGATTTATTCAATCCATTATTTGGACTATTTAGGTAACCATTTTTTCTTACGTACCCTATACTGTCCTACTATAAACAATAAAATGTAATTATAAAAGCGAATTGGACACAATACATGAGAAACTCAGCGTGGGACCATTTACATCGATCGTGTAAAAATTTTGTGGCATGAAGAAATCGAAGGCCACATTTGCGTGTGGATGTCATGATTAATTATATGATATTAAAGTGCCATTTACTTAGAGCTAGCATAATAATTATAATTACCTGATAAAGCAAAATATTTCTTTTTCAAGCAATACCGAAAGTAGAACTATCCAAATAGGTAATTATTGTGGTAAGGAAACGATAGCCACTGTCAATACCGACATGAGCCCAGTTTTGGTAAAACCAAGTCGCAATCTGGAAAATTTTGAGGCAGAATCTTGATACATTAATTAAAAATATGGTATTACCCAGGGGTGTGGAGGTCAGATAGGCAGAGGCTCCATGTAAAATACTGATATTCAGCTGCATCCGGTTAGACTGGAAGCCGACCCCAAATTAGATGGGAAAAAGCCAGGCAGATTGATTGATTTGATCTTGATATCTCAACCACGTGGTATCTCAAGAATATTGTTGCTTGATCACTTTCGACAACCCTATACTATTGGTTGCCCTTCGGATATATAGCAGGACTTGAGTAATGCCTGTGCAGTCGTATAGTTCTTGTTGGTGAATTAGGGATAGTTTAATTGAAAACTAATAGGAAGTTGAGAAATACAGGAACAGGAGGTAAGCTCGAGGATTTCGGAAGTCAGGAGTTTAAGTGATGCAAATATTGGAAAAGTAGTGATGCGAAACAATTGGTAATCAGTTCTAGATTGTTCATTTGTCTTTTTTATATCAAGTTCGCCGGTGGCTCAATGCTGTGCTGTGATAATTAGTTATATCTTCATTTGTTATTGGAAGGTATTCATGATCATTTTGGACTATCACGTGTGTTTATTTAGGGAATTTTACATGTTAACGTGCAGTGGTTGTGAACGTGTTAGAAATATTACACTGTGCGCCCAAATCAAGTTCTTTAGTGAATCAAAGATACCCTAGGTGCTAAATAAAAAGAAGGTTCGGGCAGGCAATATGTTTGATGGGCTGTTAGCCAATGTTAATTATCAAAATCATCATCTACAAAGCCTTTTCCCAACTATATTGGGGTCGGCTTCCAATTAAACCGGATGCAGCTGAATACCAGTATTTTATATGGAGCGACAGCCTATCTGACCTCCACAACCCAGTTACCGAGTAATAAGATACCCCTTGGTAAGACTGGTTATCAGACTTTCGGGCTTCTGACGACCCGTAACGACTGTCAAAGATCCAAGAATGACAGCCGGGATCAACGGTTTAACGTGCTTTCCAAAGCACGGAGGAGTCTCGGTATGTAATGGTGGGTCAAAATAGTCCCCATCCACGCACCAACCGCGGCAAGCCTAGCTTAACGTTAATGATCAAACCGTGCGGCTGTTATTACTTAGCCACGAGCTCAAAAAATCAAGCTCAAAATCAAGATATTTAACATGAATCTTTGAAGACTGCATTCTTGGAATTATAGAATTAAAGATATTGTACTGTAGGTAGCTAAAAAAAAAAAAAAAAAAAAAGGTAGCTAACTTGATCGCGTTATCTGAGAATATTGGGACGATAACTTAACACCGCGCCCGCATTCCCCTAATATATAAATAAATGAATATCCTTGGACATTTCACACAACGCCATCTAGTCCCAAGCTAAGCAACCTAATGCTTGTGTTATGGTAACGAGATGGCTGATGAACTACTTATATACATTTTTTTTTGTAAATACGTACATATCATAGATAGAAAAACACCTAGACTCGGAGCAAATACTTGTAGGCCGTACAAATATTTGTTCCGTGCGGGAATCGAACCCGCGACATGCTGCGCAGCAGTCAATCGCTCAACCACTGCGCCAACCGTGTCGTGGGCAGCAATGGGCAGATGTGTAGGTATATGACCCTCGCCAATTACTTTAAAGTGCCATGTAATAGGAGGCGAGTGATGGTGGTGTGTCGTGGTGACCCAGTGCTTAAGAGGAAACGTGGGTGCTCTTTTCTCCATACAAAAAGTTACAAACGCTCTCGCCTATATTCTTTCTGGTTAATGACCATTGTGGTCATTAACCAGAAAGAAAGCAATGATTTTTTACAGAAATATAAATATCACCTACTTGTATGCCCCTATGTTTTCCTTTTTGATGATATATTATTTTTATAAGAACTAGAACCCTAAAAAAATGCTCAAAATTGCCTATTCAGACCGCTGTGAACAGACACCTAGTGTACCAATTTGACAACTAACTATTAACGAAAAAAGAAAAACATAGGGGCATAGTATATATCCTTCTTATTCAGTTTATGAAATATCTTTTAAATTGGTCCAATATTTTAGGAGGAAATAGGCGAGAGCCAAACCTCGAAATGTGACTTTTTACATAGGCTATTTAGTCGGATCTGCAGTTGTCCTTATCGCACGAATTCGAGGGCGGAGCGCTCGCAGAGCGACAACAATACCTTCTTAAAATACCTAATTTTCAAAAGTCTGGTCGCCCCCATTTCCTCTTAAGACCTCGCCTCTCATGTAGGTACGAGGTTGTGGGTTAAAATCCAGACAAGTACCAATATAACTTTTTCAATTCACATGTACATTCTGAGTTCTTCTTTCTCATCTTGGACATTACTGACATCGGTGAAAGAAACCATCGTGAGGAAACCTGGACTTGTAGTTAATTTAAGTGTGAAATCGCCCCCGTCTGCAGCTAGCGTTCAGTGCTGGTGCCTTCTCTGTATCAGAAGAGCCTTTGCCCAGCAGTGGGTTTGTCGATATTGAAACTAGAATAATGGATGAATTATAGATATGGAGTTCCTGAAAACTGTCCCATGTCCCAAGTTCTTCTGAGCTTTCTTTCTTTTTTTTTGCTTTTTAGGGTTCCGTACCTCAAAAGGAAAAAACGGTACCCTTAAAGGATCACTCGTGTGTCTGTCTGTCTGTCCGTCTGTCACAGCCAATTTGCTCCGAATCTAATGGACCGATTAAGTTGAAATTTTG